>SADC01001320.1:0-539385 GCA_004194705.1 Ditylenchus dipsaci | reverse complement strand
AAATTCAAATTTTTTGTCTCGATGGGAATCAAATCTAGTCGAGTTTTTGAGGAACTTTGGTGTCCTAAACACATTTGGAACAAACTTTTTCGAAATTTTCGACGAAATTTTGAGTTTTCTGCAAAAATAAAAATTTCAAATTTGAAGCAAATATTGGTTCAGATATACTTTAACACATTTTTCGCGCCGATACGATAGAGAAAAGTGAATTAGTTTCATTACCACGTACAAATTAAACATAATAGAATTTGATTTAACATAATAGAATAAAACATAATAGAATTTGATTTAACATAAAGAATTAAACATAATAGAATTTGAAAATGACCTCGAGCCTGGTAGATGTACTGAAAAAGGGGCATGAGATCCCGGCTGGGTTGGATGTCCTCGAAATGGGCATGAGATCCCGGCTGGGTTGAATGTACTGAAAAGGGCATGAGATCCCGGCTGGGTTGGATGTCCTGAAAAATGGGATGAGATCCCGGGCTGGGTTGATTACTGAAAAGGGGCATGAGTCCCGGGCTGGGTTGAATGTACTGAAAAGGGGCATGAGATCCGGGCTGGTTGGATGTCCTGAAAATGGGATGAGATCCCGGCTGGGTTGGATGTCCTGAAAATGGGATGAATCCCGGGCTGGTGGATGTCCTGAAAATGGGATGAGATCCGGCTGGTTGGATGTCCTGAAAATGGGGATGAGATCCCGGCTGGGTTGGATGTCCTGAAAATGGGGATGAGATCCCGGCTGGTTGGATGTACTGAAAAGGGGCATGAGATCCCGGGCTGGGTTGGATGTCCTGAAAATGGGGATGAGATCCCGGGCTGGGTTGGATGTCCTGAAAATGGGGATGAGATCCCGGCTGGTTGGATGTACTGAAAAGGCATGAGATCCCGGCTGGGTTGGATGTCCTGAAAATGGGGATGAGATCCGGGCTGGTTGGATGTCCTGAAAAGGGGCATGAGATCCCGGGCTGGGTTGGATGTCCTGAAAATGGGGATGAGATCCCGGGCTGGGTGGATGTCCTGAAAATGGGGATGAGATCCGGGCTGGGTTGGATGTCCTGAAAATGGGGATGAGATCCCGGGCTGGGTTGGATGTACTGAAAAGGGGCATGAGATCCCGGGCTGGGTTGGATGTCCTGAAAATGGGGATGAGATCCCGGCTGGGTGAAGTTTTGTAATTTTCAAGTTCAGTTTTATGTACCTACGTTAGCTAAGATACTCATCGATATTCAAATACTACAACATGAATTATTCAAAAAATATATATTTTGTTGTGAAATTTTGGCCGCTTTTAGCGGCCATCTAGCACCAGTAGGACGCGCGTAGCGCGTTTAAAACACAACAAAGTTTTGAAATAAGAAGTACATAATACTCATGTTTTAGCCTTATTGTAAAAATATCTGCTCCTGGGCCTCCCTAGTTACTCCAATAAATGTACTAAATCAATACTGAAAAGTGATTTCATATTCTATGTGTTCGATTAATTGAAAATAAAGTAGCAAGCAACAAGTAATTGTGCATACCGTATATCTTCTAAGGTTAGGGGAAACTTGGCGAAAACGAAATTTGACAAACGTATGTTTTGCCAAAACAAAATTTGACAAATCACGAATCGGCAAAACTAAATTTGCCCAGCGTAATTTTGCGATTTACTGTTGGGAAAATAGATTTAGATGAAACAATTCCTTTTTGGCAAATTTTATTTTAGGGAATTTCGATTTTGCAAGTTTCCCCTAGTTTTTTCTAATAAAAGCGCAAAAGTAAAGTAACAGCGGAACTTATGCAGTCACCGAAACTGAAGCAGAGCAAAAACCAGTAAGATAGGCCGACAATGCTGAAGACCCAAAACTTAACTCTAAGATGTCATCTAAACTAGCACCCTACCCATTTTGGTCATTGCATTGACCCAACTGGATGGACCTGCGATATCGAAATTTCGACCCATTGGGTCGTGCGTCAAAAGTCTAAATTTTTTGAGGTGAAAATCGAAATCCACGAGTCGAGTCAACAATCCTAGTTCTCACTGACTGAACTGTTCGATAGCAGAATCCTCGAATAGCGGAAAATAGGAAATAGAGATAAAAACGGGACAGGGTCTACAGGGTGAATCAAAAAAACTACCATTTTTGAAAAATTGGTGTACGTAGCCCCTTGCCCCATCAATTTCCCCAGAAAAATCGATGACAGTGTTCAAGCTACCTGGGAGCTACCTAAGCTTTTAAAAACACAGAAAATATTTATGAGCACACTGTTTACAAATAACAGCAACCAAAATTTAAAAAATTAGAACTAAAATTTTTCAAAAAAATGGTAGACTTTTTTTGGTTCACCCTGTATACCGGAACCCCGTCCCGTTGGATCAAAATTTGACCTAAAATCCCAAAATAATCTAAAGGAAACATTTTTAAACTCGCACGTTTCCAGATTTATACCTTATCATTTAAAAATTTGAAATGTTATACAGCCCTATTGTTCTTTTCGACAAGTGCTGCGGATTAGGCAAAACCGAGATCTTGGAACGGAGGTCTCGTCAGAAGCACTCTAAATGTGGCACTATAAATAATTTAACATTCGTATTCTTTTCCGTTTTCATCCTTTCTGTTTAGATAATCGTATTACGAGAAAAATGGCCGAACTGGACAAATCATTGGTGGAAACAGAAATAAACAGAGGCAAGCGTATGTGCAAGATCTGCTATGATGAAGTCAATGAAGAGGATGTGGACGAAAGTGAGTGGATTAGTCCTTGCAACTGTGGAGGTTAGTTTTAGTGGCGACCAGACATTTTCTACTATTAGTAGAATTTGTCGCGCGATATTTTCTGCTATTTTTTAATGAAATTCGGGTGAAAACAACCGAATTTGATTAAGCTCCATTCATACTTTCGCGGGACACGGGACAATTTTTCAAACACGTTTTTGTCTCTATCTCGGCTACCAGCCATCATTTTTCACTACTTTTAATAGATCTATAAGGCAACAGACCATGCTCTACAACATAGGGATAACAGATTTGCTATGATCAGTATCGAAAACGGTTTTTAGGCTGTCCCGCAAGTCAATGTCCCGCGGTACAAATATAGGTATTCAAATATAGGTCAAATATAGGTAAATATAGGTATTTGTCCCACGGGACATTGACATGCGGGACAGCCTAAAAACCGTTTCGATACTGATCATAGCAAATCTGTTATCCCTTTGTTGTAGAGCATGGTCTGTTGCCTTGTAGATCTATTAAAAGTAGTGAAAAATGATGGCTGGTAGCCGAGATAGAGACAAAAACGTGTTTGAAAAATTGTCCCGTGTCCCGTGTCCCGCGGGAGTATGAATGGAGCTTTACAAAATAGTAGAAAATGTCGCGCGACAAATTCTACTAATAGTAGAAAAGGTCTGGTCGCCGTTTTAGTTCCTCTTCTTTCCTTTTTCAACGCTTAGTGTTTCAGGATCGATCAAATGGGTATGTCCACAGCTTCTTATTCGCTATAGATCTATCGCATCGCCGAACCTATTTCAGGTTCACAAATCGTGTATGCTGCTGTGGATGCACAATGGAACTTCTGACAATCGATCAAGGTGTGGGCTCTGTCGGTAGGCCATTCATTAACTATTTCTTGTGTATCATCTCTTTTAAGTTATGATTACCGTTGGCATTGGCGCGTCAAATCGGTATCCGAGTGGTCTATTCCCGCCTTCGACTTGACTCTGTGGCAAATAACTGGCATCTTCTTCGACGCTGTCTTTACTGTGCACTTCTTCTGGCAGCTTCTTGACATTCTGAAGAGGCCTACTCAATTGCTCAACCAAGTGTTCGATCTCTGTGGTGGAAGCACGCTGTTTACGACCGGAAGAAGGATTTCTACAGTTCGGTGGCAGCTACTCTATCGGAATGCATGGTCGAGAAGACTCTTCTGGGTGCTACTTGAATCATTTTTGGACTTCGTATTTGTTTTCCGGTGTATTGTTTCGTCTAAAATAAAGAACTGAGGGGATTGTTTACTTAGTCGGTTGCTAATCTGTTTGAAAGATGTGATTATCGTTGATCATTATCAGAAATGTGGTGCACTGGTGGCATTGCTTAGGCTCTATCTCCGAAAGGACAGGTTCACTGTATGTGTAAAGCTGATGACTGTGACCTGAACACGATTGAGCCTATTTTTTGGTATGTTATCTCTGTTTATTGATTTCTTCAGCCTTCGTGCCAAGTTTTTGAAAAACCTTTGAAGCCTTTGACTTAGAATATTCCTTCCGTAGCTACATATCTATTATACTCCGTAATACACGTTAAGGACCTCGGCAACCACAATCCGGGCTTTATTTTGTCAAAATGAACATTTTTATTATGGCCATCTGAAAGAGCACAACTAAGTTGTCTGTGTCACAGTACATGCAAAATCACAGTTTGCACACTGTGGTGGTCACTCCGGTGGCTGCAATCAAATTACAGTCAAGATCTTCCCATACAGGAGGGGAGACCGCAACATACTGTAGCACACAGTTGGCTGGAGTTTGTATATTGTCTGGCTAAATATAATCTTACACAAATTTCAAAAATCAGTGGCAAAAGCTAGTCCTACTGTACAAGCAGGATTCAAAATATGCCTTGGTCTTCTTCCCTGTTATTTTTTTGGCATAGGGGTGACCGGGCGTCTACGCGCTTTTACGACGTTTTTTGAATTCGCACCTTTCCGAATTTTTCGACTGTTTTTCAAATTCGTGCCATTAAAATTTTCGTGCACTGGTTTTGCATTTTTTTAAATTTGGGCGAAAGTTGTAGGTACAGTTTGAGCCAGCACACATAGGGACGGACTCAAATGTGTGTACCTAGTACAAAATTCAAAAAGGGCATGAATTCAAAGAATTGGTCAAAAGTGCGGGAACGATGTGCTCCTAATGATACCTTGGTCCTTGGTCCTGCTTGTCCATTATGGTTAGGTAAAATTTTGATTATAGTGATCAGGAGGATTATGTTGCACACCTTTAAAAAAACAGGGGGCCAAGCCATATTATGAAAGTAGATTTTACAGTATGGTCAAAGAAAAAGGATTTTACCGCAGTTGACCTCCAAGGATAGACCCCAGGCGAGACCACTGGATTGCCAAAGTCAACTGGAGTATTATCTAGCCAGGCGGCACTATTAGTGGGTGCATAACTAGTGGCTGAAGTGTGAGTCAGGGTGAGCCCAATTAAGTTGCTCACGGTTGTGCTGCTTTTATTTAGAACTAGTGCTGAAATTAGGGATTTATTAAATTCGACATATTTTTATGTAGCATCTTGTTCAGAATTTGACAAAAATAGTTTTCTAAAAAACTGACATCCTACAAATTTGTTCTCCGCATCACTATGGATGGACACCACATTGGCGAGCGGATTTAGAGCAGTGCATGGATTGGTAAAATTAGTGGTAGGGTGAGCATAATAGCCTTAAATTTTTTTATTGTCTATTTATTTATTTAGAGTGTACAGTCGAGTCCCGCTAATCCGGCACCCCAAAAAGTTCGTTCCCGCCTTGGGTCCGACACTTTTTTTAACCCAATTTTCGAAGTATTTTTTCAATTGTGTTTTACAGTCTGGTAGCAAATATCGTGAGGATTCCGATTTTGCCGATCGTTTTTCAAAAACCTAATATTTTGGCTCTAAAAGACCAAAACCCCGCTAATCCGGCACCATATTTTTAAAAAGGGTGCCGGATTAGCGGGGTTTGGTCTTTTAGAGCCAAAAATATTAGGTTTTTGAAAAACGATCGGCAAAATCGGAATCCTCACGATATTTGCTACCAGACTGTAAAAACACAATTGAAAAAATACTTCGAAAATTGGGTTAAAAAAAGTGTCGGACCCAAGGCGGGAACGAACTTTTTGGGGTGCCGGATTAGCGGGACTCGACTGTAGTCAAATCTGGTCTAAGTTTACTTGATAACAATAGTTTTGAAAATAAGTCCAGTTGCCAGTACAAGAAGTTTGCATGGGTGGAGGAGCGGTGCAATTGGATAGCGCCGGAAAAGTAGGCTAAAAGCTAAGGTATTTTATGATCAGAAAAAATAGAATCGTGGAAGAGCCAGAGCGGAATCTTTTGCTCTGGTTCGGTATATTAATGATTTTTTCTCGAGAATATTTATATTTCACAGTTAAAATTATTTTTTGGCCTTTTCTGGTTTATTCGTTAGACAAAAGGCATTTAGACAGAAATTCATTTGGTCAGAAAACCAATTTGGATAAATATAATCGGTTTTCGTAATTATTTTTCGAAATGCCAGCCAGTTTTTGGTCCTAATGTCCAATCGGGATGTTTTTTTGCCTTGGTCCCCGTGTTAACTTTTCCTAGATTTTTTAGAGTTTTTTCTTTCTTTCCTTACCATTTTCATAATATGAGGGATTCTAGGATCGGTCCTAGTAGGGCCACAAATCCAACGACTTTACTGAACGAAAGACATTTTTCAGGTTGTTATAAAAATTCCTTTTAGCCCATAATTTTCGCCTATTTCAGCCTCCCAGCCGACTTCTGCTACTGAAGACGTAGTTTACGGTACATCATTTTTTGTAGCGAAATTCAGAAACATAGCCTGTCCCCTTTTTAGATTAGAAAGCAAAACTTTCCGCAAAGTCAGCAAATCTACAAAAGTAAAATAGTTCAGCAAATTCATGACTTGTTTAGAAAAAGATGCGACGTTTTACGGGGAGTGGCAGTTAGCGATGGTTTTTTTCAAAATTTTTGATACTTTTTGCCATAAAAGTACTCTTTCTGGGCCACCCAGTAGCTGAAATCTCCTCAGGAATCCGAATCGAAAAACAGAATTTTAAAATAACGCGTGGTTGCTGAGATATGACCTAAAGTTGGATGGTCATCATTTAAAAATGACAAGCACCCAAATTTGGTATACCAACGACTCGATACACATTATGACTCGATACACATTATGACTCGATACAACGACTCGATACAATTACGACTCGATACAACGACTCGATACAATTACGACTCGATACAACGACTCGATACACTTTTTAAAGCTCCCTTTGAAGCTCCTTTTGAAAACATCCTGATTGAAAACCCTGCTAATATTCCTTTGTTTCATTGATTTGTTTTCGTTTTGTTTCACTGGTGTTGGGAGCAGGACAATTGACCGCCTGGACAATTGACCGCCTGGGCCGATTGACCGCCTGGACAATTGACCGCCTGGGCCGTTTGACTTTGGCTTTTTGACTATGTGTTGACTTTTTGACCATGTACCCCCAAAGGGTCAGCCCTTATCCCGGACCATGTACCCCCAAAGGGGCTTCCTATTGAATTAGGTTGCCTGCCGAAGGCAGGCAGGTAGAAAATCTAGAAAAGTCAAAAATTTCGAAAGAAAGTAGTCGGAAACGACGTCTTTATCGGTTTTAGCGTTTAAGTAGTCAAAAAGCCACGGGGGTCAATTGTCCAGGCGGTCAATTGTCGCGGACCCCTGGTGTTATTTGATTTCAGTTGAATAAATGTTTGAATTTGAGAAAGTGTATCGAGTCGTTGTATCGAGTCGTAATTGTATCGAGTCGTTGTATCGAGTCGTAATTGTATCGAGTCATAATGTGTATCGAGTCGTAGGGCAGTCCCCAAATTTAGGTCATATCTCAGCAACCACGCGTTATTTTAAAATTCTGTTTTTCGATTCGGATTCCTGAGGAGATTTCAGCTACTGAGTGGCCCAGAAAAACTATTTTCCACAAAAGAGTACTTTTATGGCAAAAAATATCAAAAATTTTGAAAAAAAAAAAAACAATCGCTAACTGGCCATACACGACTTTTTACGGCTGTATTGATTTTCGGCGTTTCCCGTTTCAAAAAGCGCCAGTTTCAAAAATGTCCGTTTTCGTCATTAGCCGTTTTGAAAGATATAAATTTGATCTTTTACCGTTTTGGGACCAATTTTTTTGAACATTTTTTGGTTCCGATAATATTTTTCGAAATTTTTCTGTTCTCGAAAAAAATAATTTGGATATTTCCGTTGTCGAAAATATTAGTTCGGAAATTCGCTAATATCGGGGACTTCTGTCTGCAGTCTCTTTTAGGATATCCTTTTCAGATGTCACGCTGAAAATCAAAACAAAGCATTTTTTCTGATTCAAGACCAAAATTTCGATTTTACTTAACCAAACCCTGAACCGTGGTTTGGGTACCCTATGGTCAGGTGGATATCTGCATGCCTGGCCTGAAAAAATGAAAATTTTTAAAATTCAAAAACAAACCATCCTCTCATACTCGAAATTGCGTGCCGAATCGTGTTTGACAGGACCAAAACTTTATTTTCACCCACAACAAATCCCAAAACCTGGGGTAGGTACCACCTGGCCAGTGGATATCCACCTGGCTGGCCTGAAAAATAAAAATTTGGTCAATATCAAAACAAACCACTTATTATGACGTTAAATCGTGTAGGGAATCGAGTTAATTAGGACTGAAATTGATATTTCCGACCACTTGGTTTAGTCGGTTCAGACTTAAATTCAAATTCCCGCAAAATTTAGGTATAATCTTTAATAAACCATTATTTCCAACTTTAAATGGCATCAGAAATCGGATTTGTTAAGACCATTCCTTCCTTTCATTCCTTTCTTCTGTTTTCGGAGAGGTGGCAGTTTTTCTATTTTCTCTCTAGAATCTAGAAATATAATTTTCTTCACGGTTCTTGAGCTTATTCATAGTTTTTCCCTCTATTTTCCCTCTGAGTCAGTCAGGATGCCTGCTAAAAACAGCAATATTTTTCTTAACACGCAAAAAATGGCCAAAATTCAATCGATAATTCTATCACTTCAATCCAAAACTATATTGAGAACACATTTTTACCCTTGACAGATAATCCCCTGTGGCCTATTGTAAAGGATTTATTTGCTATTGTCAAGGAATTGAACTCTGAAAAGTTAAATCCCTATTTGGATCCAACTTCCCAAAAGACTACATCCCAGTCTACTTCTCTTGAAAATATTGAGCATAGTCGATCTATTATTATTGCTGGTCTACCAGAAGTATTGGCGGATTCCTTGTCTGATAAAAGCTCAACTGATCATCAAACTGTCTCGGATATTATCGAAATTTTGAATATTGAATGCCGACCTCATCAGTGTATCGAATTGGCAAACCTGACACTACAAAGTCACGGCTTCTCAAAGTTGTCCTGCCTACATCAACCCACAAATCACACTTGCTAAATAAGGTAAGACAGCTGAAAAAAATACCTAAATTCAGGAATTTGTTCATCCGATCATCATTGAACGATGCCAGCCGACAACACCAATATGAGCAACGACAGCAATGTCGAAAACTCAATGCCAATGGACAGGCTGTTCGTATTATCAAGGGCATAATTACACCAATCAAAAGCAAAGACACGGATAAAAATTCTCATACCGACAAACCGCTTCTTGATCATCCTCTCTTCCACACCAACAATATCTTCCGCGTCCCCCTGGGCGAAATTACAAGATCCCATGGCAATTTGAATCTTCTAAACCCCGACTACTCAACAACAACAACAACAACAACGACATGGATGAATTTCCCTTTCTGCCAAATGACTTTTTTCGAAAAGGATGTGGCAAAGATTAAAGTTGACCAAGGTTGTGGATCACCATTTTAGCTATTCTAGGCCTGATGACTCACTATACATTGTGAATTTTGTGGATAGACTCATCATGGAATGCCACTCTTTCTTCTTCTTCTGGATGAAGGAAAATTCTTTAAATCACCTACTGATCAATAATTATATTCTTGAATTTTCATGGATTCAGTCGCGTACTTGATACGTAAACAATAAAATAAAATAAGACCGAAATTTCGATTTCGCCTACCTAAATGCAGAAACCTGGGATAGGTAGCCTAGAGAAGTAGGTAGCTGTAAATCTAAAAGGCTGTAAAACTAAATTTTAGAATCAGGTGGATATCCACCTGGATGTCCAAAAAAATCTTCAAAAAATTTAAAACAAATAGCTTTCATACTTAAAACTTCATACAAAACACGATTTGATAAGGCCAAAAAATCACACCAACTCCAACCCAACTACTCAGGTGGGTACTTGTAGGTAAATAGATATCAATCTATGCCGGTAGGGTGGGTAGGTAGGCCTGTATGGTAGGTGGGTATATCAGTATAGTGGGTATAAGCACCAGTAGGGTGGTTATGTAGACCTGGAGAGAGGATCGGTGAAAAAATTGGAGTCTTCGATGATTTCTATGAAATATACATGAGCAAAGAACAAGCACAAAACTGACCTATAACGAAGCTTTCCAAGAAAGAGTGAGCAAACTCATATGCCTCCGAAAACCAAATTCTCCCAAACTCATTTCTTCTAAAAACTCAATTTCCCAAACTCATCTTGTCAAAAACGAAATATTTTGAAAAAAGCTCCTGAAAACGACAAATGCCAAAATGGCTAATGACGAAAACGGCTAATGACGAAAACGGACATTTTTGAAATTGGCGCTTTTTGAAACGGGAAACGCCGAAAATCGATACAGCCACTTTTTACGTCTAATTTCAGCTTTTTATGCTAATCATTTTTATTTTGAAGCTTATAAAATTTAGTGCAACCCGAAAAATTAAAGATAAAACAGTCGTTGGTTGCACTTTGAAACTATTTAGGTTTATAAAAGTGGCCTTCATTGTGTTTATGGCCCAAAATGGTGTTGCATGTTCGATGCTATTTATTTTGGCTTGTTTGACCAATATCTAGAAGCAATTTGAGCCGCAGATTTCGAATCTGGCGTCAAAAAAGTCTAATTACTCCTAGAACTGGTCAAACAAGCCAAATAAATAACACGCCACCACGTGGGATCGAACCTGCAACACCATTTCGGACCAAAAAACGCAAACGCTTACGCACTGCGCCATGGAGGCAACTTTTTAAACCTAATTAGCTTCCCCCACCTCTTATAGATACACTGAAAAGGTACGGCCTCAAAATCACAATTTTAAAATTTTTAAAAAATATTTTGGCTTCGTAATCTTTTAGAGAACAATTTCACATGCGAAAAATCTGAACTATTTTTTTTTAACAATAACAAATAGGGTGCAAAATGAGCTATTTTAAGCTCATGGTCACATCAAAGAAGTTCAGCTTGACCTCAGACAAACTTACAAAATTTGGATTTTGAAGCTACTTTTTTCGGAAAGTTTTGCTTTTTACTCTAAAAAAGACACAGTCTATGCTGAGTTTTAATATTGCATATTGTAGTTTATGAATTTCGCCACGAAAAATGATGTTACGCAACCTACGTCTTCAGTAGCAGAAGTGGGCTGGGAGACTGAAATAGTCAAATAAATACAGTCAACCTCGATTTGACCTCAAGTTTGACCCACCTCAAGTTCGTTCCCACCTAGGGTGCGATAATTTTTTACCCTGATTTGTGAATTGATTTGCGGGTTATCTTGGAAGCTTGGAGTTGTTCCTAATGATGGAAACGAACCTTCTTGAAACCATTTACACCTTTTAGATAAAAAAAAAAGAAAAAATGTACCGCAGGTCCACAAATAATAGCTCCAGCAGAAGCCATAGCTCTGTAGGGACTTAAACAGGAGTTTTGGGGTAAGAACATGGGGTCAGGTTGCAAGCCATGGTCAGGGTGCTATTTCCACTAAAATATTAGTTTATTAATAAGAACAACTAGGCAATATAGACCATACCTGCATGGACATCCACTGATGGCGGAGGTGCAGTTGCGGGTCCGCACAGTGGTCCCATAACCTCCACAGGTGTCTGTACAGTTTGTCGGAGCTGTCCAACTAAATTCTTCTACTGATTGTAGAAATTTCGGTTTTTGGTAATTGCTGATTCACAGGTCACCCAAGAAATTTGATACACTTTGAAGTCCCATAACTTTTTTTCTGTTTTTTTTAAATTTGTTTTTACAGATTGAATTGATTTGCAATAAAAAAATTGGTATATCATGGGGTGGTAATTCTTTTTGCCCATAGAATACTCGTTTTATTTTTTTTGCCCATAGATTTTGAATGCCCATAGATTACTTGTTTTTGCCCATAGAATACTCGTTTTTGCCCATAGATTTATTCTTTTTGCCCATAGATTTATTCTTTTTGCCCATAGATTTAAAATTTTGCGGAAATTTGAATTTTTGGTTAGAAAATGACTTGGATCGCTCAGAATCTCACCAGAGTGGCCAAAAGCCCCTGAAATTCGGTTTTTTGGGGTTTACAAAAGGGGGCAAACTTTTTGCGAAAAATCGATTGAGCGGATCAGATTTCGGGTCCGATGAGCTTAATCGCTCAAAATTTCAGGTTTGGTGGTTTTGAGTTGTTCAGGTTGAAATTCTGAGCGATTGAGCCCATCGGACCCGAAATCTGATCCGCTCAATCGATTTTTCACAAAATTTTACCCCCAAAAAACCAACTTTCAATGGCTTCTGGCCATTCCAAGATGGGATTCTAAGCGATCCAAGTCATTTCCTGACCAAAAAAATTTGAATTTCCGCAAAATTTCAAAATCTATGGGCAAAAAAATAAATCTATGGGCAAAAAGAATAAATCTATGGGCAAAAACAAGTATTCTATGGGCATTCAAAAACTATGGGCAAAAAAAAATATTCTATGGGCAAAACGAGTATTCTATGGGCAAAAAGAAATATTATCCTATACAGTCAAGTCTCGATTTAACGAAACCCCGATTTAACGAAACTCTTGATTTAACGAACTTTTTTGGTGGCTATTTGGCCACCGATTAAATAAAATGACTAAAATAAGCTCTCGATTTAACGAAACCTTCGATTTAACGAACGTTTTTGGCGGTCCCCAGAGGTTCGTTAAATCGAGACTTGACTGTATCATGTCGAAAACACAATTTTTGCTTGGTACCTTCTGTGGTTTGGATCCCAGTCTGTGGTTGGACTCTGGACGGTCAAGGCCCAAACCACAGGGGGAGACCAAGCGAAAATTGTGTTTTTGACTTTATTTGCCAAAAAAATTGTCATTACAAATCTAATTGATCTATCTGGACAGATTTTCGAAAAAATGGTGTATAAATAAAGCTATGGCACTTCAAAGTGTATTAAATTTCTTGGACAGCCTGTACTTTACTGATCATATTAGATTCAAAGGGGCATTCCCGTCGCCGGTGGGAATATTTCAACAGGCGGGCACCAGTGAAATTCAAACGAGAATTAATTTGCGTCAATTTTGTCATATTGGAGGCAAAAGTTTTTTTTCACCCCAATCCATTGCAATGTGGATTGTTCTGGTCTTTGGTCGCAAAGCGGACAAATACACTTGATATTGTCGGCGCAAAAGATGTGAAATAGGTGAAAAATAAAAAACTTTACTTAGAGAAAAATACTCTTTGGAGGGGGGGGGGGGTGGGATTGGGCGGCAGGCACCGGGGCTACTGTCTCCGCCGCTACTTTACTACTAGGCCACCGATGCTATTAAGGAGTGGCAATGTTTTGATTACTTATTCCCCGCACGGCACACAACAAAAATGTTTCAAAATAATTCTTTTTGAATTGACCTGAAACCCGCCTTTCAAAATATCCATATCGGCGGCGAGTACTTTTTGTCAGTTTTGGTAGAGACAGAAATCGGGGGTTCTGGGTTTTGCTTAAAACCAAATTTTTTACCTAATTTCCAAGTAAAAGTGGTAGATGAAAATTTTATGCCTATATGCTACTTTTTATTCCTCTATTGTTTGTCTCTTTCACTTTTTGTTTTTTCCTTGAAAAATTTTGACCTGCAAACCTAACCCCGAAATTGAAAATTCAAGGCCCCGAAATCCTCAATTTCGGGGTTCTGGGTCGCAGGTCAAAGCTCTTTAAGGAAAAACAAAAAGTGGAAGGACCAATTGATAGAGGAAAAAAGTAGCATATAGGCATAAATTTTCATGTACAGTCAAACCTCTATATAACGGCCCCCCCCCTAAAAGTTCGTTCCCACCTTGGGTCCGACACTTTTTTTAGCTCGATTTTCAAATCTTTTTTAAATTCTGTTTTGACAGTCTGGTCGCAAATATCGCAAGGATTCCGATTTTGCCGATCGTTTTTCAATATTTGAATAATTTTACTTTTAAAAAATACAAAACCTCTATATAACGGCCCTCTAATTTTTTTTAGGGGGGGGGGGCCG
The DNA here is from genome assembly GCA_004194705.1 of Ditylenchus dipsaci. Classification (NCBI taxonomy): domain Eukaryota; kingdom Metazoa; phylum Nematoda; class Chromadorea; order Rhabditida; family Anguinidae; genus Ditylenchus; species Ditylenchus dipsaci. The sequence goes on along the minus strand of SADC01001320.1, from coordinate 525,292 downwards.
TTATATAGAGGTTTGACTGTACCACTTTTACTCAAAATTAGGTCAAAAAATTGGTTTTAAGCAAAAGCTTGATTTCTGTCTCGAGTTTTGGGTAAGGTTTTATAGAACATTCATAGTATTTAAGGGAAATGGTAAAAGTTGGATCAGAAGTTGGATGAAAGTATACTATTCCACAACAATAAAATGTGAAAAGCTTCAAATTTGAGCTGTCTGGACCAGTATTAACAACCAACCCACCTTGTCCACAGACCACCTGGACAACATACTGCTGTAAGCGATGGTAGGTAAATGACCAATACATAGAATATAACCAACAATAAATGACATTTTGTAAAACAAAAAAGCATTTTCAGTCTTTTTTGTTAAAACTCAGAGAATTCAAAAACTCGGCGTATTTAAACGTCAAAACTTGATGTTGTTTTTTTAGAGATTAAAGTGGATTACCCTTACTTCTTTTTATGTGTTTTGCTACTGTTGCAGTTGATAAAAGAAGGCGTATTTGTAACACACTTTTTTAATTGCTTAAAAAACATCCGTGTCAACACAAAAAAAATAGACCTCACTAGTGAAAATTTTGGCCCGCGAAAGTTAGGCACAATTAAAACTTTAACAAAATAAAATTGAGACAATTGTACAGTCGACAACCGCTATAGTGACACGCCTAAAAGTTAGTTCCTGCCTAGGGTCCGACACTTTTTATCACAATTTTTAAAGCCTTTTGCCAGTTGTAAGCAGCTACAGTATACTCTCAAATGCAGCATTATTTTCAAAAAGGCTACACTACATCGAGAGGCGCGGGTCTTTTCGGCAAAACTGTTTCCATTTACAAAAACGATTGGCGAAATCGGAATCCTTGTGATGTTTTCGATTAGACTGACGTATCAGATTTGGTAAAAATTTTCGAACATTTAGGTAAAAAATTGTCGGACCCTAGGTGGGAACGAACTTTTAGGGGTGTCACTATAGCGGGGGTTGACTGTGGTGGGCCACGACCAAGGTTGGGCTTAGGTCTGAATTTGCTCGTTTCTACTTAAATCCCCGTTTTTAAAGGCTCAGGCCTGACTGTGGCATTGAGCAAAAAATAAGCACTGTATAAAAGTTCAACAAAAGTCAGCCAATTATAAAATCAAAAAACACGGGTGTAAAAAAGTTCTCGGTGGATTTTCAAATCCTTATTTTTATCATTGTTGACAGTGTATCTCTTTTCTTTTAATACCATTTTGTAGCCCTGCACCTTCTCTTTCGAATGACATATTGAACTCAGCTTGATTATTTCGGAAAAGTCACCATTTTATACCAAACACTTGTGAGGCCATCTTAGGAAGTTGACAAGCGTATTCATCACTTTCAGTGATAACAATTTAAATAAAATTTCGTAAACTACAAAAAAATTTTATTCCCATATTGTAGCACAGCTCAAGCGCTACAAAACCATCTTACAGAATATTTTTTGTAAATCTCAATGTTGAGATATGGCTTTTTGGAAAAATCAATTTCTTGAAAAATGACCAAAATTCGAAAAATTGGAAAAAGTTGCATTTTAGTCATTTTTTTAAAGAAATTGATTTTTTCCAAAAAGCCATATCTCAACATTGAGATTTTCAAAAACATTATGTAAAATGGGTTTTGTAGCGCTTGAGCTACGCTACAATATGGGGCTAAGAAATTATTGTGACCTTGAAAAATTTTATTTAAATTTTTATCACTAAAAGTGATGAATACGCTTGTCAACTTCCTAAGATGACCTCACAAGTGTTTGGTGTAAAATGGTGACTTTTCCGAAATAATCAATCTGAGTTCAATGTGCTATTGAATTGAGGAGGTGCATATCTACAAAATGGTAGTAAAAAAAGACATGCGATGTCAACAATGATAAAACTTTGAAAATCCACCGGTGACTTTTATACACCCGTTAAACACAACGAAGGCTTCAAGCACAATGAGGAGACTGTTTGCGCATGCTAAATCAGATTTGCCACTCGGAAAAAGGCAAAAACAATTTTAATTATTCTGTTTCTGCCATCTTGTAGCTAAGATTCAGGGCTACCAGATGAGCTATTGATAAAGTTGATGTTGTTAAAAAGTTTAGACAAAATTTTAAGAATCCGCCCAACAATCCTGACTCAAATTCGAGTTAAGATTCTTGGGCGGACTCTTTCTTCTTATTTTAATTTTTTGGTATCAATATTTACTAATTAATAGCTCATCAGGTAGCCCTGAATCTTAGCTACAAGATAGCAAGAATATAATAATTTTTGAAAAATTTTATGCTTTCCTCGAGTGACAAATTTGATTCGTGTTTTATTGTGTTTCAGGACTAAAGCCTTATTCACAATAGTGGACTAAATTCAACAATCCTCACTCGGAAATGGCCATAACTTTTTTTTTAATTTTCCGAAAGTTTTTCTTTTAGTGTTATTTTGTAGCTGAAAATTCAGGCTACCAGATGAGCTACTGATAAAGTTGTTGTGAATTAAAAAATGTTGAAAAAGTCAACAATACTCACTCCGGCGGGGCAATACTGACTCCAAAAAGACCATCAGCACAGGGTTTAAGAATAATCATGACTGAGTTGCAGGCCAAAACCCACTTGAAATACTTGGGAATTTTTTTTTTGCTAAATCGTCCACTTTCTCGATGAGAACAGCACATTTGGAATAACTGTGATGTGCATAAGAAAGCTAAGTGAACGTACTACGATCGTGCCAGACAGAAAATTTTTTTAGCAGAGAATTATTCAGAAATAACTTTTTTAAGTTAGTTTTTTAAGTTAACTTGACTCTGCCAAACCGATAAATTCGAACTTTTAATTTTTTTAACTTTTTACATTTATAAAAGAGCTTGATTTTTATAAAACAAAACAGCAAACTTAGAGCTTTCCTGTGGTATCAAAAAAAATCGAACACAGCTTACCTAAGCAAAGTTATAACCAAAAACATAAAATGCTAAAAAAAAAATGAATTCAAAATGTTTTTCAAAACGAATTTGTCTCTATACGAAGATCGCGATTTGGTCTTTTGACGTGTTTGACACGCCGTGGCCATTGTGTTTGAAGCCTAAGCTAGTTTTTCTCACAGTTGACTTGTAGTATAAGACCTTCTACCTTCCAGTGCCTATAGTGTGTAATTTGTATCTTATCTCTAAAAACAAAGACTATTATAGTTTGGATCAAATTGAATTGTTGCCCCTGAAGTCTGAATTCTTGACCCTTTTCATTATTTCTTGCCCCTTTTTCAAATTTCAAATAAAAAATTGAAATCTTGCCCTTTTTTCTGAAATGTTGCCCCTTTTTAATCAAAGCGGGTAAATTCCTCCATTTTTTCATTCGAATGCGCCAAATCGGAGGAATTTACCCGATTTCGATTAAAAAGGGGCACGATTTCAGTTTTTGATTTGAAATTTGAAAAAGGGGCAAGAAATAATAAAAAAAGGTCAAGAATTCAGACTTCAGGGGCAAAATTTCATTTACATTCTTATACTTTTACGATAATTTGTGAAAAAATCCACTTTCACATCTACACGGTCAATCACAATTACTGCAGCGTTTTATAAACTTGTTTGAATTAGCGCTTTTCGCTCGTCGGTTAATCGAGAGTCGACCTATCAAAATACTTACTCAAACCCAAGAAAGTTGTTAATTTTAGATTATTCTTTGAAGCTCAAACCATCTATTACAGAGTGCAAATGAATTCCTGTAGTGGTGCCCCCAACAAAAATGGTTTGCATACCGACAAAAATTATTGATTACAATTTCTTCCACAAATTTAGCGGAAATCCCTACAAATTTCCTGGTTACGGAGTTTCGTCGGTTGCAAGTGGACACCAACAATGTGCTTTTGACATTTTTCTGCAAATAATAGGGAATCACCTATACCTGAATATGGCTGATCCATCCAACCTGGTCTGCGATAATTGCTTGCAGTCATATCAAAAAATGCGTGAAGGTAACATGCTCTTTCTAAAAAATAGCCACATTTATAATTTATAGTTTTTGACATCGACTTATTATGAAGGATGATTGCGGCTACGATGTGGCTACCATTTGGTAAGACGTGTTAACCAATATTTTGATTAGTTTTACAAATTCTGTTTTTACCGTTCTGTTCAGTGTTAAAAAAGGCGCAGCTATTAGTCACAGTATGACCATGAAATAAATTGTTTTAGAGACTAAAATGCGTCGCCAATGGTTGAAAAAAGAATTTTTGACTCCCCCAGAAAAAAAAATTTTGAATCCTTGGCGACAAATTTTAGTCCCTAAAACAAGTTGGCTAAATTTCGGTATTCACACCCCAGTCAACTTCGGTATACACACCCCAGTCAACTTCGGTATACACACCCCAGTCAAAAGCCAGCTTGGGGACCAAGGCAAATTTTTTTAATTTTTTTCGTAAAAAAAATTATTAATTTTTTAGAAAATTATTTTCTGTAAAAAAATTAAAATTTTTTTACAAAAAAAATTAAAAAAATTTGCCTTGGTCCCCCAAGCTGGCTTTTGACTGGGGTGTGTATACCGAAGTTGACTGGGGTGTGTATACCGAAGTTGACTGGGTGTGTATACCGCAGTTGACTGCGGTGTGTATACCGAAGTTGACTGGGGTGTGAATATCGAATTTGCTCCAACAATTTATTTCTTGGTCATGCTGTGACTAATAGCCGCTCCTCCTTTTAATACTGAACAGAATGGTAAAAACAGAATTTATAAAACTAATCAAAATATCGGTTAACACGTCCTACTAAAATGGTAGCCGCATCGTAGCCGCAATCACCCCTACTTTTTATTGTTGCGAAAATTCAACCAAAAATGGCAATAAATTTCTTTTTGATTTGAGATTTTTTCTGTTGCAGTCTTAAGCTCTATGCAACGGAATCACCTAAAGAGAACCACTTCCTTACCACATAGTGTCCTACACTTTTTAAAATGGAGGAAGAAATTATCAGACTCGGTATAGAATATAGTTGTTGTAGTGCTTTTTATACTGAGTCGAGGTGTTTTCCACCATTAATTTATTGAATTCAGGCTGTCTTGGGCTACCGAAATTGAGCCGAAGAGGAAAAAAATATTCATCTTCCAAAGTAGCGAATTTAGACGAAATGTCTAAAAATACCCTGATCTCTGAGTTTCACCTGTTGCAAAAGGACACGGGACAATGTGCTTTCTTCATCTTCATGAAAGTAGCGGATAATTTTTCACCTTGGAATAAAGCTGCTCCAACTGACCTAATCTTCGATGATTGCTCGCAAACATATCAAAACAATAAAAACAGTATATTTTTATACAATTTTTTAATGCGGTGAGATTCAAGAATTGTGGAACTATGAGAATGGGAGTGGTTTTACAAAATCCAAATTTTCCCACTTAACACAAAAAACAACAAAAAAAAATTCAACGTGAGCTGTATTTTCTTGTCAAATTTCTCAAAGACGGATAAGAAAAAAGTTGTAAATAAAACAAAAGTTCTAGAATTCTTGAATCAACCCGGAGAGGTAGATTTTAAAGAAAAGCCATTACAGAGGAAGATGAGATCAAATACATTCCGGGTAAGAAGTACTCAGCATTTCAATTCTACCTAGACGAGCATTATTCATCGACCAAAAGAAGATATCCAGATGGTCCTAGCATAATTAAAATACTCAGCAGACAATGGAGTTTGCTTGAAGACAAGTCCAAATGGATAAACTTGGCTGCTCATCACTTCAAGTTGTTGGAAGAAGAGACGAAAGCCCTGAATGCCCTGAATGAAGAATGTTAAATATGTTCAATGTTTATCTTGCTACCCTTCCAAATTTTCCTCGTAAAATAAAATGTTTGCTAAGAAAAAAACTTCATCCACCACCAGCGCTAGATTCAGCAAGACCCCCGCCCTCCAAAATAATAGTCTACAATTACCGAGATTCCACTACAGGCAACAGGCAATACGGCCAAGGTTAAGAACAAGCACCCCACTCGAGTAAAGAACAAGCACCCCAAAAAAATCAATAGGGGGGACCAAGGCAAAAAAAAAAAGATGCCTTGGTCCCCCTGTTGATTGTTTTTATTTTTTAAATTTTTTTGCCTTGGTCCCCCCTATTGATTTTTTTGGGGTGCTTGTTCGTTACCTGTGCCGTTGTCTTAGTTGCCTGCAGAGCCAGTTTTTACCAAGTTCGATGTCGTTGCGGAAAGATCAATCATATGTCATCCGATAAATTAAGATTAATAGAGTTACAGCGCATAAATAAACCTAACCAGCACCTTATATCTGTAGCCTAATATCTCTTCTGCAGCCTAATGCTGCGCCAAAATACTTACCTCACACGGCTAGAAGCAACATCGACAATCAACTACACCAATTCCTTTTATTGAAACTGTCAACAACAACAAGACAAATATAGACAATACAAACGAAACGATGACAACAATAGGCAATTGAAACAACTGTTATCAGATGGGCAGCATGGTACTGAGCATCTTCTGAGATATCTGTAAAATAAAAGGATAATGAAAATGCGCACATAAAATTAATGATTACCGAGAGGAGTAGGTGCTGCAGCAGCTGATCGGTACAGGTTATATGCATTGTCTCCACGTCAATCTTTGCCGTCTTACCATCCACTGAAAATAGGATAACTTTAACTTTACCATAGGAAATTCTCAGATGACAATCCTTACCTTCTACTGTGACGAAACCCCCTCCGAAGCAATCTTCGAGTCCGGGCCACAGATTTCTTTTAGAGTCTTTTCCAAAGCCTCCACTTTCTGATCACCAACTGGTCCTACTGGCACATCTAAAAATTATAGGTAATAACAAAAATAATTCAACAGCAGCGACAATAAAAGTCTCACTCTTCTCTAGAACAGGATTGGTTTGAGCATGCAACACTGCAGCGAGGACGGAATCAGCATACATATCATTTACCGGGTTAGAAATCCAATCGATAATAATTAAGTTCATGGCAGCATGAACGAACAAATTTATCTCGCCCTGAAAAATTAATTATTGTGGCTCAAACGAAATCAGCCAGACCCACCTTGAACATTTTGACTATTTGAGTAGGCGCATTCGGATCCTTGGTCTTTGGTGTATCCTCAATTGATATTTCTGTTGACAGCTGCTTGAGATTGTGAATGAGCAGAGGCATTGATCCGTTGTAGAAGACACTTTCTTTCTGGCTGAGACGACTGTTTGAAAGCTCCGTGTAAGCTGAAATTGTTTATTCACTGCATAAGGAGAATAACCAGACATTTTAAAGCATATTTTCGTTTCTTAATTGTAATTCTAGATTAAGAATGAAGAGGTCCATTATCGCGAGTTGATAGGAAAAATACGACTTTAATTAAAATTCACTGATGAATAAAAACGAAACGAGAAGAAAATTTCCTAATAAAGTGCCAAAAGCAGCGTTTCTGACGTACAAATATAGCACGCTAAGGTCATCTTTTAGTGTACATCCGAAAAAAAATTATGAAATATTCACCACTGAGATCATTCGGATGCAACAAGTGATAGTTGAAGTTCCGACGCACGAGTATTCCACTAACAATACTGTTGTCATCTGGTGGATTTGTAGCAAGAGTCCCCACTACCTTCGCTGTCTTCTGACCCCGGAAATGGAGCGAAACAGATTCAGTATTCCTCGGATTGTGCACCTAAACCACTACTATCCTCAAAGTCAAATTGATGAGAAAGCAAGCAAACAAACTTCGATTTTGAAGTCATTGTCATCTTCATATTGCCTCACGATTCCAGCTTTCAGACGGTTCATTTCTACAAAATTTTAAATAGCAAAGATCAAGGATTATCAAAAAGATTACCGTTCATTTCTCCATGGACAAGCACCAAATGTGGAGGCTTCATTGCTTTGATAAAATCGGATGTCTGAGCATAGTCCGTATGGGCAGAAAAACTGATGTAGGCGACTGAAAAAACAAGTTTTTAATTCACTTGTACTGCTAGTCTAAGCGATATGGTCTCTCAACACCAGCTGGAAAATTTTAGACGATAAGGAGGCTACAGACCTTATCTCATAGATAAATTTTAATTATTTTAGTAAAGTTCAATAATTTAGCTCAAGGCCTGGAAAAAGTTTGCAGCTGCCTCCATCAATAAAAACATTGAAACTCAAGTTTTCCTTAGTTAGACCATAAGGTTAGAGACTGAAATCTTGGTGATTTCAGTCCATAAATACATGGGTGTTTCAAGAAATTCTAACACTTTTAAACGGCCATAACTTTTTGTATTGACACAATTTCAAAATTCTGTGAACGCAGATCGGTTCCGTTTGCTCTAAAAAAATTTTTGGTATATAATGTCAAAAACACGATTTTGGCTTGGTCGCCCTGTGGTTTAGGTCTCACCTATCCAGAGGACATCTACAGATCAGAGCCCAAACTACAGTGGGGACCAAGCAAAAATCGTGTTTTTGACATTATATACCAAAAAAATTGTTAGAGCAAACGGAACCGATATGCGTTTACAGAATTCTGAAATTATGTCAATACAAAAGTTATGGCCGTTTAAAAGTGTTAGAATTTCTTGAAACACCCTGCAGAAAAGCCATCACAAGTTTACCTTGCAATCTCATAGGCAACTTCTGACCAGAAATAGTCACGATTTCTTCTGGTTCCGATAATATGTGCTAAAATAAGCTAATTTGAAATTTATGTCACATGATCTGTTAGTTCAGACCTTCGCAAGGGTTCCTTCCACACAATATCCAGCAATAATGCAGCCATTTTTTGAGTCAGGGCACCAATTTTCAAAGAGCTCTCTGCTAAGGCCATTCTGCAGCATACCAGGACTAGCCAGGACAACGCAAGGACCAACATCATCAAAGTGATCAATACTCTAAAAGAATAAGAAATGATGAAAAAAAAGTAAAAAAGCAACAAAACCTTAAGATTGGAAACATGTTTGAAGACGAAAGGATTGTTAACAGCTATTTGACGCTGGATCTTAGAATTCATTCCGCTAACGAAAGTTTGATATACAGCCATGCACTTCTTCGCCAATGAACTAGCATCTCAAAACAAATTTGGCTTGAACAGTGGCCAAAAAATATATGTATGAACACTCACAATACACAGGTATATCGTTAAGCTCCGGATGCTGCTCCCAATATTCGTCTAAGATCAAAAGCAACTGAAAATTCTTGCATAACAATAACAAAGATAATCAGACAACAGCAAGAAAGACTACCTCCTGCGCACGACCCAAAGCAAAGGCTGGAATCAAGCACCGACCACCTCTGGCAACGATTTCGTGAACCGTGGTGGTGAACCTAAATTGGATAAAAATTCATTGAGGGAAGACAGTATTTATTGTGACCAACAAAAATGGTCATTTCCCTCAATAAGCTTTATCAATTAGAAATTTTTTCATTGATGCGTGGGCCGGAACTAACCCCAGGTCTGTAGCGTGGTATTTTATAAGAAGTTTAGATTAAAAAAATGGCAAGGCCTATTAATACTAGATTGATAAAGTTTTTTAAGACTTCCTGTTAAAATTTTCAAGCAATATTTTCAATTGTGCTCACCTCTTCTCTCTTTCTTCGCGTGATTCATGAAGCCTAAAATGAATCAACTTCAATCAATAACACAGTCGAATAAACCGACTGTGTTCCATAAGTGGACTCCTGAAAAAGTTAAATGTTCAAACTGTCGTAAAATTTTAGACAAAAACAACATACGCAAATCATAACATCTGGTGTAATATTCGGTAGTTCAGCTGCACACAAGTGCCTATCCTCAAGACGGGAGAAGTCGCCGGTGTACAGGGTGCGGATCCCAGCAATTTCGACCTGGAACAATGAAAATAGCTGTTGTTTATCAAAAGGAAAAAGTGTGAAAAATACCATGAACATGCATGCTCCCAGGACATGTCCAGCAACATAGCACCAGAACTTGATTCCGTTCACTTCTTTTTGCTCATGGAAGTCGATAACCTAAAATGACATGAGTAGTATACAAAACGGTGGAAATGACATTATGGTGCTCAGCAGTGGCTTACGCAGGAATTTCTGACGGGAGGGGGGGGGGGGTGGCACCAGGCCATTTAACCTAGACAGTTTTTCAAGTTTTTTAGGCCATTTTACCTACACCGTTTTGAGAAAAATCTGACGGGGGGGGGGTGGCCCCCCCCCCCCCCTGCGTACGCCCCTGGTGCTTAGTGGTACCCTAATATCTTAATAATCTTCTTTTTTTAAACAGTAAAGTCGCGATATAACGACAACTCGAGGAAAATTTTTCAGAGTTAAATTTAGTGTTTCTCTAAAATTTAAATTTTTTAAGTAAGGCTTGTCAAAATTCAACGTTTATGCCAAAAAGCACGTACTTTTAAAGATGGCTTAAATAACGTGGTCTGAAGTGTGATTAGTGTGGGTAGAATACAAACGAATACCTCAATTTTGTCCATGCTCCGTTCTAGATCCTCTTCTGTGTACAACATTCTTGATTCCCCTCCACCACCATATTTTGCAATCTACAAGGTCAAAGGTAATCTCATAGAGACATCAGCTAAAACCAAAAGCAAAACCTTGATAAAGTCTCCGATGAGCATTCGGTAAATGGCCTTGGTTGCATGTGTCATGAAGCACCGTCCTCGAAAAGCCTGAATATACATATTTGCCTGAACACCGTCAAAAAATTGAAAAAACCTACAGTTTTTTCAAGTAACCAAGGGAGAGCACCAGCATGATCCAAGTGAAAGTGTGTTATGAGCAGCAGGTCCAACTGATCACAGTCAATGAAGTCCACAAATGGCAAAGCGTCTACTCCATGCATCCCTATAATTCTAAAATACACCTATATCAGGATAAGCCACTAAAAGAATTATACCTGGATGAATACCACAATCTAGCTGAATTGTTAATAAAAAAAATTGTTTTTTATTCATCCAAACGGTGAGCTACTTACCATGATCTTTTTGCCTTTAAATTGGAGGTAATGACAGGACCGACCCACTTCTTGGCCTGATCCGCTAAAAGAAAATCATGAAGAATACAAGGATTATGAAAAGAGATGACTTACAGAGGCATGAAAGTGAGAACATCAGAATTTTCTTCGTTTGCCATGATCTGAGATTACAAAGGAGTAGAATGTGCATTTGCTTAAAAAGTCGACAAAAAAATGTCTTCATAAAAAAATACCAAAAATTAAAAAAAAACAGTCAAATAATCAGTAAAATGAATTTGAATTTCCATTTTTCAGAACACCAAGTTGGCGTCACCAAAATTTTATTCAAATTTTTGATTTACGACGAGTCACGGTACTCCCTCTACTATGGCCGAATGAGCCAAATTAATAAAGGCGGGGCCTACGAAAACACAATAAAAAGCTTTGCAAAATAAGGCTGAACTTACTGGTGTCGCTTGTAAAATTTAGTAATTTGGTTAGAATCAATCCTGAAATACCATAAATAAGTCATCCATATCACCTGTCTGATAACTATATTTGCGAGCATCTCATCACCCTAACCCCCATTGGATGCATGCAGCTCAAAAAGAGGTGATCGGACATTTCAGTAATCCCGAACCCATTTTCATATCAAAAATTCAATAAAGACACTCAGATAATGAATAAATTCTCAGGTCCGTAAGCGGGCTACCGAAGAAGTAGGCCAGGCTCAGTATATGTATGAGAGGTTGGTTGCTTGTTTTGAAGAGGGTTTAAAAATTACTTTTATGATTGTTTTGACGAATACTAGATCAAAGTTGTATAACTTCATCCACTGTTGTTCTCCATAAAAACACAAAAATTTTGAGGTCGCCTCTCAAACGGCAAAAGTATCAAGAACTCAGTCAGTAAGCTGGTAAAACATCTTTGATCGCACACCTTACTCCACTCTTTTGTCGTCTGTCCTATATTTGAACAAACTCTTTAGAAATGGCAAAAGAGTGAGCAGAGAACGGAACGTGACTCTCTATTGTTCCTTTCCCACCACATCACTTGTTCTCCAATCACCCAAAAAAAATAAAGAAACTATAAGAATGGCGAGAAAATTAGTCTGATAAATATTTCTCAAAATTACTTGTATTTGCCTTAAAATGTCTACAGTTAACGAAAAGCAATTGTCCACGCTTGAAGAACTGAATGCCTCTAAACGAGTGGTCGTTGTTCTCATCAAGTGGAAATACCCATTCTTCACGGAGCTGCAAAACTTTCAAAAGCCGAGAGACGCCGGCCTGGTCGGCATTTTTGCCGAGCAAACCAAGGCCCAGATGTTTGAAGGGTTTGATAAACACTTTGACCTAATTTTTTGGTATAAGGTGGGATTTTGACTGTACAGTCGCCTCTCGCTATAACGGTACCCCCAAAAGTTCGTTCCCACCTAGGGTCCAACACTTTTTTAACCCAATTTTGAAAATTTTTGCAAATTCTGTTTTTACAGTCTGGTCGCAAATATCGTAAGGGTTACGATTTTGCCGATCGTTTTTTGACAAGAAAAAAAATTTGGGTTAAAAAAGCAAACATTCGAGATAACGGCCCCTTTTTTGAAAAAAAGGTGCCGTTATATCGAATGTTTGCTTTTTTAATGATAAATTGCAGGATTTTTAAAAAACGATCGGCAAAATCGCAATCCTTACGATATTTCAGACCAGACTGTAAAAACAGAACTGGCAAAATTTTTCAAAAATTGGGTTTAAAAAGTGTCGGACCCTATGTGGGAACGAACTTTTGGGGGCGCCGTTATAGCGAGAGGCGACTGTACTCGACAATATGTGTCCTAGTTTGATTTGAATTTTAATAAATTAAAAACAATTGTTCTTCTAGGCTGATTACACCCTGTTTGAAGGTGTCTATTGTGACTCAAACACCATTTTTGTGCCAGAAGTTACAGATTTGGTTCAAAAAATTTCCATTAACAAATTGAAGCTGCTCGACACTGAGGAATTTATGATAGACTTTCTCTGCCAACTTAGAAAGGATTTCGGAATTGCGGGTAATTTGAAAAAATTAGACTGATTTTTGTTACCGAGAGCCCTTTTTAATCGAAGAAAATACTCGTTTTCGCCGAAAATGTGGCTAAATTACAGGGAAGGCCAGACATTTTGGAAAACTGGCCAGTTGGTGTTTTATCATGTTTTAAATATTTTGAAAAAAAAAATTTGGCGAAAAAATTTGCCGTATCAGGGTTCACAGATGTCCTGCTTTAGCAGAAATTTCATGCTTTTTGATTTTAAAATCTGCTTTTTGTCCGTGAAAAAGCAGGAATTTTCGCACGTGTCACAGCATTTTATAACAGCTTATTCCTGCTTTTTGTAGATTTTTTGGTTTAACTTCCTGCTTTTTGGAAACAAAATCCTGCTTTTGCGATTTTCGATCTGTGAACCCTGTGCCGTATGGAAGCAGGGTAACCCGGTTTGGCAACAACAAGAATTTTGCAAATTTATTATGTTTGAGCAAATGTAGACTTTTCCAGGCCCACTGAAAGAAGATCTGGAGCCACTGCGCAATAAAGCAATGTTGAAAACATGCATTCACAAGGCTGGAATCCCAACAGCCAAATTTTCTATTGTCCACTTTGAATCAGTCAGAAATCAGGCTGACATCCAGTCGGCCATTCAAGAGACTATTCAACAAATTGGCCAATTTCCAATGTTCAGAAAGCCCATTTCTGGGTGCGGAAGCGGAGGGGGAGGTCAACTGGCTTCCGAGCAGGAACTAGAGCGGTGGATGAAAGAAGAAGTGGACAATGGCCAGAAAGGGGTGAAAAATTTTTATTTTCATAATTATTTATGAAAAAGTTGACAAATTGAGACTACCGTAAAACTTCTAATATAAGCCCATGGACTATTTATGATTTGACTGGAATATAAATTACCGTATATTCTCTATTAGAAGGCCCGGGCCTTCTATTTTTCAACCCTAAAAAAGTCGGAAAAAATTTGGGTCGATTTTGAGATTTTTGCGTGCTCAACCAAAATTTTAAAATTGGAATCAGGTAAGCTCGTGCTATTTAAGAAAAAGCGAAAAACAGATTTGCGAATTTCTTTTTCTAGGCTGATATATAGGTCCTCAAAGGGGCCTTCTATTAGAGAGGGGCCTTCTAATCGAGAATATACGGTAGAAATCGTTTTTGTATATTTTTCACACAATATTTTTTAGAGCTGTGCATCGGGATTTCGGGATTTAACTTCGAATGCATTTTTGACCTACTTTTTGACGGAAATCGATGGCTGAAAATTTTAGACGCTATATGCTACTTTTTATTCCTCTATCTATTGGCTCTTTTACTTTTTGTGTTTTGTATGAAAATTTTCGATCTGCAATACCGAGATCGTCAAATCAGGATCCCGAAATCCTGAATTTCGGGATTCATGGTTGCAGGTCAAACATTTTCATACAAAACACAAAAAGTGAAAGAAGTAATAGATAGAAAAATAAAAAGTAGCATATAGCGTCTAAAATTTTCAGCCATCAATTTCCGTCAAAAAGTAGGTCAAAAACGCATTCGAAGTTAAATCCCGAAATCCCGATGCACAGCTTTAATATTTTTTTGCCGTAAATCTACTTTTTTGTATCAGATGTTGCCAAAACCACATGCGTAAGGTTGTCGAGTGGAGTTAAACTCGAAAAATATCGAAACTTTTTGAGAATTAAGTCGAGGACACAACTCGAAAATTTCTAATATTCGACAACCCCTACACACGGGGTACAAGGAACTTTCAAAATATTTTTTTCCTCTAATGGCTCAATATTTTTGTGCTGGTTTTCTACCATGTTTGGAAAAGATTCGCCAGTAACCCCTTTTTTGAAAAAAATTTGGCTTGCTGAATCAAGGTAACCCAAAACTTTTTTGAAATTGAAATGTGATCATAGTGACAAAGCCACATTTTTTCCGAGGAGTTTATTACTGGCGAAAATACTTCAAACATGGTAGAAAAATCATAAGAAAGTAACAAGCCGCGTAGCGCTACTAGCGTCCAGAATTTTTAGGAAAGGCCGACATACCAAAAATTGCGTTCTTTAAATTTCTTTCAGTCAAGCAAATAATTTTAGACTTACTTAATAGAAGAGTGCATGGTCGGGAGGGAATTTTGGGCAATGGTCTGTCTTCTACCCAGTAAGAAATGGCGTCCGTTGATGCTGCTGCATTGTGGCGATACCCCAGTGGGCGAATCACTGAGAAAAGGTATTATTTTAAAAGCTTCCCCCTACAGATTCAATGATGATTCAAATTCTTACAAAAACTTAGGCTTGCCAATGAAATTTATTGGCAGACGCTTCGAACACTTTGAAGATGAATTCCCTAGAATGGAGAAGTTTGTGGATGAGGTTATTAGAGTGCTAAAGCCTCCACATCCACATCAGTTTTGCGTGCAGGGCTTTCAGGTCAGCGCTGAACGCTTTCTAAATTTCAAATTAAAGTACAGTTGAACCTCGATATGGTATATTTCCTTTTTCAAAACAGCTATACCAATATTTGTTTTTTTTTTCAGTGGCAAAATCATGAGATTTTTTAAAACATTCCGTAAAATTGGAATCCTTGCGATTTTTCGGACCAGCTTTTTCGATCCATCGAAACAGAACCAGCAAAACCGGGGGAAAAAGTGTTGTGCCGACGAAGGCCACTATATTGAGGTTTGACTATAGCACGCGGGTGTGTGTTTTGGCCAAACCGGGATTTGGCTATATAACTTCTTTTGAGAGTCCGTTATGCGGTGCGGATAATTTTTAGAGAAACTCGGCTATTTGAAAAAGTAGAGCAGTATCCTGCGTCTAGTTAATCCAGACTCAATTAATCTGTTGGTTTAGCTGCTAAATTTAGCTCAAACCAAAAACAAGCGATTATTTCTTTACTGAGTGTGGCTATAGACTGAATGGTGCACGTGGCAGTGGGGTCAGCCATGGAGCCTGTGGAGTCAGCCTAGAAACTGCTTTACTTCAATGCCACATGGATTTGGGATACCAGGCGGAAGTCGACCCTTCGTGGGGAAACTTGAAAGAGGCTCAGGTTTGGTGGCCCTACAATAAGGGGTTCATTCGGTCTCACAACACAGTCCCAGCAGATGCCCCAATCAACAGCAGTGTGGAGGTGAAACTTTTTAGGTTGAATGAATTGAATTTTTTTATTATTTTTTAGCTACGATGGAAAATGGAAGTCGGAGATAAAATGTGTGACCCGAATCGTTCGCCCACTTCCTAGTGAGCGCCAAACTGTTGAACAAGGACTTTGAAGCGCTTTTGAAGGATGTGGAGTGGCTTCAGACCAACTGGAAGCCAGACGTTGTTTTAGGCCAATAAGAAGATTTGTAAATAATTATTTTGTTTGAATATTTTGTATGCAAAAAACGGAAAGAATCCGGAAAGAATGCACAGGATGTTTAAATTGATCTGCCGCGAGTTTAAAATTCTGTAAAGACCAATTGACTAAGAATTTTAAAAATTTTTCTGTAGTTAGATGTCCAAAAAACGATTTTGGTTTGGTAACCTGTGGTTTCAGTCATGTTCTTCGAATGGTTTTTAGATGAGAAAAGGCCAAATCACAGGTTAACCAAACAAAAAACACGTTATATGCCAAAAAAACTCCCATAAATTCTAAGAGTTTTAATAGCTTTTCAAAAAGGCCTCCTGAAAAAGTGACGGCCAATACAAAATTCCAGAATAATTGGTGCACCTTGGCATCTTCTACACAAGGGCGAGGTGACAATGCGAGGATACAAAAACAGCAAAAACTTTATTTTTACTAGATTAACAAAACTATAGGAACAACAAAAAATCACTTTTTTCGACGAAGAATGCAATGTAGCACTTACTTCAGCATTTTATTTTCCAGCAGTGGCTTCGAGGGCTCTACGCATTACAGCACGCTTCCCAACCATAGCTGTGAAACCGGACTTGATGGCTGCCACAGAGCACCGACTGCCACAGGTTTTGCATTGAAGGAAGAAGAGCCGAGTATCTTTTGTCAGTTCGGTTTCAGAGGAACGACAGGTTTGGCAAGTTACATATTCCTCTGAAATAGAAAAACATAAATTTCCTGAAAACAACCACCGTATTTACTCCAACTATACCCTATCAAGTGGAGTACACGACTCAAAAATGTCTATTATTCGATAACCCATACACACGAGGTACAAAGAACTTCGAAAATATTTTTTCCTCTAATGGTTCAATATTTTTCTGCTGCTTCTCTACCATGTTTGGTAAAGATTTGCGAAAAATTTGGCTGGCTTGATCAAGGTAACCCACACCTTTTTTCTGATTAAAATGCGACCATAGTGTTCATTTTCCCGAGTTGTTATTACTGGCGAAAATGCTTTAAACACGGTAGAAGAATCATAAAAAGGTAAAAAACGAGTTAAAAACCGAGTAGCGCTACCAGCGTCGAGAACTTTTAGGAAGGAATACATTTTACAAAATCCTAAAATTTGTAACATTCATATTTGCGATTTCAGAACTTGGTTAATTTTCCTAGAAATTTGTCATTGTAAATATTTCTTTAAAGGACCATTGCCGTCTACGGCCACGGAAATTCGGACTTTTGAATTGGCTGGGGACAGCTAAATTACTGCGAAAATATTTTTCGAAATATTTTTAGTTTGCAAATTAAATTATTCCAAAATTTTGAACGATCTACTAGTCGAGCCTGACGTTGCTTGACATGGCCAGATCGGACAAGATATAACACAACCACTGCACTACAACTTACTTGTAGTTACGGAAGACTCGCTTCGACCAATACACATAAATTATAATTTAAAATGAAAATAAATAAATAATTCAAAAAATATTTTCGCAGTAATTTAGTTGTCCCCGCCAATTCAAAAAGTCCAAATTTCCGTGGCCGTAGACGGCAATGGTCCTTAAAAATGGAATTGAGCATATTCTCCTGCAAGATAATTAAAGATTTGGGTCTAATTAGGGTCAATACGGTAATTGAAAATTACTGCCGAAAATATCGGATCTCAAAATTTGTAAATATTTTTATAACAGTCAACCCTCGATTTAACGACACCCCTGGGGACCGGCCGTAGCGTGTCGTTAAATCGAGGGTACACTTTGGCTTAATCCTGGTCAATGCCGAAATTGGTCTATTTTTGAGTGTCGTTAAATCGTGGGTTGACTGTACTGCGTTTGTGATGTTCTGGTCATAATTTTTAAATTTAAAAATATCACTCGAAATTCAGACTGTATTTTTTACCCATAATATCTGGGAGCACATGAGAATAAAATAATTTAATCACGTGGACAAAGCCGCAACTAGGTTTCGGATTCCGGTAAAATAAAATTTGGACCAAATTCATCACTGAAAATAAGGGATCTTGAACGTGGCGGCACCCTAATGCTTAACCCTAAAGATCTCAAACCAGAACATTAGAAACTCAGCAATGAAAACCCAATTATGAACAAGGACTTTTCAGCTGGGTTGCCACTTATTAATCTGGGAAATATTACTGATATATTTGCGGAGGACATTTTCAAAGTGCTTCTGCTGGAATTTCCCCTTCACGATAAGGCATTGATTTCCGTCGATTGAGCCACTAAAAGTACGATTTGTATATGCGAACAGTATAAGTGAATGCGCTTCAAACCCACGTTGTACCCAATTCAGCAAGAAGAAACTGAAGAACGTGCTTGGGCTGACGCTTCATCAATCGACAAATTTCAGCAAAATTGGAGAACCCAGTCTTCTTACTGCCAGCACGAGCAACTTGTGGCGGTTTCATCAAGAAAGTCTTCTTCTTTCCAGCAGCCAGATCAGGATTCTTCTCGCGCATTATACCATAGACCATATCCAGCAGTTCATCATAGGAGTAGTCAGGCCAATCACTGTTAGCATCGACCAGATTCAACTTAGTCAGCTCAAGGGATGCTATCTCTTCCTAAAAATCAATGCATTTATAGTGTTCCAAGACATGACTGCAGGTGCTTTAGCTTGACACCAAAACGGAGCTCAAAAGGCCATCTATAAAAAATAAAACCCTGTCACCTCTCTGATCTCGGTAACCTGTGGCAATTTTTCCGCACTTTCACCTTCTTCCAACACGATCTTGGTCTTCTTTCCTTTCTTCTTCTTTCCAGTCAAATCAAGAGCCTGCATGAACATTAAATTTTTGATAAAATATAATAAACATTTTAAGGTAAGTTCAAAAAATACCAAGTCGTCTTCCGCCATGTTTCTTGAAGCTTTTCTTCGAGAGAGAGAGAAGGTCGTCGATAAACTTGAAAATTAGGAAAAATAATTAAAAGTAGAAACAATAGATTAATACTATGTACGGGGTAACACAAAAAACATCAACATTTTTGATAAGTTCGAGCAAGTAGCGCTAATTAGCCGACCAGTTGGTCTATTTTTCAACCCCCGAAATCTGAAAAATTGAAGCTGATACCGAAATTTTGAATGCTCAAGAAAAATTCGAAAAGCGTAATTGGCAGAGCTCGTGAAAGTAAAAAATGCAATAAGCTTTCTCTGGGTCGGGATTTATGGGCGTTGAAGAGAGTGTACTAATAAAAGGATTTACGATAGTCTTCCACCGCGATTTAGGACGGGCACATTCTCACATACCTCTGTCAGTATGTGGTAACTCTGTTATTCTAAATAACAGAGTGATAATTAAGGCTGTGGTATTGCGGGATTTTGCTCCAGCAAATCCCGCAGCCCTCAGTCAAACCCGCAATATTCCAAAGAAAAGCTATGTGGGATTTCGAAAAGGTTTAAATTTGCAAATTTCACTATAAAATTGCAGCAAGAATAACTGTCTATCCAGTCTGGCTGGACAGGCACTCCGCTATCTATCTGCATTGGCCATAAGTTTCACAAAAGATTCAGTAGCTGTTTTCCGAAAAAAAATTTTTAAAAATCGTTATTGAAACCGCGCCTGCAAACAGCTCTTTTTCAAACGAAAAAGCGGCTTGCCTATAACTCATCAATTAGAGAACTCAACAATCAACTATTTGAACAAAAAGACATTTCATCAAATAAGGGTTTCATCAAATTGCGTATTTCAACAATCACTTGTTTGAATTTTAAATTGTTTGGCCAATCGTATATTTGGTCAAAGAATATTTGGTCTAGCTCTGTTTTTATCAGAAAACTATAATAATAATCTCGTCAGTCTTTGACTGTTTTATGTTAAGATGATGGACTACAGTAGTACAGATGAAGCTACAACTTCAGAAGACGATGAAAATTCAGGTCAGACACTGAAGGTTACGCCCGTTTTTTCTTAAAGTCATTACGTGTTTTCAGTGGAGAGTCAGCAAAATTTGGTCGCTAGAAGTTTGCAATTTCCAAGAAGAAGAGCTAAGAAATGGCAGGCCGTGCTGATGCCAGAAGTGGATCTACAATTTATCCAGAGTCAAAGAGGAAAACAGCTTGTGATACATCAGGGTAATAATTTTTCCTTTATCCTGTCATAGCCTTGTTGTTATCAGGTGACTTTTTCTCCTTTGCTAGCAACAAGTTGAAAAAGTTGAGTTGTTCCGTTCGAAATTTATGGTTAATATTACTTTTAAGACATGGATTGGCGTGTTTGATGTGAATACGGGCACCCGAGGACGATCACTCTTCCCGAAAGAGCTCTGGAATTGCTATCATTTGGTTCTGGCTGGCAAGGCGAAGACGACGAATTCTCTGGAGGCTTGGCATCGATCTCTTCAAGGCGCAATAAAAACTGAAGATGGGAAGAAGCCAAAGTTCTGGAAGTGGTTAGGACAGCTGAAAAAGGAGTGCAGCCTTCAGCACGTCAAACTTATCTCTCTTCGAACAGGGATTCAGCCGAAGCTAAACAGCACCGATAAGAAGCAAACCGCCAGAAGACAAGAAAAGGCCTTGACTTATAACAAAAACACATTTTACAATATTTGTCTGATCATGCCCTGTTCACCCGCTTAGAAGACTGTTAATTTTGTGCTTGTTTATCGTTCCAAATAAAATTTGAATTCAGACTATGTAGGGACTTGCGCAAAGAATCTAGATTAAAATAACCGATGGAATAGGACTAAAGAGAAAAAGAAATCAATTATTGCCCAATACTCAAAAAATACCCGAGAAAACGGCATTCCACCATTATCAAACCATCTTTAGCATGCTCGAATCAGTTCAGAAAACAGCTTTTGGAACCCAAAAAGTGAAAAAAATTGATCCAAGTGGACGACCACTTGGTTTTGTAGGTTCAGACTAAAATTTTAAATTCCGGTAAAGTTTTTGTTTGGAGTGGCGACTCCGACTCCAAAATATCTAACCGTGAGCTATTATAATAACACCCTACCCCAAAATTGACAAACATGAAAATTATAGCTGGAAAGCAGCCGAAAGGCAGGATGGTGAAGTAAAGATAGGGGAGATTCCCAATCCAGCTTGAGAATAATTGGTACCTGGCTTTCTAGCCGGCTCGTCAAGAGGTCTATTATGGACCAAAACAGTGATTTGACCAAATGTTCTTTGATAAAATAAGTAACAGACCAAATATACGATTGGCCAAACAATTTAAAATTCAAACAAGTGATTGTTGAAATACGCAATTTGATGAAACCCTTATTTGATGAAATGTCTTTTTGTTCAAATAGTTGATTGTTGAGTTCTCTAATTGATGAGTTATAGGCAAGCCGAAAAAGCATCTTTATCTCTTGTTGAATCGTGTGCTGCGTGTACGTAGTGCAGAGTGATCTGCTCATCTATTTGATGTTCTTGTTTCAATAATTTTACGACAAACTTCGTCTGCAAAATAAGATTACTCACTAAAATATGAGTACTCACTGTGTTAATAATCACCACTTTTCAGCTCTGAAATCGTGTATCCTGAAAAAGCTCTGACGATGCAAATTTTCGTGAAGACTCTGACCGGCAAGACAATCACTCTGGAGGTGGAGGCGTCGGATACTATCGACAACGTCAAAGCGAAGATTCAGGACAAGGAAGGCATTCCGCCAGACCAGCAGCGCCTGATCTTTGCGGGTTGGTTTTTGTACTCTTTTGAGGAAACATATCGGTGCTCTAATCGTTAACTTTACAGGAAAGCAGCTTGAAGATGGCCGCACTCTCTCGGACTACAACATCCAGAAGGAATCGACGCTCCATCTCGTGCTCCGTCTCCGTGGTGGAATGCAGATCTTCGTGAAGACTCTGACCGGCAAGACAATCACTCTGGAGGTGGAGGCGTCGGATACTATCGACAACGTCAAAGCGAAGATTCAGGACAAGGAAGGCATTCCGCCAGACCAGCAGCGCCTGATCTTTGCCGGTAAGTTAACTCCCTATCCATCAGAATATCCAATCATTAAAATTTTTATTTTCAGGCAAGCAGTTGGAAGATGGTCGCACTCTCTCGGACTACAACATCCAGAAAGAGTCGACTCTGCATCTTGTTCTTCGTCTGCGTGGTGGCTTCTGAAGTGGTCAATAGGTCTCGTCTATAAGATCCCTTTTTTCATCATATCCAACTGTACACGCATGTTCCTTTTCGACAATAAAATGTGTTGACTCATTTCTGTGTTTAAAATATTGTGTTTGCTCGGTATTTTAGTAGTTGTTAATGTGGCTAGATTTGCCTGTGCGGCATCAATATGGGGTTTTATCTTTTATGGCTGCAATCTTTCGGAAAGGGTTGTGAAAGGATTATTTGTGTGTTGATCTCTTCTGCATAAGACTCTTTTGTTATTTTTTTAAATATATTGCCTTATATATTGCCGGAAAAAGGTTGACTAATGAAGCTCGCTTTATTCCTCACATACAAATAATAGCGCTCTCTTCTTGTTTAATCCATTATCACAGAGTATTAACAGATTTTGCTAGCAGTATTCTGGTTATGTAGACTTCTTTAGCAGTTTGGACGCCACCCTGGCCACTTTTTGGAATTGTTCTGTAAAAATGTATAGAGTATTTAAGCGATGAGTCTAGGACTGGGTTGAACTAGTTCTATTAGGATTTTATTTGTTATGGTGTTCCAAGGCAATAAAGTCGAAAATAGTTGGGCTCCATAACTTGTATGACGTAAAAATTACACTTTTTTCGGCTCTATATGTGTTCGTGGAACTCCCAAAAAAATTTTGCCTTGGTCCCCCTGTTGTTTTTTTTCGTAATTTTTTGAAATTTGTGCCTTGGTCCCCCTGTACATTTCTGAGGCAGTTTTTCGAATGAACACGAATGCAATGAAAATGAACGTGTTTGAGCATATAATTGATGTTATTCACAGCATGGTGTTCGAATAGTTGGCTGAAAATGTGTTTTTCTCGAAATAAAGAACACTGTATGCAAGAACTCGTACTTTAAAAATTCTTGGCTGAGCCTTAAGTATGTGAGCCCTTGTCCATTTACTACGGTGGACAGAAAGGTGAACTTCCATTGAATTAGGGTCGGCCGAAGGCCGGCCAGGTAAAAAAATCATTAAAGAGAAAAATTCCTTAAAGGGTTTTTTACCTGGCCGGCCTTCGGCCGACCCTTAATTCAATGGAAGTTCACCTTTCTGTCCACCGTAGTAAATGGACAAGGGCTCACATACTTTAAAAAAAGGTTTTTGGCTGTTTGATACTTTTTAAGACTTTTGAAAAAAATATCAAAACAAATCAACAGGGGGACCAAGGCACAAATTTCAAAAAATTACGAAAAAAAACAACAGGGGGACCAAGGCAAAATTTTTTTGGGAGTTCCACGAACACATATAGAGCCCTTTTTCTATAGCAACGATTATATTCGGACTCAACTCAGCACTGAAGCCGATAACCACTAATCTAATGTCATATTTTCGAGAAACACTGGCGCTAGCCTTTATTTTTACCTATTTCATGCTTCCAACCAGTAAAGTAGTCGTCTACCTGCAATACATTTGAAAAAATTAAAATCAACAGCAAGTAAAGCCCCGACCATGTAAGGCAAGTTGTTTTCGGCACAAAACTCTTTGATCATAGGCATCACTGCCTTCAGGTTATTCCTTGGCATGGTTGGGAATAGATGGTGCTCAATCTGGTAGTTTAGGCCTCTGAACAAGATGGAATACAAATTTTTAAGATTAGCTATCTCAGAAGTGTTACCCCCACAGCCAGTCAATGAAAATTCCTGAGCGCATGTTCCTGCGAAGATATTTGACGCGTTATCACCGTTGAATAATTTTGAATGATAATATTAACCTGGTTGTGTACAGCTGGAGACAAGCATAGTTTTCCAATATTTTGGCATTGTCTGCAAAAAACGATAGATTTTTCGAGACAGGCGGTTAAATTGTTTGACTTCGTGCTTTTTGAATTTTATTTATTTTTGGCTATTTGGTGCATGTATTTTAGTCTTTCTTAAACTAGGGCAAAGCCTTTAGAGCAGGGTAGGCCAGTAAAAGTCGTGCTGGGGTCGTAATTAAGGCGGGAAGCCATAATTTCCGCTCCGGAGATTTCTTACGTGGTTCTCGATGTCATGATAGCAACATACTACGACTGGTTTCATTAGGTGGTCACAATGGATGTCGGAAGTCGGATGTCGAAGTCTTTCAGGTGCCGCAGCTCTGTGATTTATCGTCATTTTTTCATTCTATAAAGCGAATTTATCTATTATCAAGGTTCTTCCCACGAAAAAAAAACTTTCTAACAGTTGGATAGAAAAAATGAAAACTTTAAATCGCACTGCCGACATGCGACTTTCGACATTCATTGTGGCCAAGCCTTCAAAGCCCTTGTTTTATATCGGTCAAATCTAGACTTAACATTTTGTTGAATAAACTCCGAGTTGTCGATTCTCGAAATTCCGTCTAATGGTGGTTAAAATGACAAACCTAGGACTCTCAAAAATATTATTTTCAAGAAATTAATTATTTGTTTCCAAAATTTTTTATGTGCAATGCGACTTACGGGGGAACTTGTCGGTAGAGTAGTGATCTGAATGAAAAAAGAAAAAGATTTCACTAAAATTTTTCAAAGTTTGATAGCCTCACTGTAAGTGACCACATGTCCAATCAGAAAACCAGCAAATAGTTGGGAAATGGCAAAATACATCAAACGGGTCTAAAATTACCCTGTTTATAGTTATTGTTAGCAATAATAAGATTTCGCGTCAAAATATATCATTTGAATGGAAAAAATATCCTTTTATCCCAACCTGGAAATTAGGCAGGAAGTAGTATTGGAGAGCCACCAAGGACCAGTGCATCGCCAAAGTTAACTAAAACCAATTGCAACTAAATGATCAGATTCAGATCAACTAGAAGTAGATCGGCTAGAAAAGAATGTATAGCCGAATTACCTGCTCAACTTTGGCCCTTCTTCGGTATATCTGTAATTGTGATTGAAAAAGAACGTGGTGCGATTCAGCCGCATACCTCATAAAAGTTGTTCTGCATCTGACTGACAAATACTATGGACTGCACTAGCCAGCTGAGGCGAAGCACTGGAATATATACATTTTTCTGATTTTTTAAAAGATGAAAAATCTATGTGGGATGTACTTTCGATTATCAATTGACAAGCTTGATCGATCAATAACCCTACTGAAAAACGAAAGTCGAAAATTTTCGACTCTCTACTGAAAAAGTCTACAAAATGGTATACCGTATTTCCTCTAATAAGCGCGCATGCTCTAATAAGCGCGCACCCCCTACTTTGAGGGCCTATATCTCAGCTCAGAGAATTTTTATTCCAAAGCTGTTTGATACGTTTTCTTAACTCCCACGAGCTCTACCGATTCCACTTTTTAGATTTTAGTTGAGCACCCAAAAATCTCGAAATCGAATTCCAAATTTTCCGATTTTTGGGGTTTGAATAATAAGCGCGCCGGCGCGCTTATTAGAGGAATACGGTAGTCGCATAACCCGCACAACAAACTGTATTTTTACTAAATTAGTGACGGGTTCGACTCCCGTTTGGGTCAATCATATTTTCATATCTGCTAAAATTACTCACAAGGCAAAGCCAATGTCCAGTACAAGTGTTGAAAAGGGATCAGATAGATGAGTAGGGACTCGCCATCCTCTATAAGCTGAATTTAACTTAGTCATCTAGCTGTTGGAAGTGGAGGTTAAAAAATTAGACACCTTGACAACATCAGATACAACTGTGGCCCAAAGGGAAGCAGGTCCAGGTCACCGTCTCGGCCTGAAACACATATTTAGGCGGGTTTTGGGGTATTTTTAATGCACAGAAGGCTGGAGCAATAGGCTAACTAACCGACAACATTAGTAGCAGCATGGTGGACATTATGCTGCTCCTTCCACCCCCAGATGAGAATCCTTGCATTAGATTACCCACAATATAGGACATTCCATCGTTCCAGTCGTGGTCCTAGAACATTCAAGGGTTATATGGTTGAGTTTGTAACAGGACTGTACTGTCCGAATTTTTGGCTCTACCAAAGAATGGGTACCAATTTTTCGCCTTAGTTTCACGACTATTTTTGGTCGGGCAGTCCATTTTTTTAATTTTTTTGTGTTTTCATAGAATTTAGAATTATTCAACAGAATTATTTTATAAAAAAAATTAATTTTTGTAACCACCTGGCATCAATTTTTCCAGACTCCGGTGTCCGTTTTTCACGACATACCGAAGCTAATTTCGGACAAAATATCGTACCAAAATACCGATCTAAATCAAATATTCATCTTAAATCTGCAGTAAAAAGTCAATTTGTGCATTAATTAAGGAAGGTAATAAAAATTCAAAAAGGTAATAAAATACTGAAAATGCATGAGTTCGATTCTCTATAGGTGCAAGCACATTTAATTCTGAAATTTTTCTGTAAAAATCCTACTTTGAAGTGTTGATGATGGCAATATTCGTGGATCATCCAGCCCAATTGTTGCCAAGCCAGGCCCATACATAGTCTAAACAATCGAAATGTGTATAGATTGCAATTATAGAAGCATCGAAGCACTTACGCCGAGCAGACATAGTAGGTATTGTATTGAAGTGATAAGGCCAGCCCAATTAATAAAACTGCCTCACAGAATTTGCGAGCAAAGAACGAGGTGTTTCCGTTCAACAAGCCTGCCTGGCGCACTTTAAAACGCAGCTGGTCGAAAGACTTGCACATCTTCTGCACTTCTTCCTCGCTTAAATTATGGCTGTTTTAGCCAAAAAAACAAGTATCAATACACATGGTGCCCAAATTCGCCGCACGCTTGACTTCGGCCATAATTTTTTTTTTGGTTTTCGATTTTGTTGATATTTTTTAAAAGACTCGCTATGTGTCGATCAGCAAGATGACAACAAACAACCAAGCGTGCGGCAAATATGGGCCACCCTGTAAAATCGAGTGACCCTACTAAAAGTCCATCCTGCCAGTGGTCTGAATACTTTTCAACCTATTTTATTTGCCAATTTTGAGATCCGTAG
Source organism: Ditylenchus dipsaci (assembly GCA_004194705.1). Taxonomy (NCBI): domain Eukaryota; kingdom Metazoa; phylum Nematoda; class Chromadorea; order Rhabditida; family Anguinidae; genus Ditylenchus; species Ditylenchus dipsaci. The sequence continues at coordinate 498,066 of SADC01001320.1, read as the reverse complement.
CTCTGTATTAAAAAGTAGCAAATTATTTTGAATCTACATCAAAACCGAAAAAATGCTAGCGTCCCAATAAATTTGGCTTTTTTAGACCCTGTACTCAAAAATATGGCCATAAATATTTTTCTTCCATTTTAAAGTTCCGCAGTTAGTGTCATTTTGTGGTAAAATCGCAGTTGGATACAAATTGTGATTGGATACCGTATTCACTCTATTAACTCTCCACCCTCTAATAAGTCCCACCCTACGGACCCCATATCTCAGCCTAAAGCAAACATTTTGCAAATCTGTTTTTTTCTTAGTTACTACGAGATTACCTAACTTCAGTTTTCAAACTGTGGTTGAGCACCCGAAAATCTTAAAATCGACCTAAAAATTTTCCGATTTTTGAGGGTTGAAAAGTGAATACGGTACACTTTTTCGAATTCGCGCGTTTTGAAACGCGTGTTTTTGTAACTTTTTTTAACTCAGGCTTTAGGATTAGGCAAGGATAGGCCAGCGCATTTGAGGGCGGGCCCAAACGTGTGTTCCAAACTGAGTACCAAAAGGCGCAAATTTGAAAAATTGTATCCAATCACAATTCGTATCCAATCCAATAGTGGTCCATAATAGGAATAAATTTATGGCTATTTATTTGGTCGGATCTCGCCCACACCAGAATTCAATACAATTTTTTTAATCGGTCAAACCAAAACACTTACGTCAAATTGTATTGGCCCATATTTACATCATCTACTCCAGGTACCAGGTGGTCTTCCTGAAATAAGTCAATGCTAATTTAGCTAAATCCTTTTCGGCTCTATATGTGTTGGTGGTCTCCACGAAAATATATGCCTTGCTCCCATCTGCTGATTTTTTTGAAACTTTTTATCCTGTGTTTTATTTTCCGAAATCTTTTTTCTTGTGTTCTATTACCGTATTTATTCTTATAAAAGAGCACCCCTGATTCAAAATCGTCTTTTGCCATTGTGTTTTTGAGCCATTTTAAGAGACTTCTCCTAGGTTTTTTCTTAGGCAAGTTACCATCTATTTTGTAGCTCATCTCACTGGCTACAAAATATGTGGTAATTTGCCTAGGAGACGTCTCTTAAAATGACTCAAAAACACAATGCTAAAAAGACGGTTTTGAATCAGGGGGAGGGGTGCTCTTCTATTGGAATAAATACATAGAAAATGGGTTACACGATAAAATTCACTGACTCAAATAGGCTAAAGTTATTATAATGCTTGCAAGGCCATCGATCCGTCCAGGACAGACACTGTCTATTGTGTATAAAATAGATCCTATTTCGTAACATTTATTGCACCATGAGTCTTTTTATTAATAAAATTTCTGGATTAAAGCAAAAAATTCGATGAAAAAAAAAATTGAAAAAATAAAGTTTTCAGAAAACAGGGTTGACCAAGGCCGAAATTTTTAAAAATCCCGGAAAAAGCAACAAGGGGACCAAGGCATATTCTTTTTGGGGCAGACCACTAACACATATAGAGCTTTCTTTTCGGCTAGTGGGAACTTGCCAAAACCAACATTTGCCAAACGTATGTTTTGCCAAAACGATATTTGCCTAATTGAAATTTGCTAAGAGTAGCTTTTGCCTGAAGGAATAAGTTAGCAATTTAAAGCTGAGCAAACTTTTTCGGGTAAAACCTATGAAGATAAAACCTTCAGGTAAAACCTCTTTGGCAAATTTCATTTTGGCCAATGTCGATTTAATAAACACCGTCTTGGCCAATGTCGTTTCGGCAATTTTCGTATTCGACAAATTTTGTTTTTTGCTAGTTTCCCTCAGCCTCCTTTTCTACGCAGTCAAAAAGTAGTACTTTGATTTTGAGCAAATCCTGGGGCACCTCCACTTTGCCTTCTTGTTCCACAAAAACATCCTTCAACATTTTGTAGGCAGGTTTGGAGTTGGCGTGGAAAGTGTGGAATACCTGGAATTTTAGCTTAGAAATAAGGGGTTTGCTTTTGGACAACTAATACAGTGGTGGCATCCAAGTTTTTGTAGGTGAGCATAGCTGAACCACCAGGGTGTGAACTGAGAAGCTTCTCGTCCACCAGAATCCAGCGGTTGTCCACCTTGATGTAGAAGTCTTCATGTTTATGCTCGCGAAGCACCATTTTACCCTGCAGCAGAAGTACTTATTTATTTTTTATTGTACGAAGAATCGGCGCGAATTAAAAGTTCACAAAAATCAACTTTATCAGCTATGTGGTTTTTAATCATTGAGAAATCCAGAAACGATTTCGAATACACTCAAACCTCGATATAACGCCACCCCCAAAAGTTCGTTCCCGCCTAGGGTCCGACACTTTTTTTAACCCCATTTTTGAAGGCTTTTTTTAGTTCTGTTTTGACAGTCTGTTCCCGAATATCGCAAGGATTCCGATTTTACCGATCGTTCCTTAAAAACTAAACGGTTTCTGCCATCTAAAAAATAAAACCTCGATATAACGCCACTTGTTTTCAAAAATGGGCGGCGTTATATCGAGGTCTTGTTTTTTAAATATCAAAAACTTTTTGTTTTTAAAAAACGATCGTTAAAACTTCACTCCTTGCGATATTTGGGACCAGACTGTAAAAACAGAACTAAAAACAAGCCTTCAAAAACAGAGGTAAAAAAGGCGTCGGACCCTAGGCGGGAACGAACTTTTGGGGTGGCGTTATATCGTGCCTTGACTGTACTGCATGATCCCCATCCTATCCCCAAAAGTGACAAAATGTACTTAATTCACGAAAAAATACTCTAGAATAATTCTTCGGTCAAATTGATTTTGACGGATATGACGGAAAATGTGAGAAATAGTTAAAAGAGTTTTGTGCTCAAAGAAAATTTTAGGCAAGTCAATTTTTTTATAAAATAATTCAACATATATTAGATGTAGTAAAAGTTGTTAATTGTTTGCTCAAAAAGCAAGTCTGGGGTATGGCCTTTTTTTGGTCTGAATCTAAGGTCTGAGTCTGAGTTCAGGGTCTAGTGTCTGCCAGGGAAACACCGCGAGCTTGTTTTTCACTCGCTCTGGAGAGTTTGGTCTCATTTTTTCTTAATGTAAAACGATTTTTCACGGCAAATGAAAATATGCCTAACGACAAAAAAAGTATTTCAGAAGCGAAAAAAGTATTTCTGTGGCAGAAGAAAGTATATGTCTGCGGCAAAGAAAAAAGTTTGCTCCACATCTTGTGGACCAAACTAAGATTCAGAGACAGACTTCACTCATTTTAGATCAGCATTCAGGAGCCAGTTACAGATAAGTCAAAAACAATTCCCGATCTTTTTCGAAACAGACGGGCGACTTTTGGAGTTGGTTTTTATCCGTGCAAAAAGGATCTTTTTTGGTGCAAATTTCCTTTTTTGCGCAAATTTTGGTTTTGCGTTTTTCTATTGAAGTTTTTGTTTTTTTTAAAAGTGACAACACCATCAGGTAACCTTGAGATTCTAGTTCCTAACGATTATAATTTACTGCAACATTTGGTGAAATGTAGCACAAAAAGGTAGAAGTATAAATTAAGTCCGGAAAAATGATTTGGTTCATACTTTTACCTTTTGTGCTAACCTTTTACATCGATGTTGCAGTAAATCATATTTCGTCAGAAACTAGAATCGCAGGGCTACCTAATGGTGTTATCACTTTTAAAAAAAGGTTGAAAACTTCCATAGAAAAACGCAAAACCAAAATTTGCAAAACCAAAAAATACGCAAAACAAAAATTTATATGCGCGACTTTTCTATTAGAAAGAATATGACAATCAACATGTAGCCTAGAACTTTTCACAATCAAAAAATTTTCACAATCAGAAAAGGATGATTTTATAAAATTTTTAAACTCAAATTTTCCAAAAATTGCAAATTAAACGCATACAACCAAAAAGACTAACAAAATCAGATAATTTTCAGACAACAAAATCCACAACACCAAATTTGCACAGAGGAACACCTAAAAAAAAGAAGAAAAGAAAGTGATTGAAATACAGAAGAGGACACTTTAAAATAAAGAAGAAGAATTGATATTTAGTCAGCGAAAAGGAGGTGAAAAGATGGTCTGATATTGGGTGACGACGAAAATGGCTGGCTAGAAGGACACAAAACGTTCTCGCCTTCCAACCAAAATGACCCTTTGATTGAAGGGAAGGGCGAACATGTGAATTTGCTCTTGCATAAATAAATACTGATGACAATTGATATGAAGGCTTAGATGGCCTATACACAAAAGACACCTTTTGGCTGGACTTTGTCACATTTTTGTTGTGAAATGAGCGGTCCAACCTTTGTTTACTTTTTGGAACACTTGATGTCTCATATTGAAGATGAAGAATTTTTAGTGAGAAAAAACTTTCAGAATACGAAAATACATGACAAACAGGCGCCATTTGGCGCCTAAAACTTTAATTTTGAACAATTTTCGGGGTCTCAGGCTCGATTACCCCTTGAGTATGCATGGTTTTGCCAAGTTTTAAGATAAAACTGGATTTTTTGCATCACATGTTAATTTTTTAAGTTATCTGAACTCTACGCCCTGATGAATCCTCATAAATGTTGAGAATAAAGAAATTTATTTATGGAAAGTGGGTTAAAAAAAGGATGGACAAAATTTGATGACAGAGAATTCTATCACAATACGCATCAAATACGGGGAACAGGACGATTGATCCCCGCTGATTGGTCCCGGCCGATTGATCCCCGCTGATTGGTCCCCGGCCGATTGATCTCCGCCGATTGATCCCTGGCCGATTGATCCCCGCCGATTCATCCCCGTTCAATTAAAAAACGTAGTGAATAAAATAGGTAACCCGGCAATTTTATAGGTAACCCGGTAAATAAAGTTCATTTATCAAGGTTATTAATTAAGAAATGACAGTAAAAGTTTTGTTATACTAAATTGTGTGTCGAACACGGTTCAAAAATACCAAAAAAGGGATTTACTGAATCAAATATTCAGTACCTGGGTAGACACGTTTTCTAAATGGGTACCGATTCCCGAAACCTAATTGTCTTAATTCCCCGCAAAAAATTGCCTCTCAGTCTAACTTTCACTCTCATTCGCACTCTCACCCTTAGTAAAATTTTCGCGGGAATTTTAATTTTTAGTCTGAACCAGTCAAACCAAGTGGTCGTCCACTTGGAGCAAAAATTCATGTTCCAGAAATCTCTTTTCTGGACTGATTGGAGCACGCTGAAGATGGTTTGATAACAGCAAAATAAGGTTTTGCATGGTATTTTTTGAGTATTGGGAAATAATTGATTCTATCAAAACTCGATTTTACCAAAACTTAAGAAATAACTTACAAAATGGCATTTTACCACTATGAAACCATCTTCAGCATATCTGAATTAGTCCAGAAAATAGTTTTTGAAACATGAAAAACGTTGAAAATTTTTTCTTTGATTCAAATGGACGACCCCAGCTTTGATTTGATGACCAATAGGCATACTTGGTTAAAGACTTGTTCAGGTAGTCCTCCGTGGTTTCTTTCTTCGATATTTTCAAAGTAATTAGAATTCAGAAATTTTCGTAAAATGACATGACATTTTTTAATTGAACGGGGATCGATCGGCCGGGGATAGATCGGCGGGGATCAATCGGCGGGAATCAATCGGGGTGGACCCTCAAATACGCATCAAAATATGTACTATAGGTAGATTTGTCAAGTTTTTGATAAAAAGGCTAAGAATAAAAAATTGAGATTTGAGGTGCTCTACCCTATGTGCCCTACCCTATTTTTAACTAGGTAGAGAAAGGAGACGGGATCGCGGCCCGTTGGATCAAAATTGACTCTAATATCCAGACATAGGATGTTGTCGATTCTTTGAAGGACCATAGTTTTTGCGTGCAGTGGCACGTGCAAAATTTGAATCGGCGGGGGACACTTCTCTTCAGTCTCAAACTTTACTCTTTGGAGTCGTTCGCCATAACTCCAAAGAGTACAGTTCGAGACGAAAGAGAACTGTCCCCCGCCAATTCAAATATTGCACATGCCACTGCGCGCAAAAACCATGGTCTTTTGAAGGACCCTGTTTCTTCCTTATCATGGCAATTTGAAGGTTTGAATGCGCGCTGGACTACATACCGTATTTCCTCTTATAAGCGCGCCGGCGCGCTTATTTTTCAAACCCCCAAAATCGGAAAATTTGGAATTCGATTTCGAGATTTTTGGGTGCTCAACCAAAATCTAAAAAGTGGAATCGGTAGAGCTCGTAAGAGTTAAGAAAACGTATCAAACAGCTTTGCAAAATATAGACACTTAAAGTCGAAGGGGGCTCTTATTAGAGCGGGGGCGCTTATTAGAGAAAATTGAGAAAAATTACAAATTTATTTTCTAAACAAAAAGCGCAAACAAAAAACAATTCGAAATTACTATTGACAAAATGTGTGTGGTCACTCAAAAAGGCTAGGTCAAAAATCCTTTCGGATATCCAGTTGGGTAGCGTCTTTCTGTCCTGATTTAGAGTCCGAACTTTGGAACTTTGTAAACATGGAAAAAAATTGCTTGACAGTCTGATCTTGAACAAAATTGTATAGTTTCGCGGCATCAATCATTTCAAAAGATGAAGAGAACTTCTGCCAAAATTATTTCTGTCTCGCAAAGAAATCAGAAATGAAAAAGTTCAGACCCGATCCTTGAGCATACAGTCGACGCTCGATATAACGAGTGTAAACAAGTGTAACCCCGTGCTGCTCGCCAAAAGTACGGCCCGTACACATTTCTTTATTCGTGTTGATTACGCAATTGGATGGTATTTTTTCTCACCGCAAAACACTTGAAAATCACCGCAAATTATTTTTTTCTCACCGCAATTTGATCTTCCCGCAAAATACTTTTTTCTCACCGCAAAAATACTTTTTTCTTCCCGCAAACCTAATTTCTGTCTAAGACCAACCAAATTTTGCATAATTTTGCAAGAATTTGAATTTTTCAGTCAGGAAACAACTTGGATCCCTCAGAATCCCACCCCAGAATGGCCAGAAGCCCCTGAAAGTTTGTTTTTTTCGGGGTTTACTAAAGGGGGGTGAACTTTTTGCGAAAATTCGATTGAGCGGATCAGATTTCGGGTCCGATCGGCTAAATCGCCCACAACTCCACCCTGAACCACTCGAAACCACCATAAACCTATAATTTTGAGCGATTAAGCCCATCGGACCCGAAATCTGATCAGCTCGATCGATTTTTCGCAAAAGGTTTACCAACACCCCCCCCCCCCCTTTTTAGTAAACCCTGAAAAAACCAACTTTCAGGGGCTTCTGGCCATTCCGGGGTGGGATTCTGAACAATCCAAGTCATTTTCAGGCCGAAAATTTTGAATTCTTGCAAAATTATGCAAAATTTGGTCGGTCTTGGACAGAAATTAGGTTTGCGGGGGGAAAAAAGTATTTTTGCGGTGAGAAAAAAGTATTTTGCGGTGAGAAAAAAGTATTTTGCGGTGAGAAAAAAGTGTTTTGCGGGAAGATCAAATTGCGGTGAGAAAAAAATAATTTGCGGTGATTTTCAAGTGTTTTGCGGTGAGAAAAAAATGGTGGTAATTCTTTTTGCCCATAGAATACTCGTTTTTGCCCATAGAATTTTTTTTTTGCCCATAGATTGGGTATGCCCATAGAATACTTGTTTTTGCCCATAGAATTCTCTTTTGTGCCCATAGAATTCGAAATGCCCATAGAATACTCGTTTTTGCCCATAAAATTCTCTTTTCTGCCCATAGAATTTGAAATGCCCATAGAATACTCGTTTTTCCTCTAGAATCCTCTTTTTCGCTCAAAAATTTGAAATGGTTGTATGGTTGCTATATATGGTTGCTATATTCAGATGTGTCTCTGCAAGAAGTGTCTGGCCGAAGAAAGGATACCGTATATTCTCTATTAGAAGGCCCGGGCCTTCTATTTTTCAACCCTAAAAAAGTCGGAAAAAATTTGGGTCGATTTTGAGATGTTTGCGTGCTCAACCAAAATTTTAAAAGTGGAATCAGGTAAGCTCGTGCTAACTAAGAAAACGCGAAAAACAGATTTGCGAATTTCTTTTTCTAGGCTGATATATAGGTCCTCAAGGGGGGCCTTCTATTAGAGAGGGCCTTCTATTAAAGAGGGGCCTTCTAATCGAGAATATACGGTAAGCCTGCTCTTGTTTACGCACAAATGATCAAATTTAGTGGTGACGAAGCAGAAAGCTATCTACTGCAGTGGAAGAAGAATCCGGATAGCGTTTGGTCGTTAAACTAATAGAATTTGTAAGTTTTTGTTGTCCTTCTTAGTGTTTTTATCCATGCCTTCAGTAAAGGGACATCTTTCTGCAATAAGCACGTCATTGAAAGTTGGAGTTGCGCTGTGTCCAGAATGAAAGGATGTGTCTGCCCAGCAAAGCCCAGGATTCGAAGGCCCAGTAGCAATAAAGACATTATCGTCGAGTCAAGTGGGAAGCATTCCAGCCATGAATCAACTGCGCAGGGCGTAATCTCCCCTGAAATGAAACAGGTGATTCGCGAGAAAGAAAAAAAGGAAAAACCGGAAAGCTGATTTTGCAGGATATGCTGGTTAGTATATTGTAGCTCTTTACAGTTCCTTATCAATACTAGGGTCACATATGTTCCAGGAAATGGACACTATTAGCTCAGTTCCTAATCTTCGCCAGATCCAAAATTTTCTGAGCCGTGAGAAAAAAGGAAATACTGCACCGGTTACGATAATTTGTACAGAGTTTATCTCTGACTTTTGCACTTCCTGGGTCAAGTCAAATCTCAGTGGTTGGTAAGAAGGGTTTTCTAGCTTTCCATTTACAAACAACGGTCTTGAGTCCTGGAATCGTGTCATAAAAGGCTGTTGTACTCTTCGGAAGCTTCTTCTTCTTCGCCCTTTCCTGCGAGCAGCCGAGAGGTTGATTGAAAACTGCAGCAAATGTTCAGATCACCAGGTAATTCATTCATGCCTTATACCTTTCCCCTTTACATGGATTTTTTCAAGATTGTGGCCTCAGTTCCATCGATTCCACAATCTTCTTATCGCGAAGCTCATCTACTGGAGAAGAAGGTCGTCGATTTTATGGAAGCAGAAGCCTTTTTGTTATGCCATCGAAGAAGGTGACTGATCAAAATATCGTCCAGCACTATTTTTTTTTAATGGTGGGCTACATCTTGTCACTTGGGTTCAGTACTTAGTGGGTCTTTGCCTATGAATCACTAATATGTTGTAATATAATCTGATTCAGGAGTTAAAGTCGCTTTTCTTTGTGATTCTCCAGTCTTTGCTCTGGCCAAGTTACTATTCGTGCACTTGCTATGAGGGGTCAAAGAAAGGAGCATGCAAACATGCGCTGCTGATCATGAAGAAGCAAGGAGCCATTCAATTTCCGAGGCATGCTGTGGCTGATATATTGGGAAAGAAAAGAAAGAGAGGAAGACCTGCTCAAGGATAAATGTTTCATTGTAGACATTGTAGACTTGTTATTGTTGAGCGTTGTAAAAATGTCGTTTTGGTTCAAAAAAAATAAAATGTGAAGCTGATATGGGAACATGGATTGTTGGAAGATTAAGGGAACATTTATGTATTTCCTCTATTAACTACCCATGCGAAGTTTTTTTCGACCCCTAAAAAATCTTGAAATTGTGAATCAAAATGGTTTTTACTCTGAAATCCTTGTCCAAAAATGAAGAATGAAGGGTTATTAGAGCATAGGGAGTTAATAGAGCAAATATGGTATTGAAGATATTAATAATAAAGGTTGAAGATATGTCTCTCGTTAAGAAGCTTGTTCAAATCGTTTGAATGGAGATGTTTTGGTTTTTTATTTTATAAACATCAAAATCTATTGCCAAAAACGATACTATTGCTAAAAACGATACTATTATGTAATACTATATGCATTAGAATCTATGGGACAAAAACGAGAATTCTAGGTGAAAAACGAGTATTCTATGGGCATACCCAATCTATGGGCAAAAAAAAATATTCTATGGCAAAAACGAGTATTCTATGGGCAAAAAAAATATTATCCGAAAAAAATATCAAAAAATATTATCCTTACACAATTCTATGAAATTGTTTGTTGTCTCGCATAGAAGTTAAAGTTTAAAAGTGAAACTGCGAAATAAATTTTGATCTTCGAGTATAAATATACAAAGTTTGGTCACATTGAATTCATTCTTGCTTGTGTTGCAGTGAAATTCGGTCGCATCTTTCGTTTGCTCTCTATTTCTAAATGTATGCTTGTCGTCATTGGTTCAATTGGTCTGTGATGTTGGTGATGGCTGCTGCTCTATTTGCTTCTCTTCCTCCTGATCGCATTTTCTTGGCTGCAGTTGGTGGACCTACGTGAGTATTAGACTTGGTTTTGATTTCAATCTTCGTAATTACTTTTGCAGACGACTGTCGATGAGCAATCCGAAGGCTAGTCTTGTAATTCCAAAAGAAGATGTGGATGCTGGCAAGATCTCTTATCGCGCAATCGTTACCGGTAGCTCCTGTCTCACAACTGATAAGGATGAAAACCAGTAATTATCTTGATATTATAACCATGTGTTGTTGTTATTTTTTTTTTAAATTTAGGATGACTCTTGCCGGTGGAATTGGTGGCTGCAGAATGAATATAATGTTGAGGAGAATAAGAATCGTAGCAAAAAAGAATTCATCCTTGGTTAGTTTTCGCCATTTTGCTTATTCATCCCTTTGATGTATCAGTTTAGAAACGAATCCTGCTGACGGTCCGGTGGGAGTCCCGTTTACCTCCAGTTCCGTCTCAGTCGATATATTTAAAAGTGGTGGTGGAGCCCTCAACAATATCCCGAAGGGTCTTGTTGGGTGTACGATAGTTTCCAATCCGAACAACAATACCGTGCAAGGTGGAAAGGTGGTGGACTTTTCGGTCGAGAATATACAGAAGACTTGTCCGGACGTTGCGATCGAATTTGTAAGTCTTTTAATCCTACGATTAACTTTTAATAATTTTCTTCAGGACGAGCGCTACAAGCTTTACATACCGCCTGGTTCAGTGGATTATGGTATGCCTGCAGGCAAGAATGACAATACTGTGCTGATCGTTTGTCTTTCTCTTGCTGGTGCCCTGTAAGCAATTAAATCAGTTATCAAGTCCTGTTTTTAATCTTTTCGATTTTAGGATTTTGCTTGCAGCCATTAGTTTTGGACTGTGACAGTAACGTTGCAGGTTATTATGGGCTTATAAAAAACCCCAAGTGTAAAATTATTGAACTCTAATGGCGATGTCTACACTTATGTTGACGAATAAGAGTCATCATTTTTAAAAGTGTTAAAATATAAATTCTTCAAGAAAGAAGTGCAAAATCTGACATTCTTGACCTCTCTGTACTTTCTGATCTGTACAACAAGCTTTTAATTAATTTAAAATGACTCTAATTTTCTTTTGGCTCAAATTGAATTTACCCACTAAGTTTCTGAATTTCCCCACTAAATTAATTAATTTGCCCACTAAATTCGAATTTCCCTCAAAACACTGAATTTCCCAACTAAATTTCTAAATTTTCCCACTAAATTTTGAATTTTCTATTTGCAATTTTGCGGGAATTCAATTTTATAATCTGAAAATAGCTTGGATCGGTCAGAATTCTTTAGTAAACCCCAAAAAACAGTTTTTACTGGCTTTTAGCAGCTCTGGCATGGGATTCTGAGCAATCCAAATGATTTTTTGATTGCGAAAGAATTCCCACAACATTTTGCCTTGAAATTGCACAAATCACTAGATTTGGTAAAGAAAATTCAAAATTTAGTGGGGAAATCCAGAAATTTAGTGGGGAAATTCAGTGTTTTGAGGGAAATTTGAATTTAGTGGGTAATTTCAGTTACAGCCTTTTCTTTTTAGGGCCATGCTTGTTGATGACCCTTAAAAATGCAAGCTCGTCGCCCATGGAAATATTTTGAAAGGCGGGTACTAGCGAAATTCAAACGAGAATTAATTTGACGAAATTTTGTAAAAGTCGAGGAAAAATTAACCACCCAGTGGGTATCGAACAGTGCTGGCAATCCGCTCCGCTCCGGCTTCGAGCGGGAGCCAGATCCGGAGCGAAAAATTTACCCCGAAGGAGCCGGGAACCAGACCCGGAGCGAAAAATTTGGATTCCCGGAGCCATTTTGGAGCCAGTTTTTTTGTTTATTTATTACCCGAAAAGTTTGAGTATAAAATTTACTGTCAAATAAAAAAATTGTGACAAAAAGCCTTCACTTATGGATTGTCTATATAACATTAGGTGAATTCATCGTCAGGTGAATTCATCGACATTCTGGCGTTTTCTTTAATAGTCTTTGGCTCGTACCTTTTTTGATTAAAAATGTTCAGTTCTGCTGGATAATCCATGCGCCAATCAAATTTACTAGTCCTCCACTTGGTGCAATTTTTTATGTTTTTCAGGTTATAAAACTAGTTTACTGTACTGATTCGAGCATACTAAAGAAGGTTTGACAGTAGTAAAATCCTGTTTTCCAGGCTGTTTTTCGAGTTTTCATCATCCCGCTCGTAAGACTTCGTACTATTTAAAAAGATTAACACATATTAGCACCTAAATGGTAGTTAACTTAGTTGGCAGTACCCATGTTGTATATTCGACCATTTTTGCAGTGCATCTGACCATGTTGATAGCTGGATCATCCGGATAGCCCATGTACCAAAAAACAAGTGGTCGCCCACTTGGATCAAAAATTTTTTTTTCAAGTTTTCAGGATCAAGCACTTGTTTCCTTCACTAATTCAAACATCCTAAAGATGCTTAAACATGCGTAAAGATGCGTAAACGCGTTTTGCCAGATTTACAAAATATGTTAAAAGACCATCGAAATATAAAAAGGAATTCTTTGCTATGCCCTTAGTTTCCGCCTATTATTGTTCCATCCATTCTTCACCCTCCACTACCTGAACTCAAAAGGCTGCATTCGCGAGAAAGTGCTGCTGACGCTGGCCGGAGATTTGATTTATTTGTGAGGGTTTTGTGTGTTTGTTATTCTCAATATACCATATTCTCTCTAATAGAACGCCATGGCGTTTTTTAGCCTTCAAAATTTTTTAGACTTTGTGTTAAAAATGCAATAAAACATGGTTTACCCCTAGTTTTGGCCATAGAAGGTGGCGTTCTATTAAAGAGAGTACGGTATTCGTTATCAATGTGCTCCTGTACTGTACTTATTGTCATATTTTTGTTAATATGGCTCATTCTATCAGTTATTTCGTTGACACTTTCTTGCATCGGAGCCAGAGCCCTCTGCTCCCGCTCTGGATCCGGCTCCGCTCCAGCTCCGAACCGGAGCCAGATCCGGAGCGGAAAATTTTTCCTCCCAGATCCGGAGCCGGAAATTTTGAAATGCCAGCACTGGTATCGAACCGACGACCAACTTTCGCAGTCCACCGCCTCTAACGCACTAGGCCACCGATGCTATTAAACAAGTGAAGTCTTTTTGATTACTTATTCTCTGCAGGGCACTCAACTAAAAGTAATTTTAAAATAATTCTCGTTTGAATCGACCTGGTACCCGCCTTTCAAAATATTTCCATCGGCGGCGAGCATGCCCTTTAAGGTACGTTCACAATAAGTGTGGGACTGAGTGCAAGATTTGGTGTGTTTTTAAAGAGGGAAGAAGAGCTGTACTTTTTTTCTTCACTGAAAATTTTTTTCTGTTGTTACCATTTTGTAGCTAAGATTCCAGGGCTTCAAAATAAGGTATTGACAAGCAACATCTGATAAAAAAAAGTTGGGGTAAAAATGCTTATGTTCACGCTCCACACCCTGTCCACCCATTTTAGTTTTTTTTTGTAAATTAGAGATGCGCACTCCGATTTGCGATATTTTTGAGTTCAGTCCATTTTTTAGCCAACTTTTCTAAGCCAGGGCTTTTTTTTATAACACATCTTTTTAACAACTTTTAACGCTTAACAACATGGTATGATTGGATTTTCGTATTTAAATATTTTATTTCTAGAAAACAGCCTCTCAAAAAAATATCGCAAAAGAGATTTTCATTTTTGGGCGTGAGATATGTTTGCGATTTTTTTTCGAGAGGTTTTTTTCGTAATAATTTTTATGTAATTTCGACTAGACGTTATATACCAAATGTAACTCAATGAAAGTTAGCTGAGAATTGCTTGACAGTCTGATCTTGAACAAAGTCAAAATTGTATAGTTTCGCGGCATTCATCATTTCAAAAGAGGTGTACCCCGAAATTTAAGCGGCATTTTGCTAAGTGGTCGATTTTGCTAAGCGGTCGTTTTTCCAAAAATTTTTTTCGCTAAGCCACAAATTGCTAAGAATTTTTTTGTTAAGGCACCCATTTGCTAAGAATTTATTCGCTAAGGCATTCTTTTCTTAAATCCCGATTTGCTAAGAACATTTCTGCCTTTGTTAAGTGAATGATAATTTCAGATTGTGTCAAAACCAACCCGGAACCATCCTTAACCACCCAAAGTACCCTAAAACAACCCTAAATACCCAGATCAAACCCGAATCTGAAAAATTAAAATTTGTTTAAAATAAAAAATAAGCCATTTTTTCTAACTTAAAATTGTGTGGGGAATTAAGTTTGTTAAGCCCAAAGTTGCGATTTTATACACCCCAACTTCAATATATTCAATATAACTCCCAACTTGGTGTAGGTACCACCTGGCCAGGTGGGTGCTCACTTGGATGGCCTAAAATAAAAAGTTAATTTAAATAAAAAAATCTATTTTTCCAACCAAAAAAAAATTGTGAAGAATTAAACTTGTTGAGACCAAAAGTGCGATTTTACCTACTCAATCCCAAATCTAGGGTTGGGTACCACCTGGACAGGTTGATATCCAAGAGTAAAGGTAGATTCCCCAAATGACCTCAAAGGTCAAACGTTAGTCTTTTTACATCTAAAATTATGGTAAAAAAATTAAGTGTGCACCCAGGTGGATTCGAACCAGCAACCTCGGCGGGTACGTATCGTTTCCCGAAAAGTTCATTTCCCCGAAAAGTTTGTTTCCCTGAAAATATTCATTATTTGAATAAAATTGTGTTATGAACAGTTTGTTAAACGGATGAATATTGATTTGATGTTTCGTCTTGTCTGTTACTTCTGCTTGTTCGTCCTCTTTTTATATGCTGCTTTCCATGACAAGTTTTTAGAATTGTTTTCAGCTTTGGCTAGTATGGTGCAAAGAGTGTTAGAAGAGGTAGACGATGGCTATGATATTTACATCAATGAGAGTGATGAACAAGAGCAAGAGGAAGCGGTGGTACAGGCAAACAATCAGGCAACTGCGGTGCCAACAACTGTTATCCAGGCGGTAACAAATTTGATATTACTTTAAATACTGATGACTTTGTTCAGGTCTTTCTTCGGTCAAACTCTAATAGAAACAAGAAAGTGCTCATTCATGAAGGCTACATTTACTGGAAGGAAAAATCGTACAAGACCAAAACTTACTGGGAATGCGTCAAGGTCGACGAATGCGAATGCAAAGCTAGAATTCACTCAATCACAGCCACAGGAGTAATCGTAAAGGTAATCGGTCCTCACAGTCACAACAAGTCAGCAATAGAAGGTTCCGTTCGAGCTATCAAAAACACAATCAAGGATTCCGCTGTCAACACACTTGAGGTGAGATTGTATAGGACACGGTGCTTGTTAAAGCCTCAAATTTAGCGTCCAGCGCAGATTTTCAACAGAGTCTTGATTGGCGTGGAGGAGGCAATTCAGGCAAAGCTCGACAAGAGTGCATCAAGGCAGACAGTCAAGAGAAAAAGAAAAAACGCCACTGATCAAATCGCGGCTGCAATCGGAATGGGATTTGTCTTTCCGGAAGCTGCCAAGAACTATACTTTTGCCCAAAACGATCCGGAACTTTTTCTACTGGGAGATGAACTTGATGAGAATGGAAACAGGTGATAATAGAATTTTTTGTGCAAAGATGAATTTTTGTTTTCAGGTTATTGGTCTTTGGTCGCACAAGCAACAGAAATTGATCACGAAATATGAAGGTCGTTTTCATGGATGGGACATTCAAAATAACTCCCGCTCCGTTCCAGCAGGTTTGTTTCGGTGATGGTGAAAGTACTATCCAATAGGTTTAGGTGTACGTAATTCTCGCTGAAAGATGTTGATATGTATTTCCAGTCTTGTATGCACTTCTTCCGAACAAGTCACAAGCAACCTACGAGAAGCTTTTCCGAATAATTCGACGCATTTGGCCTGACTTTATTCCTTCAAGTGTCTCTATCGACTTTGAGATGGCTGTGATCAGTGCTCTGGAAGTGGTTTTTCCGGAATCCGATGTGTGGGGTTGCTTCTTCCATCTGGTGCAGAACATGATCAAGAAGCTTAATGTTGCTGGACTCAAAGGACGTTACGAGACAGAGCCAGACTTTGCCGTGAAATGCCGTAAGATTCACTACTTTTCGAGTCTGGTTTAGCATTAAGTTTGTCAAGGAATGATAACAGCTATGGCTTTTGTCAAACCAGAGGATCTGATGCCCGTATTTGCTGAACTGGAAGAATTATTGCCAGAAGAACTGGATCCCATACTTGATTGGTTCCAAACGTATTACATTGGTATGTGATTATTTTACTGCTCAGTTTAATCACTTTATTATGTTGTTCAGGATTTGTCAACAGGCGCGGAAATATGGTCGTTCCCATGTTGCTCATTCTCTTCGGAACGTTTACGAACGCACGCTTAACGGCAACCACCGAACTAACAACTACGCAGAGGCAGCAAACCACAGGATTCAAATGGAGTTGGACGTCTGTCATCCCGGATTTTGGAATTTCATCAACTGTCTCAAAAACGTTCAGCAAGGGCGGGATCAAAAATATCTGCAATGGCAAGCTGGAAAGCGTCCAAAAGGAAAGCGCACTGTCTACAAAGAAGCGGACGCTCGCATTCTTAGAATCGTAGAGGAATATGAAGAGCGCAGCACCGAAGATTTTTTGAAAGGGTTAGCTAACAATTATGTTATGAATGATATTTGAAAACTTCTTATTTGTCTTGATCTTGGATTGTTTGTTGTATGACACAATAAATTCCTTAGCTTAACTATTTTGTTCAATTAGGATTGCGAGTTGATTAGCAAATGCCCCTCTTAGAATGCGTATTTCTCGACGATCTTATTTTGAAACAAAAGCTTTCATTCTGGAGAACACGATAGGATTAGCGACAAAATAATTTTCCTATCTACGACACATTTTTCGCCTCCGAAGTCAAAAGTGTGACGGACACAACCGACCAAATACTATATAGAGATTCAAATTTTTTCGGGGAAACGTACCTTTCGGGAAATGATACTTTTCGGGAAATGATACTTTTCGGGGAAATCAACTTTTCGGGAAATGAACTTTTCGGGGAAACGTACCTTTCGGGGAAATGATTTTTCGGGGAAATGACCGTGTCCCACCTCGGCGGTGGGTATCCAAGTGGTCGTCCACTTGGATCAAAAATTTTTTCACGTTTTTGGATTCCAAGATAATTTTTCTGAACTAATTCGAGCATGCTGAAAAAAAATGAATATGGTTTGACACTGGTAAAATCACGTTTTATCGAGAAATTTTTTACTTACGTTAAATTCTTGATTTTGATACATCAAGAGTTCACAATAACTCAGAAATCTCTGGATAAAACGTGATTTTACCACTGTCAAACCATCTTTAGAATGCTTGAATTAGTGCAGAAAAATTATTTTGGAACCCGAAAACGTAAAAAAATTTTTGATCTAAGTGACGACCACTTGGATAGCCACCGCCGAGGATGTTGGTTCGAATCCACCTTGGAGCGTACCTTATTTTTCTCATAATTTTGAGTGTTTACGTGGCGTGAAGGTCCATATACTCATCACCAAGGTTACTGGTTCGAATCCCTCTGGGTGCAATCAGTCCAGAGTACAGGACCCCGATTAAAATTTAACCGTTTTTAGAACACAATTTTGGATTGAATCGTTTGGGTTTTCAAGTTGTGCCCCGAAATTAAACCGAAAGGAAGAAGATGTTGCTTAACAAACAAGATCTTTATCAAAACAACTACAACTACTCCTTAGCAAAACGACCATTTAGCAAATCGGCGCTCAAATTGTGAATTCTTAGCAAAAGCGCGCTTAAATTTTTTTTCCTTAGCAAAACGGCCGCTTAGCAAATCGACCACTTAGCAAATCGCCGCTTAAATTTCGGGGTACAGCCGGTACTCCCTCTACTATGGCGAATGAGCCAAATTAATAAAGGCGGGGCCTACGAAAACACAATAAAAAGCTTTGCAAAATAAGGCTGAACTTACTGGTGTCGCTTGTAAAATTTAGTAATTTGGTTAGAATCAATCCTGAAATACCATAAATAAGTCATCCCATATCACCTGTCTAATAACTATATTTGCGAGCACCTCATCACCCTAACCCCCATTGGATGCATGCAGCTCAAAAGAGATGATTGGACATTTCAGTGCCCGAACCCATTTTCACATCAAAAATTCAATAAAGACACTCAGATAATGAATAAATTCTCAGGTCCGTAAGCGGGCTACCGAAGAAGTAGGCCAGGCTCAGTATATGTATGAGAGGTTTGTTGCTTCTTTTGAAGAGGGTTTAAAAATTAATTTTATGATTGTTTTGACGAATACTTGATCAAAGTAGTATAAATTCATCCACTGTTGTTCTCCATCAAAACAAAAAAATTTTGAGGTCGCCTCTCAAACAGCAAAAGTATCAAGAACTCAGTCAGTAAGCTGGTAAAACATCTTTGATCGCACACCCTACTCCACTCTTTTGTCGTCTGTCCTATATTTGAACAAACTCTTTAGAAATGGCAAAAGAGTGAGCAGAGAATGGAACGTGACTCTCTATTGTTCCTTTACCACCACATCACTTGTTCTCCAATCACCCAAGAAAAATAAAGAGACTATAAGAATGGTGAGAAAATTAGTCTGATAAATATTTCTCAAAATTACTTGTATTTGCCTTAAAATGTCTACAATTAACGAAAAGCAATTGA
The DNA here is from genome assembly GCA_004194705.1 of Ditylenchus dipsaci. Taxonomy (NCBI): domain Eukaryota; kingdom Metazoa; phylum Nematoda; class Chromadorea; order Rhabditida; family Anguinidae; genus Ditylenchus; species Ditylenchus dipsaci. Next base: position 479,141 of record SADC01001320.1, on the reverse strand, counting down.
ACACGCTTGAAGAACTGAATGCCTCTAAACGAGTGGTCGTTATTCTCATCAAGTGGAAATACCCATTCTTCACGGAGCTGCAAAACTTTCAAAAACCGAGAGACACCGGCCTGGTCGGCATTTTTGCCGAGCAAACCAAGGCCCAGATGTTTGAAGGGTTTGAGAAACACTTTGACCTAATTTTTTGGTATAAGGTGGGATTTTGACTGTACAGTCGCCTCTCGCTATAACGGTACCCCCAAAAGTTCGTTCCCACCTAGGGTCCAACACTTTTTTAACCCAATTTTTGAAAATTTTTGCAAATTCTGTTTTTACAGTCTGGTCGCAAATATCGTAAGGGTTCCGATTTTGCCGATCGTTTTTTGACAAGAAAAAAAATTTGGGTTAAAAAAGCAAACATTCGAGATAACGGCCCCCTTTTTTGAAAAAAAAGGTGCCGTTATATCGAATGTTTGCTTTTTTAATGATGAAATTGCAGGATTTTAAAAAACGATCGGCAAAATCGTAATCCTTACGGTATTTCAGACCAGACTGTAAAAACAGAACTGGCAAAATTTTTCAAAAATTGGGTTTAAAAAAGTGTCGGACCCTATGTGGGAACGAACTTTTGGGGGCGCCGTTATAGCGAGAGGCGACTGTACTCGACAATATGTGCCCTAGTTTGATTTGAATTTTAATAAATTAAAAACAATTGTTCTTCTAGGCTGATTACACCCTGTTTGAAGGTGTCTATTGTGACTTAAACACCATTTTTGTGCCAGAAGTTACAGATTTGGTTCAAAAAATTTCCAAAAAAATTTCCATTAACAAATTGAAGCTGCTCGACACTGAGGAATTAATGATAGACTTTCTCTGCCAACTTAGAAAGGATTTCAGAATTGCGGGTAATTTGAAAAAATTAGACTGATTTTTGTTACCGAGAGCCCTTTTTAATCGAAGAAAATACTCGTTTTTGCCGAAAATGTGGCTAAATTACAGGAAGGCCAGACATTTTGGAAAACTGGCCAGTTGGTGTTTTATCATGTTTTAAATATTTTGAAAAAAAATTTGGCGAAAAAATTTGCCGTATCAGGGTTCACAGATGTCCTGCTTTAGCAGGAATTTCATGCTTTTTGATTTTAAAATCTGCTTGAAGAACCACCTTAGCAAAGCCTAATCTTTGACCCACATGATCTGAAAAGTTTCGCTATTTTTCCAGAGGATCGAAATTTACATTTTTTCTTAGAAGGTCCAACCACATTTCGGCAAAACAAGTGTAACCCCGTGCTGCTCGCCAAAAGTACGGCCCGTACACATTTCTTTATTCGTGTTGATTACACAATTCTATGAAATTGTTCATTGCCTCGCATAGAAGTTTAAAAGTGAAACTGCGAAATAAATTTTGATCTTCGAGTATAAATATACAAAGTTTGGTCACATTGAATTCATTCTTGATTGTGTTGCAGTGAAATTCGGTCGCATCTTCCGTTTGCTCTCTATTTCCAAATGTGTGCTAGTCGTCATTGGTTCGATTGGTTTGTGACGTTGATAATGGCTGCTGCTCTGTTTGCTTCTTTTCCTCCTGATCGCATTTTCTTGGCTGCAGCTGGTGGACCTACGTGAGTACTAAACTTGGTTTTGATTTCAAGTGTCATAATTACGTTTGCAGGCGACTGTCGATGAGCAATCCGAAGGCTAGTCTTGTAATTCCAAAAGAAGATGTGGATGCTGGCAAAATCTCTTATCAAGCAATCGTTACCGGTAGCTCCTGTCTCACAACTGATATCGATGAAAACCAGTAATTATCTTGACATTATGACCATGGGTTATTATTATTCTTTGTTCAATTTAGAATGACTCTCGTCGGTGGAATTGGTGGCTGCAGAATGAATATGATGTTGAGAGAGAATAAGAATCGTAGCAATAAAGACTTCTACCTTAGTTAGTTTTCGTCGTTTTTCGCATTCATCCCTTTGATACGTCAGTTTAGAAACGAATACTGCCGGTTCTGTGGGAACTTCATTTAGCTCTAGTTCCGTCTCCGTCGATGTGTTGGATGTTGGCAATGTGAGTCTCAATGGTGAGGAATTTCCGAGGAAGTGCAAGGTGGTTACCAAGCCGAATAACAATACTCAGCAAGGTGGCAAAGTGGCGGATTTTTCGGTCGAGAATATACAGAAGACTTGTCCAGACATTGCAATCGAATTTGTAAGTCCTTTAATCCTACGATTGTAATTGTAATAATTGTCTTCAGGACGAGCGCTACAAGCTTTACATACCGCCTGGTTCAATGGATTCTGGTACGCCTGAAGACAAGAAAGACAATACTGTGCTGATCGTTTGCCTTTCTCTTGCTGGTGCCCTGTGAGCAATTAAATCAGTTATCAAGTCCTGTTTTTAATCTTTTCGATTTTAGGATTTTGCTTGCAGCAATTGGTTTTGGACTGTGGTGTTTGTGGAAGCATAGACAGAAGAATTCCATGCCAGCCGCTCCTACAGATGTCAAGGTGCTGCCTGCTCGAGGGACGCAGCCAAAGACTCTTCAGACATGTACGTGATTCTCTGTTTTCTAGTATCGTTTTAATTGTCTTTATTTCAGGCCGAAGGTGACTGCTATCTCGAACACTCATGTGAAGACGACTCAGCCGAAGCCTACGCCGGATATGAAGCCTAGGTAGACTTTGTCTCTATGACCATGTTCTGATCTTATCTTTGAAACTTCAGCAAACCGATTCCCAAAGAAGTGCCAAAGCTTGAGCCTTGTCCGACGGAGGAAACAGAAAAGCCTTGCCGAATGTCGTCGTCAGCAGCAAAAAGAAGGGAAATGAACAGTCAAAGGTCGTCGTCAGCAGCAAGGAGCAGGAGAAGTCATCCAAGAAGAGAGCTGCCAATAAGGTGAAAGAAACAGGTGAGAAGTTCGGGCCATTGCCTCCTATGCATAAGAAGTACAAGAAGGGAAAATCTGCTGTTTTCGCCGACCTTTCCAACATCGAAGACTACAAGACGCCAGCCAGTACCAGCAAGACAAAGGAGCCGAATACAATGGAGCGCAGTGCCCAGCGAAACAAGTGTGTGGAAGAGACATCAGTCGAAGAACAGAAGCCAGTGCCTCGGTCTACCAAGCGTGTGCCTCGTTTCCAGAAGGATTACGACGACTATGTGTGCAGCCTGGAAGCAAACAAGTCGGTGGATAAGCCTGAGCCAAAAAGCAGCTGCCTCCTTCAGCCAAGCGCCAGCCTCGCCTGCGCGAGGAATGGATCCATACGTCAGCAGCTTGGAGAACCAATGAAGCAATCCAGAAGAGTCTCATTGTGCAAATATCCACAGTAATATTCTTGTAAATGGTGTAAATGTCCAATAAGTGTGTAAATGTACCTGTCAATAAAGGCTTTAATATTAATTTGTTTTTTAGTACTTCGGTGTCATGCGGCTGATGATAGGTGGTGTCCAGCGTGTAAAAGAACGTTGTTGATCGCGATTAATTTAACTTTTGTGAGAATTTTGGCAGCTATTATAGAAGGGATCAGGACGAAAGACCCCGCCGAAACACCCCCGGCTAAAACACCCCCGGCCGAAACACCCCCATTAAAGTATTTGTTCATTACTTTTTTTCGTAATTTGCTATGTTGCTTGCTTTGCTCTTTTGATCTATCTCGATAAATATTGAATTCGTCATGCTTCATTTTCACTTTTTCATTGGGATGTTGGGACACGGACGTTTCGTCCTTAGGCCGTTTTATTTTCAGGCCGTTTTGTCCTCAGCTTCGTCCTTGTATTAATATAATCACAAACTTGTTTTTGCTCATAAAACCGAAATAAATCGCTTGAACAAATACTCACACCTCCTGAAAGATGGATTTTGAACACAGTTTTGTTAACTGGGCCTACCGCATAAAGAAACTCTGGCATGCATACATGTTTTATGCATCCAGAGTCACTTTCGAGTGATTTGTGTCTAAGGTATGTGGGTGTGCGCATCTCAACCCCAAGCAACCAAGCCCCCTGCGCCCCCGAAGGGGGCGCAGGGGCTTGGGGGGTTGGAGTTGAGATGCGCACACCCACATACCTTAGACACAAATCACTCGAAAGTGACTCTGGATGCATGAAAAAGCATGCGGGGTGTTTCGGCCGGGGTGTTTCGGCGGGGTGTTTCGGGTGACCCATTATAGAATCCCTCCCCCTCCGCCAAAAACCTGACCTTATGTAGCTGTAGGGGTCAGGACGAAACACCCCCGCCGAAACACCTCCGCCAAAATACCCCCCGCTGAAACACCCGCGGCCGAAACACCCTCATTTAAATATTTTTACCATGAATGTAATTAACGGCGTTCTTCCAAAAAAGATGTTGAATTACTCAATCAGAATGCTGTAAAAACTGATGAAACATATGTTATTTTGGTTTGTAAAAAACTGTTTCCGAGAAAGGTCTTCGAGCGAAAATCGACTTTTTCCCCAGTGGACAAAGGTAACTCATTATAAAAAGGTACCCTTAGGCCGGTTACCCAATGAGTGCGGATTTTTTCATACCCCTCACTCGAAAAGGGCCGTAACTTTTTTTTTTTAATTTTCAAAAAATATTCTGTTGCTGCCATCTTGTAGCTTAGATTCAGAGTTACCAGATGAGATATTGATAGAGATGTGCGCACTCACTTACCTTAGACATGATTCCGAGATGTAGTTTCGATCATAAATTGCATAAAGGTCTCTTTTTGCAAGTTCCATGTTGAAAAACATAGTATACATTCGACTTATAATATAAGCACACATTGGATCACTTCATCCCCTTCGGGGCGCAGGGGGCTTGGGGGCTTGGAGTTGAGATGCGCTCACACACTTACCTTAGACATGATTCCGAGAAGTACTCTTGACCATAAATTGCATATAGAGTCTCTTTTTGCCACGGCTCAGTTGAAAAACATGGTGAGGTAGTCCAAGATTACAGATATTTAAATTTCTAACGTTCTGCCATAAAAGCGGCCCTCTTTTATTCCCTTCCCCTCCCTATACAGCCCTCAATCCCTTTAAAATTCAAAAGGCGCCAATTTAAATTTTTCAAATTTTGACTAAAAACCATGATACCGCCCCCTGTCAGTGTTTTCAAAAATCACACCTCACACTTTGGCTCACACTAACTTCACCCACCCTTTTCTCATAAGTTTTGTTTTCTTATGCTGGATATTTTTGTACCAATTTGTAGCTGAGATATTTCTCTATCGATTCAGTTGTCATCAGTCTGGTTAAAAATAATTTTTGACAAAATCACGCCAAGTGTGACTTTAAAATCACACTTTTGATGACAAAGTGTGATTTTTAGTGTGATTTTGGTGTGGAATTGTCACATTTGAATTCTACCGAAATATTTGACCTGTAAATCGATAGAGAATTATCTCAGCTACAAAACTGTACAAAAATATCCGAAATACGAAAACATATTTTATGAGAAAAGGGTAAATGAAGTTAGCGTGACACAAGTGTGATAGTGTGATTTTGAAAACACTGCCCCATGTGAATCGAAATTTTTTTTTTCTCAGAATTTAAAAAACAGCCGGCTTTTTTATGAAATTGCGGTCGAGAAACACGAATATGATGTTATCTTCTCGATCTGATTACTCCCCGTGCACGTCCGCTCAAAATTCAAATTCTAGTTCACTTTAAAAGAAACAAAACACCAAGATATTTGAAAAATATTTTCTTACATTTTCTAAATTTCTCAGTGATTTTTGACTACGATAGACAAATTTTGACTGAAAATTTTGTTTTTTTAGCGAGAATTAGAGTCTCTAGCCAAAAGTTAACTTGTTAGAAGAGCAATTTATTGAACGAAAAACCGATGAAACAGGTTAAACCGGAAACATTGTGTCAGAGATATTTAAATCATGTAAACAGTTTCTTACGTAAGACCTCTTCATTATTGTTTCGGAGATTCTTGTTAGGTCCCTCATTCTGCAAAATCGTTTCTCGTCCTCACTGATCTTCTGATGAAGTGCTTCTATGGCTTGTTCAGAAATGAGACCCCAGAACTTGTTTGCAGCAGCGAAAAGAAGAACATGGCAGCACATCCAATGACATTTAGGCGTAATGGAGCTTGTTGGAAATCCTATCTTAAATTATTCTGTGAATATTATTTTCAAAAATAAACTAAAAAGTCAACTCACACGAAGCAATTCAAATTCTCGTAAGAATTAATAGAACTGACGTTAGCTATTCCGACTGCAATCTTGGTTGAGGACCCACCTTTATCACCCACAAGGAAGAGGAATATTTTCTCACCATATTTGCCATCTAATTGCAACTGCTTAGACTGATGAAGGCGCAAAAGACGAGATTCAATCACTTTCTTTGCATTCTTGATCCACAGTATAGGCTTGCCTTGTGAGTAGATAGCGCCAATATCTAGTTCTGATCCAAATTTCTTAGCCAAATCTTCCACTTCATGATTCGAGGCAAGGAAATCTCGATCGATCTGAAAAATTGGTTTTCCAAATTTGAATCAGAAAGGTGAATAAAAAATACAAATCTCAGTTTTGTTTTTAACAGCCTTCGTTGATTATAAGTCATAATCCCCGAAAAAAGCTGTAAATCTTCCATCGCTGAGAGCATTGGTGAAGGCTTATTTGGTTTGGCGGGCGAAGTGATTCCTAGCTGCTGGCGGACCTTTCGGAAGCTGCATTCGAACTCCTCAAAAGTTGGTAGCTGCTTGTTGCTTCCTTGGTAGACGGTGACTAGCTGATGGACTCTTGAAATTGAAGCTATTCTATGCAAAGCATGCATGGGCTTTCGACCAACCTTTTTAAAAGAAATAATAATTGAGAGAATGTTTGCGGAACAAACAGATCACTCACAGATTTACGCTTCTTTGGTTCAGTCAGGCGATCCAATAGTGATTCTTTTTCTTGGTTCAGCTGTTTTATAATTCCACTAGTGTAATCGACTTGAACACTTGCACTCTTTCGGAGATTTACACCTTTCCCTGTAAATAAAATTGTGCTGATAAAACAGTGTAACAGCGAAAATCCAACTTGCTTGATTGCCGGCTGCTTCTGCACTGCAGTATCCCGTCTTGTTCGGACCATTGGGCTTGCCTAAGAACGCAAAAAATTAAGCTGGAATAAACGACAGACAAAAAGTGCAAACCACAGACTTTTACGTACAATTTATATACCAAAACGTAGCCCATACATTCAGCTACTCGAAAAGTTGAGCCGATTTTTTTAAAGTTGTTATTTTAAAAACCCGAGACCATTTGAAGCAAACAAGTGGCATTTTTCCGAGTAAAAATAGGGTGTTTTGTGTTTTTCATCTAACTTTTGCATAAAACACTCTGAATTTGCATTTTTCGCATGCTTCATTGGTACCAAAATGTAGGAAATTTTGTTCTCTACAAGGCATCTGTCTTTTTTTACCCTTATTTGACAATAAAACACCGGAAAAATTCAAGTCATATCAAACAAACGTGAATAAATATATGAAATTTTTCACTGAAATCTCTTATGCTTTTCATTTTTTCATGTTTCATGGACAAATGATAGCTCATTCGAAAGCCCTGACAATGGCCAACACTCTGAGCATAAATGTTCAGAACGTTGAAATAAAATCAGTCAGCTTTGAAACAGGAATTTGAAAGGATACACTAGTGACCAATTTCCAAAATTTTGAATTTCGCGCCTTTTTTCTCTAGTGTACTAAAATGGGAGTTTTGAACGGACGTGCGTGGGGGTATTCTATACTGCAACCTTGCTTTCTTCATAGAAAGTTTTATGGCAATTATGGTCGGCAAATATCACAATCGCCACTAACCATTTACTTTTTATTAGGATTATCTATTAACTAATCCACCTACCCTACTCAGCCAGAAATTTTTTGGTTTAGGTATCATCCAGGTGGTTTAGCTATCATCCAGGTGTTTTGAGTGATATCCAGATGGTTCGGGTACTATCCAGGGGGTTTGCGTACTATCCATGTGATTTGGGTACCATCCAGGTGGATTGGGTAACATCCATCCAGGTGGTATCCAGATGGTTTGGGTACTATCCAGAAGATTTGGGTGCCATCCAGGTGTTTCGGGTAACATCTAGATGGTTTGGGCACTATCCAGGTGATTCGGGTACCATGGCGGTGGTTTGGATACCATTCAGGTGGTTTGGGTACCATCCAGATGGTTTAGGTATCAGCAAATAGTATTTCTTCGCTTTTCGGGTAATTATCGGTAATTACCCGGAAAGTATGTCTCCGGATAATTACCCAACCCAACTTTTGACACGGTGTGGAGATGCAACCAACGCGTTATTCTTAAATGCTGTTTTGTAGCCCTATTTTGTTGATAACCGTACATTAAAGTTGAATAAAAATTGTGGACTGTAAGGAATTGGTTTAGGAACATCAATATCAGAATTGAAAGTCTTTGAAAAATGTCCAAAAATTTCGGACAATATAGTCTTGCGATTTTTTGAACTTGCGATTTTTTGCGATTTTTTTTGTGAAAAATTGGGAAATTCAAAAGGATCGAAACATAAAAAATGCCAATCTTGGAATGCAAATATTTGGAATGCAAATAGTTTAGCCGAATTTACTGTAGATGAATTTACCGTGGCCATGCTTGTTGATGACCCTTAAAGGGGTATACACACGCTAATAAAAGGTGGTGCCCGGGAATTCAAAAAATTTTCCTAATCACTGAACTTGTGTACGGATTTTTCAACTTGGTTTCTAACAAAACCATACCTAAATTTAAAGTCTAGGCCTTGTTTTGTTAGAAACCAAGCTGACAAATCAATATAGAAGTTGAATGATCAGGCACGAAAATTTGAATTGGCGGGCACCACCTCTTATTAGCGTGGGCATGCCCCTTTAAAAGTGCATGCTCGTCGCCCATGGAAATATTTTGAAAGGCGGGTACTAGCGAACTTTATTTTGAGGCACTAGAGTACGCAAAAATTCCTCAGGAATTCGAATCAGAATTTATTAATTTGACGAAATTTTGTAAAAGTCGAGGAAAATTAACCACCCAGTGGGTATCGAACCGACGACCAACTTTCGCAGTCCACCGCCTCTAACGCACTAGGCCACCGATTCTATTAAACAAGTGAAGTCTTTTTGATTACTTATTCTCTGCAGGGCACTCAACTAAAAGTAATTTTAAAATAATTCTCGTTTGAATCGACCTGGTACCCGCCTTTCAAAATATTTCCATCGGCGGCGAGCATGTCTCTTTAAGGTACGTTCACAATGAGTTAGGGACTGAGTGCAAGATTTGGTGTGTTTTTAAAGCGGGAAGAAGAGCTGTACTTTTTTTCTTCGCTGAAAATTTTTTTCTGTTGTTACCATTTTGTAGCTAAGATTCCAGGGCTTCAAAATAAGGTATTGACAAGCAACATCTGATAAAAAAAAGTTGGGGTAAAAATGCTTATGTTCACGCTCCACACCCTGTCCACCCATTTTTTTATATCATATTTTTGCTTGTCAATAGCTCATTTTGAAGCCCTGAATCTTAGCTTCAAAACGGTACCAACATAAAAAATTTTCAGTGAAAAAGATAAGTACAGCTCGTCCCGCGTTAAAAATCTCACACCTAGGTCGACTCCCATTGTGAACGTGCCTTTACCGTATCTTCTCTAAAGTATAAACCTCCCGCCTCCGACTTTTTTTAAAATGTGTATTGGCTTAAACACAATTCAGACATTTTTAATAAACACGTGAGTAAATGAAAAATTGGGAAATTCAAAAGGATCGAAACATAAAAAATGCCAATCTTGGAATGCAAATATTTTTTATGATTCATTAATAAAATTTTCATTCGCTGAAAGACCTCAAGAAACCTCCTACAGTTGCTTCTACCACTGGCCGGTAGTAAAGACTGGTACCCAAAGACCGGTCTGCCTGTCCCTGCAAATATAGCCCTGGCCTCTATTCATTCAGGACCACTCACTAGGTCCAACATAATAACCGGACGCTTTGATTTAACGCGGGAAAGGTCGTGCGTACTAAACTATGCGATTTGTACAGCATTTCACGCTGAACAGGATGGCTGAAAATGATTCTGACTTGATTCTGACATCAAATTCATGCTCAGCGTGGACAATTTAATTGTAAAATTGCTTTTAAAACATTAAAGGGACTGTAAAATTTCAAATTCCGCTCAAGACAAAAAAATTAGATTTAAAAAAACTCGAAATTAACTGTTTGAATCTTTTTTGTATTGAGCGGAATCTGAAATTTGACAGTGACTCTTATATTTTAAAAGCAGGTTTACAAGTAAATCCCCTACGCTGAGCACGAATTCGGTGTCAGAATTAAGAATTTGCTGAAACGCGAAGATATTTTTAAAGAAGTCTGTGAAAAAACTTCAAAAGCTGTTTTTGTCTTAACCCTTCGAATCCCTTCTGTTTCCGATCTTTTTCAGCCATTTTGTTTACCATGAATTACTACACAAAATGCATAGTTTAGTACGCGCGGCCTTCTCCGCGTTAAAACAGTTTATCGTTGTTTGAAATATATATCAAAAATGTGGATAAATTCGATTATCTTTTAGAAACCAATTTCAAGCATCCCGTTAGCAAAACGTCCAAAAACAATTTTGTCTGATTTTTAACTTTTTCCCCAAAATTTTATTTATAGACTTATATGTGAGTTTTGCAGTCTGCAAAAGGCTGTTTCGAAACATTTCTCTGACACATCCCACCAAAATAAACTGTGTCTCTTGCTACTATCCAAAGAAAGAGAACAAGAAAAAGAAGAAATAGCATAAAAAGGCTGTGGGAAGAGGAGCACATAATCTTGTTTACAAGTTTTGTTTTTCTCCAACTCAAAATCAATTGATTGATGTACACATTTTGTTGTCTTAATCTCACAAAAAATGCCTGATTGCTTGGTCCTTAAAAAAACATTTTTTATATTTAGTCTGGCTATCAGTTTTGTGTACAACTGGTATTTGTCACTGAATTCGGTGAAATAATGTCAGGATGATCCAAAAAATATGTTTCATGATAAAATGTGATTTTTTATTGCTTCCTTTTTAGATGGTTTTCTTAGCAGCCTGGGAACCTGTGGAGACGACATATTCCGATAAGGCCAAGGAGCAGTTTCGGAACAACTACTACAGTCAATTTCGGAACACCCACCCTAAAACTTCGCCTTGGTCTCCTAAGCTAACTTTTTTTGCAAGTTTTTCTCGAGTTTATCTACTTTTCTTTTTAAATTTTACAATTTTTTATAAAACAGTGAAAACTTGAAAAAAAAAATTTCTTTGCAAAAAAAATTAGTTTGGGGGGGGGGGGCAAGACAAATTGCAGTAAAAATCGACCCTATCCTATATTAGGTACCAATTTTCGAACTTGGTCCCCCTGTGGTTTTTTTTCAAAAAAAAATTTTTTTTCCAAACATTTCAGAAGCTATTTATTTTCACTTTCAAATCATTTTCATTAAAAAAAAAAATTTTTTGGTAAAAAAAATTACAAAAAATTGTGTCTTGGTCCTCCAAGGCAATTTTTCGGATATTTTTTGCACCAAGCAGACGAAGGCAAATAATTTTTGAAATTTTTGTACCAAAATTTTTTGGCTGAAAATTTTTTTAAAGTACAAATAAATAGTTTCTAAGACTTTTGGAGAAAATACAAATTTTGAAAAAGAACAGCAGATGGACCAAGGTCAAAAATCGGTACCCAATATATTATAGGGCCAAAAAATCTTCAACCACTGCAATTGTAATTCTACATGATGGCTTTATCACTCAAAAATTGATTCAAAAATTCAAGAAAAATGCAAATCAAAGAAGTGAATTTCCTTAAAAATACAATATTTTGAAATATTTTTGAAAAAAATATATTTTTGTGTCATAAAAAGTGTTGCCCGTTATTTGCTCAAATTTTTTGTTTTTATTTTAAGCAAATTTCGTCATCTACTCATTAATTATTTAGCAGAAAGAGAGGAAAAATAAAAAGTATATCTCTGAACAAAAACATCAACAATACCAGTAATACTAGCAATTTGTCTCTTTTTCTCTGGCTTGCAACAAGTGTGCCACCGGCAAATGTTGTTGTTGTTATTGTGCCGAAGGTGTGTGTGTGTGCAAAGCAGGCTGATGCCCACATACACACAACTGGCCAACACAACAACAATCCTGCTTAGGCTTACTAAAAATATTTTTGCCGTCCTCTTCTTCTACTTATTATTAATCCGCCATTTCATTATCTCTCCAAATACAGGGTATAAAAAGGCCACAGAAATTTTTTAATTTTTTGTTTATTACAGCCGCCGCTCGATGTAACGACACCTCTAAAAGTTCGTTCCCGCTTATTGTCCGACACTTTTTTAACCTGAATTTTGAAGTCTTTTTCCAGTTCTGTTTCCACAGTCTGGTCCCAAATATTGCAAGGATTACGATTTTGCAGATCGTTTCTCAGAATCATCAAATTTTTCTATCCAAAAAGCAAAATCTCTACTTATTTTTCAAAAAAGGTGAACGATATATAGGGTTTTTGCTTTTTTAGAGCAAAATATTGTAGGTTTATAAAAAAATAATCGGCGAAATCGGAATCCTTGTAATATTTGGGACCAGACTGTTAAAACAGAATGTGCAAAAGACTTCAAAAGTCGGGTTAAAAAGGTGTCGGACCCTAGGCGGGAACGAACTTTTTAGGTGAGCGTTATATAGAACTTGACTGGAATTAGTTTTAGTTTGCTACATATCGTTTTTCTAAGTAATTTCGTAAATATTATCATTTACAAGTTAATACTCAAATTGGTGCCAGAGAGAAGGACTACATTTTGAGCATGAGGTTGTAAATGGCCATGTCTGCAAAATTTACTAAAAACTCTAAAATTTCGGAAAATTTCCGGAATCCTGGACTTTTTTCGACAAATTTTGGATTTTTAGTAAGTTTTGCAGGCATGGTCATTTACAATCTTATACTCAAAATGTAGCCCTTCTTTCTAGCATCAATTTAAGTATGAACTTGTATATGATAATGTCTACGAAATCACTTAGAAAAACCATGTGTAGCAAACTAATTACTGTCCAAGTTCGATATAACGCTCACCCCAAAAGTTCGTTCCCGCCTAGGGCCCGACACTTTTTTAACCCGATTTTTTAAGTCTTCTGCCAATTCTGTTTTCACAGTCTGGTTTTAAATATCACAATGATGCCGATTTTGCCAATCGTTTTTAGTAACCTATAATATATTGGGCTTGAGTTCAGAATCCCCCCCCCCCCACGGGGACTGATTTGGTGAAGGAGATAACTTCATATTCGTGTTTCTCGACCCCGATTCCATGAGAAAGCCGGCTGTTTTTTTGGTTCTGAGAAAAAAAAATTTTTTCCAAACCACAGGGGGGTATCATGGTTTTTTAGTCAAAATTTGAAAAATTTAAATTGGCTCCTTTTGAATTTAAAAGGGAATAAGGGCTGTATTGGGAGGGGAAGGGAATAAAAGGGGGCCACTGATCACACAGGGCCCACTAACAAGAAGATGTTGAACATAGTTTTGAATACTGGGCCTACCGCATAAATAAACTCTGGTATGCATGCTTTTTCATGCATCCAGAGTCACTTTCAAGTGATTTGTGTCTAAGGTATGTGGGTGTGCGCATCTCAACTCCAAGCCCCCAAGCCCCCAAGCCCCGAAGGGGGCGCAGGGGGCTTGAGAGTTAGAGATGCGCGCACGCACTTACCTTAGACATGATTCCGAGAAGTACACTTGATCATAAAATGCATATAGAGTCTATTTTTGCCACGGCCCAGTTGAAAAACATGGTGAGGCAGTCGAAGAATATAGATATTCAAATTTATAATGTTCTGCCATAAAAGTGGCCCCTTTTATTCCCTTCCCTCCCAATACAGCCTCACGACTGCCTCACCATGTTTTTCAACTGGGCCGTGGCAAAAAAAGACTCTATATGCATTTTATGGTCAAGAGTACTTCTCGGAATCATGTCTAAGGTAAGTGTGTGCGCGCATCTCTAACTCTCAAGCCCCTGCGCCCCTTCGGGGCGCAGGGGGCTTGGGGACTTGGAGTTGAGATGCGCACACCCACATACCTTAGACATAAATCACTCGAAAGTGACTCTGGATGCATGAAAAAGCATGCACCAGAGTTTATTTATGCGGTAGGCCCCAGTATTCAAAACTATGTTCAACATCTTCTTGTTAGTGGCCCCTGTGTGATTAGTGCCCCTGAGTCATTAGTGGCCCCTTTTATTCCCTTCCCTATCTATACAGCCCTTAATCCCTTCAAAATTCAAAAGGCGCGAATTCAAAATTTTCAAATTTTGACTAAAATCCATGATACCCCCCCCCCCCTGTGGTTTGGAAAAAAATTTTTTTTCACTTTACCGGAAACGATTGGTAAATTCGCGCCTAAATCGTGGTCGAGAAACACGAATATGCAATCAGTGATACCCCCCCTGTGGTTCGAAAAAAATTTTTTTTCTCAGAACCAAAAAACAGCCGGCTTTCTCATGAAATCGGGGTCGAGAAACACGAATATGAAGTTATCTCCTTCACCAGATCAGTCCCGTGGGGGGGGGGGATTCTGAACTGCAACCATATATTGATCTGAAAAGGCACAAACCCCATATAACTTTTACCTATTTTTTAAAAGGTGAACCTTAGATAGAGTTTTTGACTTTTTAACTCAAAATTTGTTCTCTTTTTGAAAAACAATTGGCAAAATCAAAATCCTTGTGATATTTGGACCAGACTGTCAAAACAGAATCGGCAAAATACTTCAAGAGTCAGATAAAAAAAGTGTCCGACCCTAGGCGGGAACGAACTTTTCGGGGTGAGCTTTATATGGAACTTCGACTGTAATTAAAAATGTAACGTTTTTTTTGGCCATGACAATTTGGGCGATAACAGGAGAGAGCCTTTAATGCACCCTGTACTCGCGCTATTTTTGTTGTTTTAATGGAATAGAGTACAAATAACATAACAAAAACATAAAAGCCCCCTACATTTTACTTTGCAATTACAGGTGTTAGTGTAAGCGGCTGATTTTTGATCTTTTTGCTTGTTGAAGGGTATTTGCGCGATTCTTTTTCGAAACTGTTAGTCTCTTTATTTAGAGATCGGTTTCAGCAGTTTTCATGTTGTTTTTGTAACTTTGGGCTGGTTTATGGTCTTTAAACGATCTGTTTTTGTTTGTTTGCATGGAAAAATTGGATTCGTTAATGAAAACTTTTTTATCCTTTTTTCTTGTTGACATTTTAGAAGTCTATACGAAGACTAGACAGGCAGTAGCCAGTTTCCACAAAAAAAAGTTCTAGAATTGTTTTATAGTTATCGAAATTTAGCTCAGTTGACTATGTCAATAATGTACACCCTAAAAGTCCGTACAGTCTACCCTCGATTTAACGGCACCCCTAGGGACCGGGTCCGGGTGCCGTTAAATCGAGGGTTCACTTTGACTAAATCTTAGTCAATGCTGACCAATCGGTCTATTTTTGGGTGCCGTTAAATCGAGGGTGCCGTTAAATCGAGGGTCGGCTGTACCTTGAATTTTGTAGTATTTTGCAAAGCACTTGAACCTGAGATCACCCCTGCAGTCAAATAAGCTGGCGAACCAAGACAAGCTTTTTAATTTTTGGACTGCACTACTTGTTCACACGGGAAGCTAATTTTAAACAAAAAAAAATTAATCAGAAATCGTTTAAATATGTTTATATCATCGTGTTGGGCAAAAAAAATTAGTTCTAGGGGTGATTCCGGGTCACTTTTCAAAAAATCCGATTATGGGGAGTTATGATAGTGCCACCGATCAGATTGCCAGTCTGGTCTGTACAATTGTAAAGATTCCGTTTTTTCCAGTCGCTGTTGAAAAATACGCCTACCATCAAATCTAAAAGGGCATTTTTAAATTGAAAGTTGCGGGTCTAAAAGGTGAAACTATTGCGCTTATTTAAAATAACCAGCGAAAACGAAAACCTCGCGACTTATCGAATGGGGGGGGGATGGTACAAGCTGTTATGGTTTGAAAAAGTGGCTTCGGTGGCGCAGTGGATAAGTGTTTGTGTTCTATGACCCAAAATCGTGCTCAGGTTCGATCCCACATGGTGGCAAGCTATTTATGTTGGCTTCTTGGACCAATGTACAGGATGATTGGGGTCGCTGATTTCGAACTTGGTGTGAAAAAAGTCTAATTACCACTAAACTGGTCGAACAAACCAAAATAAATAGCGTGCCACCACGAGGGATCGAACCTGCGCACTATTTCAAGTGATAAAACACAAACGCTTACGCACTGCTCTACCGAGGCCACTTGTTCGAACCTAAGTAGCTTTCAACCTCCCCCTTTAAAGAAAACTTTGAAAATTGTGGTAAATAAGTGCTAGGCCCAGCTGGGGAATCAGTCATTTACAGGATCCGCTGCATACATAACCTTTCAAATTTCCGTTAAAGCCATCTTGTAGAGCTTGAAAAGATGATGGGGGTGATTCTAAAATATCAGATTTAGCACTTTCTCCTCAAAAATTAATATTTTAGCACTTTGAAGAATTTTGACCCCTAGGGTCAACATGACTATAGACAGGGCCATTGACTGGGATGCGGCGTGCAATGGAGTGGGGGCAGGAGGCGGGAGTGGTTTCGCGTGTGCCTTGTTCGCTGTGCTTTTATACAAAATTTTATCAATAATCACAGCTAAAATTTAGCAATTATATATGCTTATATGGTCATAGCTGCATGTCAATAACAAACACTCATTCACTTGTGTGGGGTTTGCAAGCAAGCCTGTTGGCTGACTATTGCTGTGTTATGTTTATGTTTTGCTTATTCGCCTGCATTCAGTCATTTCGGTGGTGACTAGATGAATTTGGGGCAGCATAGGAAGAGACACACACCAGCGAGAAGACTGATTCTTGGTGTTTATGTGCAGGAGGGGTCGGCTGAGCTGTGTGTTCCCAGTCTCTCTGCCCTCTGTTTACATTTCATTTGGAGTAAACAGCAGCAGCAGCATCAGCATTGCCGGCCGAGTAAACAAGCAGGGAGGCCGGCCCCCTCTGTTGTTGTTTGGTGTGTTATTATTATTGTTGTTGTGTTGCCCCTTCTTTAACTACTACTACCCCTCCTGCTGCTATTAGTTGATGCTAGTACAGGGTGGGTCAACAAAATAGTTTTTATACTTTTTTGAATTCGCGCTTTTTTGATTTTGTAGTTTGGAGTCTTTCTGGCTAAACTTCCTTTTACGGAGTCCTCCCAAAAGTGTGTTTTGACCACTTATTCAAGCTTTTCAGGTCGTAATTAGTCGAAAAAACATGTTTTCAGGATTGGGAAGACATTTTTCGAGAAAAAAAATTTTGATCAAAAATCGACTTTTTTACCAAAAATTTTCATTTTTCATGCTTCGGCTTTATTTCAATCCTGGTATTTGGCTGAATGTGATAGCCAAAGTCCAGCATATTCCACATTGCGGGGGTTAGGGGTTAACACATGTATGTACGCTTATCCTTGCTTATCCCTTTGGCCGCGAAGCGGCAAATACCCTTGGTATGTCTAAATAAGTATCTTTACAGGTATACATTTTTGACCAAAATTTTTTTTTGCAGATGTCTTTCCCAATCCTGAAAACATGTTTTTTCGACTAATTACGACCTGAAAAGCTCGAATAAGTGGTCAAAACACACTTTTGGGAGGACTCCGTAAAAGGAAGTCCTGCCGTCTTTCTTTGATATGTGTGAGTCGTGTTGGTAGTTTCTGTGTTAACAAAATAATATTTTTTCAAACTCGCGCTCTTTTGCCGGCAGCATTTGGTTGTATTTCATTAGTTATTTATTAATATCAACTTTTTGGTTTTGTTTGTTTGCCTTTTATTTAAAAGGAGTCCCGCAATATTTTTGATTTGAGCTTTTTGAGTTTTGAAACATGGTCGTATTCTCATCTATCGCTGTCTGTTTCATAAAGTAATTTTTTTCTTGAGCGACTGTTTCTGTTTATCATTAGCCTTATTTACGTATAAAAAGGGCTAAGTTTGGGCCAATATTTTTTTCTATATGTTAGTTTTGTATTTTTCAGTAAATCGCTCCAGACATCATCGTTCATCCAGAATTTTCCATGCTCAGCCGACGACCATCATCGATCGATAATTTTCCATGTTCAGCCAATTGTAGTGACTGCAGTATCAAAGCTCAAGATAAAGTGTGTTTTGCTGTTTGCTTGTTGTTTGCCATTCTTGATCACTGCATTGAAAAAGGTCTCACGATATTTATATAATACTACTATCCACAACTCCACAAAGCAGTAACAATTTTTGACCATATGCCCGAATTTCTTTATGACTGCTCACCCTGTAAAATTTGTGTATGTGTGTATGCGTGGCACTTTGCTCTTCTATTCTTTCTTCTTCTCTCCCCTTCTTTATGCACATATAGAGAAGGGGTGTAAGGGAGGATGTTGTTGTTGTTATTGTTTTGCTGCTACTTCTATTTGCCCTCCTTTCTGCCTGTTTCATTTGTTTTCACCCTGCTTACCAACTTTTTTCAGCCAAAATACTTACTACGGTTGTTGTTTTTGTTTGTTGCACTTTTTCTTCTTGCGTCTTCTTCCCGCTCTTACTAGGAATAGAGTGGTGATGTTTATTTTATTTTTATTTTTTTGGCCCGTACAATTTTTTGATTGCTTTTTTAATTATTGACTCAGCTGTTATTATTGACTATTGATTCCTACTCCCAACAATAATCATTTTATGTGGTAAGAGAATGTGGCTTCGTCGCCTGTAAATGGTCAGTTACATTTTTCAAGTTTCTTTATAGTTTTTAGTCTTTTATTAATTTAATTTTTTTCATTGTTATTATTGTAATTTTTGAATTTGTTATATTCCGTTTTTTGTTAAATCGTTTTGTTGATTCTGGATTCGTATTTTTATTTGTTTGCTTTTCAATTATTTTCCTCTAGTTTTCTTTTTAATTTTTTATGTTATTACTCGTAATCCTTTTTATTGTTTTGTATTTGTATTCTAATTTTTTACCAAGTCTTTTTCAGTTTCTTATTTAGCTATTTTTCCTTTTTATTTCAGCTTTATTTTCAGGTTTGTATATTAAGCTATTTTAAATTCATATTCTTCAAATATTTTTTGCATAATTCGTATGCATTGTTATGTCTTATAATTTATAACACTATATTTTTTTTTTATTATTCTCTATAATTTTATTCCTTTCTCTTTGTAATTTAATGTTTAAATTTTAAGCTGTTATTTAAATGTTTCAGTTTTTTTAAATCAAAGCAACTAAATTTTTTAGCCTTTTTGTTATGAACTTTCAAAAACGTTGATTAATTTTCATAATTTTTTGATACTATCAAATTGTTCTTGTTATATTTTGTTTTCTTTCAACACTTTCCTGAAGTCCGGAACTTATTTAGAAGGAATTCTGTTTTTTTTCTCCTACTTTTCTAACCAATAACAACAACAAACAAGTCAGCAGTGAGTAAGCCCGCAATCGATTTAGCAATGTTGTTGTGTTGTTGTTTTAATCTCGCCTCACCTTTTCTTCACTACCCTAATCTCCTTTTTCCTTATTTGCGAGAGAAAGGGGTCGTTGCCAGTGTTGTAAATCGATGTTTTCGCGTCTTTTTGGCACCGGCAGCGATTTAATTTACTTGAAATCGTTACACAGATATGGATTATACATCATTTCGTAGAGAAATTTCTCCGCTACAGAATAGTGCTAATATATTTTGCATATGAGCATATTTAAGGGTATTTTAGGGTCGTTTTATAGATGAACTGCCCGGTGCCGCACGTCCGGTGCCGAACTTGTGCCGATGCTTTCTTCGGCACCGGGCGCCATACGCTGCACCCAGTTACGCTAAGAAGGTTTGTTGTATACCATTTTGTATAAGAACAGTTAGTTTACAAAGCCTGTAAAAAAGTTTCTGTAATATAATGTGTTTTTATGGGTTACTGAGCTCCGGTGCCGAAATTCTAGTTACAGTAAAAATTTCCGGCACCGGAGCTCAGTAACCCATAAAACACATTATATTACAGAAACTTTTTTACAGGCTTTGTAAACTAACTGTTCTTATACAAAATGGTATATAACAAACCTTCTTAGCGTAACTGGGTGCAGCGTATTGCGCCCGGTGCCGAAGAAAGCATCGGCACAAGTTCGGCACCGGACGTGCGGCACCGGGCAGTTCATCTATAAAACGACCCTAAAATACCCTTAAATATGCTCATATGCAAAATATATCAGCACTATTCTGTAGCGGAGAAATTTCTCTACGAAATGATGTATCATCCATATCTGTATAATGATTTCAAGTAAATTAAATCGCTGCCGGTGCCAAAAAAACGCAAAAACATCGATTTACAACACTGGTCGTTGCATTGCCTCTGGGTGATGCTCACGCACCACCTACTGTCACTGTTACATTTGTTGTCTTGACTTTTTGGATAACCAATGTTTTTATAGCATCTTTACTATCGGTCCTAAAATTAAAAATTTTCAAATTCCCGCCATCATGAAATTTGTATTTTTTTATAAAATTTCAGGCTTTCTCTAATAATGCCAATCTTCATTTATTGATTGTTTTGGCGGAAATTATAACTTTTTCACTTTTCACATTATGAGACGGAGCAAGACAAAAAATTCAAACTTTTCATGTTTTTTTTGCTTTTTATTTAAATTTATTATAAACTTATAATTGTATAAATTTATTTAAATGAGTGACCAAAGATGTGGGTCTTAAAATTTTAAATTCCCGCTGTAAAAAATTTAAAATAACCAAATTTATTGAACAACTGGCTTTATATGTGTTCATGCCTACGCCGAAAAAAATATGCCTTGGGCCCCTCTGTTGTATTTTTTTCGCATTTTTTCTCTCGAAAAACAATAAATTTGCAAAAGTATTCGTCCGCCTGCCCAAATGTATAAACCTACAACTAAATCAATTCTTTTTCATTTAATTTAAGCAGGCTGACTAATACTTTTTCAAATATCAGTAGAAAAAAATTGCGAAAAGAATACAACAGGGGGGACCAAGGAATATTTTTTCAAGCACATATAAAGCCGAAAACTTAATGTATTTTGAAATAGACGTATTTACAAATTTCTTAGTAAAATACAATTTTTTGTCTGATTTTCTTTTTTTTTATAAAAACAAATAATTAGATTGAAAAATATGCCTGTTTACATGTCTTGCATTTTGTTCTTTCATCTTTTGTTCTTGAGTATTGATGTCATATACCAATTTTTTGAGGCGCTTCAGCAAAATAGGTGTGTTTATGGTTGTTTACTGCACTACTAGAACCCGCTTTTTGAGGCACTATTGCTGCTTGTTTTTGTCGTTATGGCCGGAAAATAGGCGGTATGCGGAAATCTGCCTCTTTCTTCTTTTCTTTCATGACCAAAACAAAGAAGTCAGAGAACAAGATATTGGCTCTTTTTATCCCACTTCTTTTTTTTTCGACTAATTTATACGCCCTTTTATTTCGTAGCTCATTAGCAGAGGGCCAGACTAATTTTGCCTGTTTATTGATCTGCTGTCATGTTTTGTTTACTAACAAGCCGTTTTGTTTATATGTGTTTCAAGGCATTATTTACGATTTCTGATCTTGTGAAAAATAAGTTATGCGTATAGTCGGAAACGAACCCAGAGTATTTTTTTATTTTGAAAGTTGCAAAAAAGCTGAACACTGAGTTATTGTAGCACTGTGAGGCCATCGATCACTTTCTTCCCTTTTTCGGTTTTGCTTATCTTTCATGTGTTGGATACGGTATATGTAATTGCTATTCTAGGCTCCCTTTATCAGATATTTATTAGACTTTTTCGCAGTGATCTTTTTCCAATTTTCATATTTGTTGATAATTAAATTTGTTGTTGAAATTGACCATAATCCCTAAAAAAATCCTGAGATTAGTGGATATTGCATTTTCTCTTCTTCAGGCATAGCTAAAGTAAGTAAGGCTCGGTCATCCGAGAATTTCGGTTGACTAAACTAGATACTGAAGACCTAAAAAATGTGAGTTTTCGATGAGTTTTCATAAACCGACAGCCCAGACTTATTTCCTACGTTTGGCATCCCTAACTTTTACAATTTTAGTATTATCTGGATGGACGCAGAAAAAAGTACGCACGCAGTCGGGATCGAACTGTCAACATTTTTTTAATCTTAACTAACCAAGTGCCCGCCCCCTCCAAAGAGTATTTTTCTCTAAGCCTTTTTCGGTTCCCTTGATTTTTTTCACAATCGGTGAAAAATGAAAAAAAGTTAGCTTAGAGAAAGATACTCTTTGGAGGGGGCGGGCATTTGGGTCGCTGTGCTAAAATACTTTCCATTGAGCCATCGCGACACCTGCAAATTTATGATTAGAAATTTTATACTTGGCTTTAATCCCTCCTTTTTGCGAGGAACATTTTCTTATGGGTATACTGTTGTTTTTTATCTGTTTAATGCCTAGTATTGTTGTTATTTTCATTTACTTCTCTTTTACATGCCCAACTCATTCCATCAAAACTCAATAACCACAGACCAAGTAGTAAATGTTTTTGAGCAACAAAAACGTCTCTTCCTTGCTTACCTAGCACTTTTTTTTTGGCCTGAATAACGGAAATATTTGTTTGTATTGGGCAATAATGAATGGCAAATATGTTCAGGGCCCTCCTTCTCCAACAAGGACGTCAGCCGCAACCACCACCACCCCTTCGACTGGCGGCACTATTGCCTCTTCAGTGGCACCACCTCCACCTCCGCCTTCTCCAGCACCCACACCACCAGAGTGGACCAGCAGCAGGCGGGCGGGGCGTTGAGTGTGGAGCAGAACCGTCTGGTATTGGAACTTTTACACCAACACTCCCTGTTGGGCACACAACCCATTGCTTCTTCTTCTTCACTGACCAACAATCAGCATCAGGGATTGGGGCTCTGGCCCCGTCTACCTCAATGACAGCCCCTTCTTTGGGCTTCGACCCGGATGTGCCACTCCACAGCAGGTAGAATGCCTTTTAAAATGGATAAAAACATATTTGCGAATTTTTTTTTTCATTTTTCACCAATTCAAAATTGGTGAAATTTAAAAAAGATTTAACTGACTGAACCTAAAGAAAAAAATGGAGCAGGAATTAAATTCCTCATAAGTGAAAATTACAGGGCCTATTCCACAATGGGTACCATTTTTGCCTTGGTCCCCCCTGTTGTTTTTCACCATTTTTTTTTCGAACAGTGCAACATTTTTTGTGCTATTTTATGATTCAATAAATCTTTTTATGATCTTTTTATGATTCAATAAATCAATAAATCCGAAGGCTTCTGGGCGCATATAAAACACAAAGTGAAGCGGCTCTATGGAACAAGCGATGAATTGCTGACATTTTACATCAGTGAAGCAGTTTTCCGTCATAATTGTCGAGCGAAAAAATAGAATTACCTCAAAAAGTTTTTTGGGCAAATTAGAAAGATATATAAATGATGCATTGCATTTTTTATCGTTTCTTTCACATCATTGTTGGTGTTGTAGATGGAAAAAATTCGAATAAAAAAGTGTTGAAAAAAAACAGGGGGGACCAAGGCAAAAAATGGTACCCATTGTGGGATAGGACCAATTACAGTGACCATTTTTAGGTACTAACCAAAGTCTATTTTGAAGAGTGAAAAACACAAATAGCTGGATAAAAAGCTGAGATCCAGAGCAACATGCTAGTATAAAAATAAAAAATAAAGATGACATTTAAAGTAGGTATAAAAACGTGAAAGTAAAAAAGTATGGTTAATTTCAGAAAACGAGGTGTTGTTTTTCAAATTAGGGTTATTACACTGGCCGGGTGTAGCAAAAAAGGAGATTTCATGCCTTGGTCTCATCTACAGATTCATATTTTGAGTCTTTAGCTTTTCCCCCCTAAGCTTAAAAATATCCAAAGAAACAACAAGAGGAGCCAAGGCTAAAACACCCTTGTTGGGTATTGCCCCAGTGATCCCTCTAAGTAGGCTGACCCTATAGCAGTCTGGGCCGAAAATTTTGGGCTGGCGCAAGATTTTCAAAGACAGTAGGCCCCTTAGTTGATAAAGCAAATACAGGTTCACGCCTAGCCTTGATTTTCATTTAATGCTAAACGGAGCAGTTTCGGTATACACCCCCAGTCAAGTTCGGTATACACCCCCAGTTTGCCTTGGCCCCCAAGCTGATTTTTTTTTTTAATTTTTTTTCCGAATTTTTTTCAACTACAACCCAATAAAAAAACAGCGTTCAAAAATTTTGAAAAATTAAAAGAAAAAATCAGCTTGGGGACCAAGGCAAACTGGGGGGTGTATACCGAACTTGACTGGGGGTGTATACCGAACTTGACTGGGGGTGTATACCGAACTTGACTGGGGGTGTATACCGAACTTGACTGGGGGGTGTATACCGAAACTTAGCCTGCTAAACAAATTTCGGTTCAGCTTTTTTAAATTTGGGCGCTTGTGTAATGAAAAAATTTCAAAAAAAATCAACAGGGGGACAAAGGCAGTTTTTTCGGGTCGCCACCGCAACGCATATAGAGCCCATTTATTTTTATTTTTGACTATCTTTCTTGTGCGGATAGTTTCCTAGAACTAGAGCATAAGCAAAGGATATTTTTTGTCTATCCATTTGTTTATTTCTGAATTGGAAATTGGGAATTTCGGTATGCGTGCAAATCCTTGTGAGCCAAAAAGTAGCTAAATGAGGGAAAAGCATTTGATAGGGAAAAATTTGCTCAATAAATTTTGTTTTCAATGACAACAGCGACAAAAAAAGTGTGAGAGGGGACACGTGAATGTGCAGGCTGAAAGGGAGGCAAATGGGGTAAACAAAGCTGGGCTGGTGATAAGGGGCATGCACGGGTGCCAAAATGAGAGGTTGCCAAAAACACTTTTGCTGATGTTGTGGGCGATTGTATTAAGCTATTAACCAGAAAAAAGTATTGAAGTGAGAATTTAAAAGTCTTAAAATACAAAGAAATATTTTTATTAATACAGTCTAGTCTCTATTTAAGGGGGCATGCCCACGCTAATAAAAAGTGGTGCCTGGGTATTCAAAATTTTTTCCGAATCAATGAACTTCTGTACGGATTTTTCAACTTGGTTTCTAACAAAACAAAGCTTAGAATTTAATTCCGGGTATGGTTTTGTTAAAAACTAAGTTGAAAAATCAGTACGGAAAATCAAATGATTAGGAAAAAATTTTGAATTCCCGGGCATCACCTCTTATTAGCGTGGGCATGCCCCTTTCAGGACACCCCAAGAAGTTCGTTCCCACCTAAGGTCCGACACCTTTTTAGCCCGATTTTTAAAAATTTTCACCAGTTTCGTTTTGACAGTCTGGTTGCGAATACCGCAAGGATTCTGAGTTTGCTGATCATTTTTCAATAACTAAATAATTTTACTACTCAAAAAGCAAAATCCGACAGGCTTTTCCAAAAATCCCTGTCCTCAAATCGAGGTCTTGCTTTTTGAGTAGTAAAATTGTTTAGTTATTAAAAAACGATCGGCAAAATCGGAACCCTTGCAATATTTGCAACCAGACTGTAAAAACTAAACTGGTAAAAAATTTCGAAAACCGGGCTAAAAAAGTGTCGGACTCTGGGTGGGAACGAACTTTTTGGGGTGTCCTTAAATCGAGAGTCGACTGTAAAAAGAGTGTTGTTACTCGGGAACACCCCCCCCCCCCCGGTTCAATAATTTTCAGGATAAGCAATTAGGATTAGCCCTTAAGCTTTGGCTGAGGCTTTAGCCCTTAGGCTGAGGGACAACCCGTACTAATTTCAGCATTTTTCAAAAAAAAATATGGTTTTAGATACCCCTGAAAAATTATGGGGAAGGGGTTGGCTAAAACCGAGTAACTTTTTTCGGGAGTTTAAGACCGACCAGCTCTTATTCCGGGCTGCACAATGATGTTAGAAAAAATTAAAAAATTTATGAAAAACTCAAACAAAAATGCAAATCTAAAAATAGTTGAAAAAATGTGTTTAAGTCGAAAAAAGTATTGTCCATTATTATTTTACATAATGCAAAGAAAGTAATCTAAGAAAAATATTTTTTATCTCAAAAAACCGTCTATTTCAAGCTTAACAATGATTCAGGTAGAGCACATGCTAATGCTAGCCATCCAGGAGCGCCTAGCCCAGCAACTGGTCTCACCTTTCGACCTCAGCCGAGTTTGGCAGAATGTTCTAGGACTAGGAGGTCTGCCTGGAGGAGCTAACGCCTTCAGCTCGCCCTTGGACCTGAGCTCAGCCTTACCTCCAGGACCTAGCACACCCTCTCACCCTCTATTTCAGCATGGTAGTCTAAAACACGACCACCTGTGACCACCAAAACCAGTTGAATTTCAGGTAAATGTGTGTGGCCGGAGTGCAACCTGACTTTTGACAGCTTTAACGCCTTCCTTCAGCATCTCAGCCATATGCACACTGTGGACGAGAGGTCTGCACACCAGTGCAGGAGCCAGATTGAACTGGTAAGTTAGTGGCAATGGGGGTTGCCTCATTATTATTGAATTATTATTCTTACTGATATAAGGGTTTAGGTGGAATCTCTAGAACACCAGTTGTCCGAAGAAAGGACTAAGTTGCAGAGTATGATGGTGAATTTTGGCTTTTAAAAAAATTGTTATTGTATATACTCTATTTTTAAAATAGTGTTCTTGGCATTGTGTTTTTGACCCGTTTTTAAAGACTTTCTGCCAGGCAAGTTACCACCTATTTGTAGCCAATGAGATAAGCTACAAGGTAAGTTGTAAAAAGCCATTGTCACCTGTTTTAAATTGTCCCCGCCAATTCAAATTTTTTCCCCTAATCATTGAACTTCTGTACGGATTTTTTAGCTTGGTTTCTAACAAAACAAGGCCTATAATTAAATTTTAGGCTTAGTTAAGTTAGAACCCAAGTTGAAAAATTCGTACAGAAGATCAATGATTAGGAATTTTTTTGAATTGGCGGGAGAAAACCGTTGTCGGAGACGGCAATGGCCCTTTGAGTTGCTTGTCAGAAGTCTCTAAAATGGGGCAAAACACAATGCCAGAAACACGATTTTTGAAAGAAGGGATTTAAAATTGATTGGAGTAAATACGGGTCTCTATATGTGTTCATGCCGAGGCCGAAAAAAATATGCCTTGGTCCTCCCTGTTGTATTTTTTCCAAAAAATCCAATTTTTGCCTTGGTCCCCTACGCTGATTTTTTACCAAAAAAAACTTTGTTTTTAAATTGTCTTACAAATCATTTTAATACACTTTTTTAAATACACATTTACGAAACAACCCTAAGGTTGTATAGATCGTTATGTCGGACTTGGGTTGGCCGCTGCACGACCGAAGCCAGCACTTTTTTTTGAAAAAAAATTGATGTAGTTGTAGGTTTATATAAAAAAACTATAAAATTTGAGCAGGCAGACTAATACTTCTGTCAATGAATTGTTTTCTGAGACGATTAGTAGAAAAAAATTTTGGCGGAAAAAAAATCAACAGGGGGAACCAAGGCATATTTTTTCGGCGTCGGCATGAACACATATAGAGCCAAATACGGTAACCGGATACAGTGAGTTCGATTCCGCCTAGCAGACATCAATTTTCGTGTGGTTAATTTCACTGGGATCAATCACTGAATCCGTGTAAAAATAAAAAATAAAGTAAAAGACTTGGCTAAAAAAGACCTTATTTAGCAACACCTGCACATGAAACACTCGCCGGACAGCACCCAACCCTCTTTAGGCATTCCTCATCAGCCACAAGCACAACAGGCCCAACATTTTACACAACAGCAACAAGTTCCCAGACCGCTCCAGCCAGCCCAGCAGTATTCTCAGCCGCTATCATCTCTACAACAGTCACATCAACAATCTCCCATAGCTTCACCCAAAACTTCAGTGGCACCCCACTATCCCAGCACTACACCCAAGGAACCTTCAATGGAGATGGAACAGGTAATAAATTTATTGAATAAGTCATTTCAGTCATTAAATTTAAATTGTCTCGCAATAAAAATTTTGATGAAAATTCGGGAAATTTTTTCTCTCAAGTTCCAAACCTGATGATGGCAAACATAGTAAACATGAAAAATATTATTAGTCATAAATATCAGATTTGCAATCTTATTGGTAAAAAAGTTGAGTTTGAGGGAGACTTCAAGTTTTTGATCAACCTATTACAAGAATACGGTGAATTTTTTTTTGATTTCCACGTCCGGTTTTCTTCGTCCCACAAATATTTTTTCAAAGGTGGGGAAGCAACTTAGATTGGAAAATTCGGCCTCGGTGGCGCAGTGGGCAAGCGTGAGTATTTTTTGGCCCAAAATAGTGCGCAGGTTCGATCCCACGTGGTAGCACGCTATTTTTTTAAGCTTGTTTGGCCAGTTTTAGAGGTAGTTCGAGTTTTTCGACAGTGACCCAAATTACACCCAGAAGCTGGTCAAAAAAGAAAAAAATGGCGTGCCACCACGTGGGATCGAACCTGAGCACCATTTTGGGCCAAAAATGCATACGCTATCCACTGCGCCACCGAGGCCGCACACGGGCGGTCACTTCGGCTGTTGTCCAAAAAAAATTTAAAAAAAAATAAAAGTGCAACCAGGCGGAGTCGTAGCGTCGAGATAATTCATGACACTCAGCTGTTCACCCACCTCCCATTCAAGCATCTTTTCTTTTACTTCACTAAACAGTCTCATTGAAAAACAGCAAAGGCTTTTTTAAAAACCTCAATACAAAAGTTTTTTAGAAGCCGATGATAGCGAGCATGTCTTCCACGCCCTCCTTCAGCCATCCCAGCAGCATTCAACAGTCTATACCACTTGCAGCCAGCACCCCAACCTCCTTATCCTCAGAGTTGACCACCTCCCAGCCCACCGCCTCCTCAGTTCATCGTCCCAATGTATCACCGTTCACAGCAGCTGGAATAGCACCCACTTCACTATTCTCAGCGGCAACCACAGCCAACAATAACAATAGCCAGATGGTTACGGTGAAGAGGGAATCTCCCCCTCCCCCTCTCTGCTTGTAAGTCCCGGCCCATACCCCCTTTCCTGACCTCGTCCAGCCCCTCCACCTCTGCTCTACTAGGAGGTATGCTACCCTGCAGTAGTGCCCCTATCCTAGCCACAGTTACTGCAGCAGACATAGCTATTAACTGTCCTGTACAAAGCACTTCAACTGCACCCAGGAGGAGGGTAACCGACAAAAGTGTGATGCCTATTTCGGTGAGTAACTTAATTTAGTGGTAACAGCGGAATCAGTAGGGCTTATGTGTTTTTTAGGCCTTCGACTTAGGCAAGGGTAGGCCAGGGTATGTTAGGACGACTGACATTCGACTCGCTATAAATTGTGACTCGCTACAGTTTTTTTCAAATTGTCGCGTTTTGGTGCTCAGTCTGCGACACACGTGAGAGCCCGTCCTAACGTGCGCTGGCCTACCCTTGCCTAAGCCTATGACCTAAGTTAAAAAAAAAAGATCAATGAACATCCAAAAAACCGTCAAAAAAATGAAATTAAAAATTCAAAACTGTAGCGAGTCACAATTTGTAGCGAGTCGCAATTTTACCGTTAGGACGGACTCAAACGTGTGTAAGACGCATGTTTGAGTCCCTACTAACATACGCTGGAATACTTTTGCGTAAGCCTTAAAAATTACAAAAAACAACAGGGGGAACAGGGCAAAATAAATTGTATGAGCCGAGATATAGGAATTTTGAGTAGATAAGCCAGAAACTTCGCACCACGTACCTATTTTTATATATATCTGCGCTCATAAAATTTAGTTTTATTTGATCTCAACGGATTCGGATTCAAGACAAGATTTCGGTCTTAGAGAAGACTTTCAGAAAACTTTTTCCTTGAAAAATGGGCTTATCGCGATCGGACTGTAATGCTGGGAATTTCTCGCACCACCCTGTATAAATGCCAATTCATTCAGTGATTACTACCATTTTGGGCCGCAAAAGATTGCGCAGTTTCAGACTACGCATATTCACATTGCGCAAAATTCAAATTGCGCAATCTTTCGCTACCCGCCATTTTCAGCAGAAAATATGTTTCAGCGCAAAATTTAAAAAAAGTATACTTGAAATTTTTTTAAATATAATTTTTTCAGGCAGATATTGCTAAAAACAGGGAGTTCTACAGGTAAATTTAGTCTAGCTACCATATCCACACCAAATATCCAACAAAATTAATTACAGAACACATGATTCGCGACCTTCTTACACTTATGCTGTATGCTTCTTTCCATCTTAAAATTTTTGATAAGTGTTTTATTTGGTGGGTTTAGTCGCTGATTCGACAAGCCATCATGGAGTCCAAAGATTGCCAACTGACTTTGAATGAGATCTACCAGTGGTTCACTGAGACTTTTGCCTACTTCCGGCGCAATGCTGCTACTTGGAAGGTGTGGCTACATCTAGTTAATAAAGTCCTTTTTACCTAATTTTCGTTTAGAATGCTGTCCGCCATAACCTTTCCCTGCACAAATGCTTTGCCAGAGTTGGTCAGTTAATTAAACAATAACATTCAGCCATTTAAACCGATATTCAAGAATTATTTAAAAGATTTGGCTCTACATGTGTTCGCACCCGTCCCGAAAAATAGTCGCCTTGGTCACCCCTATTGTTTTTTCCAATTTTTTTTAAATTTAATAATTCTCAAAAAGTCTTTAATTTCAATATGTTTTCGCCATCGGACATGTGCTCAAATACCAGAATGTTATTTTGACCTCTGATCCTGAATCAGTAATTGGCAAATCAAATCAGAAAAATGGCACAAAAAGTAAAAAAATTAATTTAGAAAAAGGGAATTGTGCCTGGGAGCCTGGATTCCGACATAGCTATTTCGCTTTTTCGAACAATAAAGGGCACAATTTCGAACGATTTTTCAACCAAAACAGTGTCCAGATAAAAAATAAACAAGGTACCTAGAAAACCGATAATAAAATCCAATCACAATTCCAGAACAAAATGTGAAAGGAGCGGTATGGACAGTGGATGACTCCGAATTCTACAAACGCCGACCTCAGAGATCCAGCTCTTCCAGGAGTTCCAAGTCCTCTCTCCACAAAACAGAACATCCAAGCATCAGTCGAGGCAAGCGAGGGGCAGCAGCTGCAACCATAGCAGCCCATCCCACTGAAGTGGCTGCCCAGAATAGTGCTCAGTTCCTTAGTGCTGACTTTCTGGGGAGACATTTAGGTGGTCCTGGACAGTCCTCTTCAAGTTTTGGCAACTTAGTTAACAATACTTATGCGGATGTCAAACTGGAGAACACGAGTGTTGCTAGCTCGGTAAGTTGGTCTTGAGATTCCGGAAAACAAGGCAGGGGGGAAATTCCACGGGAAAAAAAATTTGTAAAAAATTTTAATTTTTGGATTCGTGTTTAGCATATTCAATTGCTAATGAACCTTTTTCGGATTTAAACTAGAGATGGGAACAAACAATATATTGGTATTGGATATTGGGGTATTGGGTCAAACAAAAGCGTTAATATTGGTATTGGGATATTGGTTGGTGACTTTCGAAAATATTGGTATTGGGTTTGACAAAGATATTGGGTGCTAAATAATGAAATTTTTCCAATAGAAATTTCAAAATTTCACTCATATTTCCTCATTTTTTTCGGCCTAATTGATGAAATTAAACAAGTTCTGACTCAAAAGTGATTTTTTTGACAAAATCGAGTTTTCTTTTCAACAGTTGTGCAACACCATGACAAGATTTAATTCAAATTATTTCTCCCACATTCGACAGCTGGTGCAATGACATAATTAAAAATTAAATTATAATTATAATCATTAAAAATAAGTTCGCCCAATGTTAAAGCGCCATTTCCACCTGTTTTGAATTGTCCCCGCCAATTCAACAATTTTCGTCTAATCATTGTACTTCTGTACGATTTTCTCAGCTTGGTTTCTAACAAAACAAGGCCTAGAATTTAATTTCAGGTATATTTGTGTTAGAAACCAAGTTGAAAAATCCGTGCAGACGTTCAATGATCAGGAAATTTTTTTGAATTGGCGGGGACAACCATTGTCGGAGACGGCAATGGCCCTTTAATTAGTCCGAAATTCAGATCGTCCGAAATTCAATTCGTACAAACTTGAGTTTAAAAATTGATCGATTATTCGATTTCCGAGCACATTTCGATTAATAACCTAATAAAAACCGAAATGGATCAATTTTCGTTTCTTTAGGCCAAAAAATCAGTTCCAGTGGGTTACTAAATCGAGATAAGACTGAATTAGGAACTTTTTTTAATATTTTGATGAAAAAATAGACTTTTGAAAAAATATTGGTATTGGGCAATATATTGGGGTCCACGACTTTGAGATATTGGTATTGGTATTGGGTCTAGAGAGGGCCAAAAAATATTGGTATTGGTATTGGGCAAAGGCAAATGCCCATCTCTAATTTAAACTTTATTTCAAATTTCATATTCCTTTCGAGACAACAACCATTTGCGTGATTGAACATGAGACATATGAAAACGAAACAAGCTCATTATTTTCCACTCATTCATTGACGCATCGCGGGATTTTGACTGAAAACTACTCTGGGATAATTATTTTCAATCTCCTTGAAGGAGGGGTGTTTAACTATTGAAAAAGGCGTAATTATCAAAAAAAATTTATAAAAGAACAAAATTATTTGTAGTGTAGTCAACCCTAGCCATTATGTCACCACGCTATAACATCACTGTAGCGAGAGTTGACTGTATGTCAAAATTTAACTATATTTTTAAGGCGTCCTCCATGCTTGAAGACTACCCTATGATGGAAGAAGATGAAGAAGAGGGGGAGGAGACTTATACTGTGGTCGGCGAAGAGCCAGAAAACCAGTTTCTAAGTCCCAGTGGTCTCAACCTACTATCTTCTGCGGCGGTCTCATCCTCCTCAGCCTCTTCTAGCTTCTTGGTGGCAGCTTTGCAGAAGGGCACCCATTCAGAGCCCTGCACCCCTCAGGCATTATTTCCCTCTTCACTTCAGGCCCAAGAAGCACTAGTCAGGGAGCAAGAAGAGGCACAAAGTGGCAGCAGCAGTCAAAGCGATGTAAAAAAATAATTGTGTGTGTGCCTTCAAGGGCGATTTCACTTCCTCCAAAGAATCTCTCTCAGACCCAAAAAGCTCATGAATTTCACGTATTTCTTGTAATTACTCTCCTGAATTCGGATTAAAAATCATGTTTTTGTCTTCATGTTTTCGAATTACCTATTTGCAAACATTTTCGAACCAGATAACCACCGAAATGTTACACTAAAAACCGAGCTACATTCCAAGTAATGTTTTCCCCAATGGTCGTCCTAAAAAAATTTAGTCAAAATACGATCTGGGTATGGTTAATTTTCCAACTTCGCGACAAATGAACCACAGCAAGCTTTCCAAACCAATGCATTTTCTCGAATTACGGACTTCTCGATCAGAAATTATATTTGACAAGTATCTCGAGTGCCCAAAACTTTGGGACATAAGATAAAAAAAATCCTAGTCGTATACCGGGATATAAGCCTCGAAATTTTACGGGTTTCAAGTCCCAAGACCCGAAAAGGGATACCAGTCTGACCATCGTAGTTTTAAGCCATTTGACCGACACTTTTTAATTTTCTGTCGAATTACTATGATTATCCATCACCCAGTTAACCGCCACGCTCGGTTATCCGCCACCCTGAGCCGGTCCCCTGCAGTGGCTGTTAAACGAGGTTGGACTGTAGTTGCAAAAAAGTAAGTCAAAACCAAATGCAACGATTGGTATAAATTGGGGTTGAGGACCGTAATTACAGAAAGTGTGGTATTTTCTTACTCTATTCTTGCTACTTAATTTATTCTCATTTGTTTGGAAGACCTCTCTTAGTCTGGGCTTCCAATATTCTTATTATGGCTAATTATTACATTTATACGTCATTCTCAACAATATTTGCGGTTTGTGAACACACATAAAAGGCCACTTGTTTGTATGTTTTTTTGCGTCTTGTTATTGTATGTGTGTTTGAGACTTGTACAGTGGTGAGTTTTATTACATACACCAAATCATCACTGTTCAAAATAAAAGATTATTAAAAGTTGTGAGTGCACCGCAATATTACTTTAAATCGTGGCTTACAGTTAGTGAACAATGAATTTTGGCTGGGCATACAACCGAAAAAATCATGGTTCGGGACTGTAGAAAAAGAGACTACAAACTTAAGGATGCTCTTTTTCAGAAGAAATGTAAAAGCAACAGCTCCTATAAAGTCACACCAAACCTTTGTAACCCTCTGAAAATTTTAATCAAATTGTTTAATTTTGTGTAAACGGTGATCATCTCTTCCGAAGCAAAACTACTTTCTGAAAGTCACGAATTTAGATTTCAAGCCGAATTATGGAACACAACCCTCAGTCAAATTAGCTTGGGGATCGAGGCGAAAAAAAATATTTCCTTGGCCCCTAAGCTGATTTGACTGAGAAGTGTGTTCAGGAATTTCTCCAGATCTCCCTCCAGTGTCAGTAGATGAGGCTTGATATAGCCAATCGCCCACAGCCTAAGTTCTGAGCATCTACGATAAGTCGTTGGCTTCTGACTAACACCAAACTTCGAGCAAGTGAAGGTCATACAGAACACCGAAAAACACCCGGTTTAGAAAATTTTATTAAAAACAGCAAATATAGCAGCCACGTTCAACAATTTGCCCTCAGACATATCAACTTGCTCAAAAAATTAAAAAAGTCCGAGAATAAACCGTCACGTACCGCAAAATAGGAACACACAAAACCTAACAAATTAAGCGAATTACAAAGAACAAACGGCTATTATTTACTCAATCAGAATATTTTTCATCTTCCTTGTTTTCTTTGGCTACCCTGTCCGCTTCAAGGAGACGTCTTTCAGCTACAGAATTGAACCATATGCCTTCTTTCTTTTTGAATTCCTGCACCCTATAAGCAAACAATAAGAAAAAAATTCAAATGTCACAAATGAAAACAAACCTTTCTGCCAATTGTCTCTCTTTGGTGATTTCATCTTCGTAGTACTTCTTAAAGTGCCAATATGCGCTGTCTGCAGATTCCAGTCCATGATACCTGAAATTTTTGGAGAATTATTAGGAACATAGCAACACTGGTACAAACGTTACAATTCATAACAATAGGGAGCTACAGTAGCCAAAAATCCCGGAAGCAAAGAAATTTTAAAGGCTTTGACAATTCCAGGAAGACCAAGAGGCAGAGCATAGACACATCCACATGTAATCACAGCTGCTGGCGCTATGTACGGAGAAAAATGATTTCGGTAGGCGGTGATATGAGTGGTAGCGACACTAAAATGGTTAGATGAATCCCTCAGCAAAAAATGGTGAAAAGTAATCAAAGCGTTCACCAAAAACCGAGATAAACTCACATTACTGGAGTGAAGAGCAGTGCCATGTGCAATCCACCACGGAAGCCATTGCGGACGAACATGGTCATCTGCTACCACGATTTAAATATAAAAATATTTTGGTTGAAAGAACCTCACCCCAAAATCTACTTTTCGACGCTAAAAATCCAAACTTTTGTTCATTAAATTGGGTCTAAAATCTTAATTCACTCACTGCCAGATTCTTAGATCCTCCCTTTATCCTACCTGCTGCATATGTATCAAACCTGATTTTTATTAAAATGTTTGGAGCGAACTCAAGGTAGAAACATATATAATTACCGTGACATGGCTTCCCTGTGCCTAATAATGCCACCGGTGAACGCTCCAGCCATAAATGATGCACTTGCCACAGTTTTGCAAAAGTCCTACAATGAAAAGTCTTAAGACGGTCAAGAAACCACGACTGTGTACCTTCTCCATAGACACTGATCCTAATCTGTATATATCACGAATACGATCCCAGCCAGATTGATCATCTGAACTAGAAACGACAGGTTTTTTTGCACTCATCTTGCAACCTTATATTAATCGTCTAAATTAATGAGATAATATGCAGACAACAGATCAATGAACCATCGCCGTTAACGACAAAGGCATAGCCAGAAAATCTGACGGGAGGGGTGTCAAAGCCACCCAGACCTCATTTTACCTACATTGTTTTCGAGTTTTATAGTGTTTTCATTTTATCATATTTTTTTTCAAGAAAAGAGAGGGCTATTGCCGCCTCTTGCCTACGTCCCTGATTGATGACAATGGTAGATACTGAGGCCGCTTGTACATCAAAACATAAATAGAAAATAAAATAATTTACAATTCTGGATCACTCTGCACCTATTGAGTTGCGCAGTTATACAATTGTGCAGCTAATGTGGGAATGATGGAAGGAGGATTTTATTGAGTGCTAGGGCCAAGTATTTTATGGAGTGATTCTAATTTGTTCATGAAAAGGCGAATTTTATGAAAAAAGCGATATTTTAGTGAGACTGAAATATAAGATAAGCCCTAGGGGACCGGCCTGAGAGGTATCTTATAGAGAGCGTATCTTATGTGGAGGGTCTCTCATAAAGAGCGTCAACTGTACTACGAAAGCGGTTGTTAACTCAGCAGCACAAAACACGACATTGCTGGCCCTTCTTTACCCAAACTATCATGCAAAAATCAAACGAAAAATTTGTTTTCGTGGCCCCACACAAAAGTATCCAGGAAAGTCATATACCAAATTTATTTACTTCATCACACGCCTATTACAGTCAAGCAGAACAATAGAAGGATATTTAGATGATAATTTCGAAATCTCTCAATTCTTCTTCGGAAGGCAGGTCCTGCATAACTCGAGATGGATCTGAAAAACACAGTAGCATTTGAAGCACCATGACTCCTCATTTTACCGATAAGATCTTTTCCAATAAGAGGCAATCCAGCTTTCTGACGCCTAGCAATTTCCAAATGAGCTTCGCGGGTGGCCCTATAAACAGAATAGTGAAATTTAGGAAGGAAAACTAAATTTTATCACTCTTACCATGAATGCCCAGCAGGCCAATCAGGCTCCAAGAACATGAACTTGAACAAGACAACTAAATTAAGTTGAATTTAATTAATCAATTGATAAAGAGGAGGATGATACCGGGGCACAACATTGTGAAGAACCTGAAAATTATATGTTTCAAACTCCTTGACTGCAATAGTATAAAATATCCAGGAGGAATGGGTAGCCCTCTACCTGCATAACCTCTTTCTCTCCGGATAAGCTTCTATAATAAAAAAAAAAGCTCCGAAACATACATGATTGCAAGTCGGTGATACTTAAGCCAATCATAGTACTCATTGTAAGTGCACTGCCCCATGTAGATCCACTCCTTTCTCATCTTAGCCCCTTGATCTGGAGCCAGTGGACGCCGCCAGCTATCTTGGAACATCCAGTCAAGCCTTCCCTTGTTTAGCTAAAAGCAAGCGACTTTCACGCAATTTAAAGATAGCATACAACTCTACCTTAGGCCAAGGATTTTCATAGGCAAAATGGTCACTCCCAGGTCTTAATAGGTTATTTATGAACATAGTGGAACATAAAAAGCCCCTCAACTTCAGTGAAATTTCTTACTTGTA
The DNA here is from genome assembly GCA_004194705.1 of Ditylenchus dipsaci. Lineage (NCBI taxonomy): Eukaryota > Metazoa > Nematoda > Chromadorea > Rhabditida > Anguinidae > Ditylenchus > Ditylenchus dipsaci. The sequence continues at coordinate 441,756 of SADC01001320.1, read as the reverse complement.
CATTTCCGACTGCATTTCCATCTTCACATCGTCTTCGGCATGATGGCCATCATTTCTGCTATGAGAATCCTTGCCGCCATGGTCTCCCCCACCCTCTTTGGAAGAAGCTAATCTCTGACACAGGTATGGAAGCCTTCGATATGCATTGCAGCGCAACATCTTGCTGAAATCAAAGGTTTTTGTTATCACAAGGTTTAACTCGAAAAATGAACTAACTCGTTGAAAACTAGCTTACTCGCCTTCAGCATTGAATTGCCTGCAAAAATCATCGTCAATTGGATCTTCAGATGTAAGGAAGAAATTTATAACAGGCATGGTCACAAAAACACAGATATGGACAAGTAGCAGCACACGCAAACAGCTTGATTTTGAACAGCAAAGGGGATACGAACTTTTAATTAAGAAAGACCCATTTTACATGAAATTTCTCAAATAATTTTCTGCTGGGAGAGACTTAGAGTCAAGAAATTTTAACATTGGTCAAGATCGAGGTGAAAAGTCAAAGAAAGTAGTCGAAGTGGATGGTGACGTGAAAATACTCACAACGGAAGGGTAAAGTGATTAACTACCCAGTTAGAGTTCGCACTACACCTTCCATTATGGATATCACTTTGACCCGAAGCTCGACTATGGCCACGATATGAGATAAGGCCAGTGTTTTCAAAACTCATCCTCAACTTTTAGCCTCAATTTTTTTAACATCGCCTGTAAATGTCATTTTTTATTTCTTTTTGGAAATCTGTTTGATACGTTTTGCTCGGCGACCGGACAAAACAGGTTTTTAAAAGTATTTGTCGCGCGACAAAAACGGTTTTTTTATCGGTCAATTCGGGCGAAACAGCCGAATTGACCGATAAAAAAACCGTTTTTGTCGCGCGACAAATACTTTTAAAAACCTGTTTTGTCCGGTTGCCGTTTTGCTCAGCATTAAAAGTTGAGGATAGGGATAGAGAAAAAAACTCAGCCCCGTTTTCCGCCAAAAAATCGATAAAAAATTGCCTGAAGTTGAAAATTTGCTAAACTCAACCGGTTGAGTTTAGGAATGGGAATTTTTACCTTCAGGCAGTTTTTTATCGATTTTTTTGGCGGAAAACGGGGCTGATTTTTTTTCTCTATCCCCTATCCTCAACTTTTAATGCTGAACAAAACGTATCAAACAGATTTCCAAAAGAAATAAAAAATGACATTTACAGGCGATGTTAAAAAAATTGAGGCTAAAAGTTGAGGATGAGTTTTGAAAACACTGGATAAGGCATATTCAAGAGTCTCAAAATATTTGCACTGACTAAACAAAACGCCATAAGCTAAAAGAACTTGCATTCAAACCATTTGTTGGCTAAATCACATAAAAATTATAAAATATTCAATGCTAATAAAATTTTCCAACGCACACCTTTAGTTATTAAAAAAAATCAACAACGAATGGGAGAAATCGCTCGATCAGCCAAGGATTCGAAACTGAGAAAAATAGTAAGCGTTCTATCTAAAAACATGTTTTTACTCGTGCTTTCAGTGTTGAAGACCTTTTTCGATTGTGTTTTTGAAGATGCTCTTACATCGTGGGTTTTTTTGCAGACTTAATTTTCGTGTAAAAAATCCTAAAATCTAGAACAATCTTTGGAATCCACCGTGATATCGCAATCGGTAAAGCCACTGGTATCGCCGAGGAGGAAGATGAGGACGAAAGACTACAGAGTACTGCTGAAAGCTGTGATATATTCAGTTTAGAGCTCAGCCATTCCAAGAGGTCTGTAGAATGCAAGTGCTTTGTGTGTGGTAGAATGATTGTAGGTAAGTGGCTATTGCCAGGTCATCCCGGCGGTTAGTAACATGTAGGGATTTCAGCTATCCGGTTTGCTCCACACCTTGAAAAATGTAGGTATTTTTTGGTCAAAATTACTACAACGCTCTATCAGGCCATCCGAGCCAAAACTATATAGGGTTTTTTGCTAGTTATAACAGAAATCCAATTTTCGAACTGGAAAAATCGATATTTCTTGTCGGGTTAATTTTTAAAAATTAAAAAAATCCGAGATTCGATCACAACGATGCCCACCAATCACTATAAAGAGATCCCATAAAAAAATTCAGGCATTGGAGGAGGACGAAACTCCAGGTATTCTATTTCACCTACAGTCTGAATCAACTTCACAAAATTTCAGAGTCTCCCGACGTCGCTTAACTTCCTACATGGAATCAGTGAAAATACCAAGTATAGTGGCGACAACTAGAGCGTCAAGAACCAACATAGCTGTTAGAAACACACACCCCTCTCCGTCAGCTAATTTCATTGCAGAAGATTTTGAAGACGAGGAGGAGGATGAATGGACAGCTGGCACAAATCGGCGACGTCCCAAAACTCGTGCTGTCAAACGATTAATGGGCGAGGTGAAACAGCCAAAATCGACAGCACCCAGTTAATAAAACTTCTAAATTCTTGCACAATTGTTCGTTTAAAGAATAGTTTTAAAAAATTACAAGTCACACACACAAAATTACAAGTCACGAGCACATTCAGTAATTCAGACAGAGTGAAGATAACGAAAATGTGGCAGAGGGCTAGCTGGAGGTGGCTTGGTCACCCAGCTGATTTCTTTGGTGGGAGCGGGCTTCCTTTGAGTGACGGGGAGGGCTTCCATTGCGCTGTTATCGAAGTGGTGACGCTCCGAGACTCAGCAGTATAAAAATAAGTCTGTATGCAATCGCAAACGCCATCAAATGGGTATAGAGTCTGCCACGAAATACCCATGGCGCCAACAAGATGCGCAGAGCAAACTTAACGTCCCTTTATTACAACAATTGGTACATGGCAATAACAACAAACGTTTATACTATAGTTTATTTGATCTATTCATCGAGTGTTTTTATGATTCCAGCGCCAGTTTCCTTTCATGTAGTCGGGAGCAGTGATCAGAGCTGTGCACGGTTGCTGAAAAAATTAAGTAAAGGTTGTAAAATAGGTGACATGGCCTGCTAGCCATGAATCCAACTGGATATAATTTTGACAGTAAATAAAAGACTCAATTAAAAAACAAAATCCGAATTGGCAATCGAAATCGACCTATACACAGTTTGTCGATGAATCAGTAAGGAACATACCTGGCCCTGAACCTCACACATGCAGTGACGCGAACATTTGTCCCCGAATTCAGCCACGTTATTTTCTCGCATCTTCTCCAGAAATTCAATCTTGTTTACCAACGACCTAAACCAATAACATAAAATAGGATAAAATAAATAAAGAAACCAGGATCAAGACTCACGTTTTTCCTAATGTGCCTTGAATAATGTCGACAATCTCATCTTTTGTTTTGCTTTCTAAGTCGAACAGGACTTCCTCGCCAGAGTTCAGAAAGGCCAGAGCGTAAGGAGTGCTTTGCAGATCTGAATTTAGATGAATTGACTTGATTGAACGTTTTCTTTTTAAATAAACTCTACAAGCGACCGCGTCCTACATCGAGATGGGCACAAGTACCCATCTTCTATGTCTCCAAAGGAAAATTAAACAAAAGAAAAGAAATTTTTTTTTGGATACTTTGTATAAAAATAATAATAGAATAATAAATCTAGAGTTATATAGGAGGAAAAGAATGAATTGAAGAGCTCAAGGTTCCATTGTGGAGAGATGCTAATACAAATAGTCAAGAAACGAACCCAGCCTTTTGATGAGCTGAACATTTGGATTCTTGTACTGCAGCTGCCCCAATGCCAGTAGACGAATTCACTAGCCCCTCTCTGTTCCAGCGTTAGCCCTTTTTTGTTTCGATAGCCAACCACAAAGACGGCCACATCGTTACGGAATAGAATTTTGCCCTGCAAATAAAATTGTAAATAACCACCAGGCACATAATTACAAAAAAATAATACTTGCTGAAGATGGAAAATAGTCCGCCTCAGCGGCATGGCACCACGCTAAAATAAAAATGTTGTCGTGATTCAGGATTAATGGAGAACAAAAATCCTACCATAAACGGCATCTTGTAGTTTGTATTGGATACTCTGGAACTAACGGTAAAATAAGACGATGGTTGTTGATCTAGCAAGTGAATAATTACTTAAAAAAACAAATACAGTTGGGTGGCAATATGAGACCAACTCTCGGTAGCAACCCTCACTGGTCCTATACGATTTATTTAGCCTTTTGGTCAACCAAATAATTTATGTGGTCTTATACCGAGATTAAAGTGTAACAAAAGAAATTTGCCATTATACCTCCATGGTTTCAGTCATGATTTTCAGAATCAAACCATAATTTCACACGCTTTTTACGCAGGAGTTTGACCTATTTGGTACGTACCTAAATTTTCTTATGGAGCCAAAAACTTGGCATCTCAATACCATTTGGCTCCAAACACGATTTTCTCCTAGTCTTCTATGTGGTTCCCGGCAACCAGACATTTTCTAATATTTTTAGAATTTGTCGCGCGACATTTTCTAATATTTTTCGGTAAATTCGGTTGTTTTGTCCCGAATTTACCGAAAAATATTAGAAAATGTCGCGCGACAAATTCTAAAAATATTAGAAATTGTCTGGTTGCTGTGGTTCCCATCTTACCTTTTTCCTACCTAGCAAAATATGAGGCCTATACCACAGGCAGGAACGCATGCAGGAGGGGGGGGGGGGGGCTAACCGGGGCCCGTTCCACGGTAAATTACCATGGAACGTATTATATAACTTACCAAACTTACCATGGTAATTTACCGTGGTATTTTACCACGGTAACCATGTTAAATTTTACCTTTATTATATAACCATGATAAGCACTTAACATGGTAAAATTTTTACCACGAGTGGTAGCATGGTAAAAATTTTAAATTTTCTGTTGTCGACTTCATTATATATTTTTCTTTCAATACTATTAATTTCTGCCAAATTCATTGTTTTTCTTTTTTCTTTCGAAATATGGCACTGGCCACATTGCAATTTAGCACGTTTACCGAATTTAGGCGTTAACCGGTAAGGTTTTTTTGCAAACCGAACTTTTAAACCGTCAAAATGTTTTTCCCAGTCATATGCAACCTTTTCACGTAGAATTTATAAATCTAATAAAATTCAAAATTTTTTTATATTATATTACCGTGGTTAATTACCGTGGTGATGGCTACCATGGTAAAAATCTCCAAACCATGGTAAGTCCTAATGATACGTTACCACGGTAAAATACTATGGTAAGATACCATGGTGAATTACTATGATTTTTACCGTGGTAATTTACGATGGTTATTATAATATGGACCCGGCAAAAGCCCCCTGAAATTTTTTATTTCATTATAAAAACACCATAAAAGTTGAAAACGGTAAGGTAAAATGACCTCTGGTGGACAATTATACGGGGCTTTAGCAAAAGCATTTCCGAAAGTTTGAAATTGCGCCTTTAATTCATCTTATCTTTATAATGATTGAATTTGGCGTTCTTCGCAAATTCAAAAAACATTTCAACCGTTTTTATCTCACAGATATTTATTCGGAAGATTCTCATTAGTCAGTTTGACTGAATTCTAAGATGTACGCCAGCCACACTAGCAACAATGATGAGTCCCGCATATTTGGTAATTATGTTTTTGTTTTCTGCTGTCATGAAGCGACATGCGCTTTGAAAACTTTTTTGAATTTTTCCGCTTCTTAACATATTGTCTCATATTAACCAGAATTTTTCTTAAAGTACCCTGGTCTGATAAATTTTCTGATTGAATCTAGTTTCAAAAGTATAATTTAATTTTGTTAATAAAATTCAGAAAATCAGGGCATCAGAAAATTCTCTGTACATTAATTCACCTCAATAAAACACTACTTTTCAGAAAATGAAGTGCAAAACCAGTACAGAAAAGACTTCGGCCGAGGTCGGTCTAATCAGAAAACTGGCAATGACTTGAAAAGTAAATTTTTTTCTTCCATTTTTAAGATTTAAAAAATTAGTCAAGTCCCGGACCCTAAGAAATTGCGTCATTATTTACCTAAATTCTCCAAATTTTGTTCTTAAATTAGTCCATCAGTGAAGTCCGAAAATCGCAAGGATTCCAGACTTGTCTGTACTGGCGGCACCACATTTCTCGAAAACTTTATTCTTGAAATTTAGCCAATGAACTGAACATCCAAGTGATCGAGGTCAGTGAGGAAAACGCCAGACTAAAAAGGTCTCTGGACACAAAAGACAGGGAAATTGAGCGTTTGGAGCGTCTACTCAAGACTTCTACCAGCAAAATCTCCAACCTGACCTCTCAGAACCAGTCCTGCAAGGCGGAGCTGGAGAGGATCAAGCGCTCCAGTCGAGACTTTGGAGACGACAAGGTTGAATTTTCCAGAATTTCACTATTCCAACTAAATACATATATATTCTATAGTGAAAAATATTTTAGCTGAAGGAGAAGTTGTTGCTGGATAATTATCGAACTGGTCAGTTTTTTTTATGTAACATAGAAATTCTGGGTAGCGATTAAAAATTATGGGTAGGCTTAGGTGAAAAATCTGGGCGGAATTTAATTCTACTGCCAAAACATAATCTGCTACCATATTTGAAATTCTGCTTGAATTTAGGAAGCAAGATTCGAGATTTATGTCAGCTGCTTTAAATATCAACTAAAAATCCTTGCTTCAATTAATGATTTGATACCACCTACTAAATTTTCATTTATTCATCGATTACTGATACTTAAACAAATTCACTCGTAATCATAGGCACATGTTTAAAAAAAAATTCTGACGGGAGGCGGTGGGATCGTAAAAATTGATGTCCCCCCTCTCCAAAGAATATTTTTCTTTAAGCCTACTATTTTCGGTTCCCTTGATTTTTTTCACCCGATCAATTGCAATGTGGGGTGTGCTTGTCTTTGGCCGCGAAGCGGCCAAATACTCTTGTTATTGTTAGTGCAAAAGGTGTGAAAAAGGTGAAAAGTGATAAAAGTTAACTTAGAGAAAAATAATCTTTGGATGGGGGGGGGGGTGCACTTTACATGTTGTCGGGTGAGAGCCTTTATAGCACTCAATAACCCCCCTGGGCTATTATTTTTTTCGAGTGACCACAAAATCGGCTTGGAAATGAAATTTTGCAAACCTGTACAGAATTCAATTTTAAACGGAGTATTTCTAGCACTCAGCAAATACGTGACATGGTATACTTATGCTGAAAAGCAGATGGCTGTCATGAAGGATTACTTCATCAACGAATGTGGTGGCTGGAATGAACAGATTCGCTACAAAGTCAGTCATAAAAAACCGAAAGCATCGTTCTTGAAATTCTCTTCTAATTTCCAGATTTATTTCTCTTACAAAGAAGTGGAGCCCATCACAGTCACAGACGGTAATCAACTTTTGTGCAATTAGCAAAAGAAACAGAAGATATTTTATGGTTTAGATGAAGTTACTGATCTGTGCAAACCTTCAGTGCTTGAGTACCAGGGCATCGAGGAGATTGAGAACATAAGCGACTTCGAACAGCGTCTCAAATTCCACAGTTAGTTATTCTGCGTAAATATTAAAAAAAAAGTGTCGACTTTGAAAAAGAATCGATCTCTTTGAAAATCTAAAAAGTCATATGAAGCAAAATTATTTATTTCACCATTGAGCTATGAAAGGCATGCCGACGAAGAATATAATTCTCCCCTACCAATTCGAATTTATTTCTTTGGTATTATATCTTTCACCCAATTTTTAAATTTTTTTGACCACAATTTATCACATATATTAAGACGAGCTACTGAGGTGAGCTAAAATTTTGGTGGTAACTGCGTATCACTCACATAATTGGGTCAAAAACGCAATGCCAAAGCACTATCCTACAATGGATGTAACTGAATTTTTGCCCCTAAAGTCTGAATTCTTGCCTCTTTTTAATTATTTCTTGCCCCTTTTTCAAATAAAAAACTGAAATCTTGCCCTTTTTTCTAAAATGTTGCCTTTTTTTCTGAAATGCTGCCCCTTTTTAATCAAAATCAGGTAAATTCCTCTGATTTTTCATCGAAAGCGCCAAATCAAAGAAATTTACTCGATTTTGATTAAAAAGGGGCAACATTTCAGAAAAAGGGCAAGATTTCAGTTTTCTCATTTGAAATTTGAAAAAGGGCAAGAAATTATTAAAAAGGGCAAGAATTCAGACTTTTATTCAATTTTTTTTTAATTATTCAATTTGATCCTTCTAGAATAGGTTTTTTTTGCCTTGGTCTCGTCTGATGTTTTTAATATGATCGTGGTTATTAAGGTGATCATGTTACCGTGTATTGTATTTCCTTCATGTGCTTCCTCTAATAAGAGCTCATGAACGCTTTTTTTTTTCAAACTCCCAAAATCTTAAAATTTTGGGGTCGATATCAAGATTTTTGTGTGGAGTTTAGATATCAAGATTTTTGTGTGGAGTTTAGATATCAAGATTTTTGTGTGGAGTCTTGAGATGTAATAAGTGGAGTCGATAGAGCTCGTGGGAATTCTCTCGGCTGAGATATAGGTGTTTAAAGTGGGGAGTGGGCGCTTATTAGAGGAAATACGATAACCATAATTATCTTAATCACCATGACTAGCTTAATCAACATGATCACATTAAAAAAACAGGAGGACCAAGGCAAAAAACGGAAACGTATTCTAAGATAGAGTCGTAGTCTTATAGACGCGTCTTATAGAGAGGGTGGCGTTGTGTACTAAATAGCTGAACATTAAGATAACTAAAGTATGAAAATCAATAAGGCTGTGGCACAAATAGTTAAACCCGTAAAAACAAGTATAAATTTTCAGACATATCCACCCAGACTGAAACCGATGACAACAACACCCACCTGGAAAGCGGTTTCATCCACCATTCCGAGGAAGCTGACCAGTTTCTTCAGTCAGGAAGCAACCTCCAAACATCTCGCCCAGCGCCCTTTATGACCGCAGATGAGATCCGCACTCTGGAACAGACCGCGAAGATTCAGAGCTTGGAGTCTGAGAATGTCCACATCAAGAACCAGCTGACCGTCTTGAGGTTTACTGATTAAGCTACCTTTTGTGGGTAACAACCAATTTAAATTTTTCAGCGGAAAGGCTAAACACAACACATTGCTGGAGGAGCAGAAGAATGATCTGCAGAACCAGATGGAGTTCTTGAAGGCGCAAAACAGCAGAATTATTGTAGGTGTTTGGTGCTACAATATTAAGTTGTGTATAATTTTCGGGTTGTCAAATGTCAGATTTTTTGACATTTTCGTCAATAAAAATGCCTTTCAACTAGAATATTTTTCGAGTAATATTTTTTTTTAAAAATTCAACAGTTAGAATTTTCTCAGAAATCTGAATCAGTTATTAGAATACTGAAAAAATATTTTGTTGGGCTAAACTGTTGTATTCTACGCCGAAAAATTCCACATAAATAGATGGAATGGTATATTTCTATGTCCTTTTAGCAGGCCAGCAGTCATAGGTTCGACTCCCGGCTGAACCCAACCGTCTTTTAATAAAAAAATCCAAAACCCTCAGCTGGTTATGGTGTTGCTGACTTTAGACCAAAAAAATTGAAAGGTCTAGGTTGACAACCCCCTGGAGGTGCAGGAAGAATGGATACCTGAATAGATATTTTGAGTGCTGCTTTCATATTCATTTTCAGGCTGAGCATGAAGAGCTCAAAGAAATTCTTAATGTCAAGCTAGGATCTGCCGATCTCTTACAAAAGCTAACGGACGCAAAGCAGCAGTACAAATTATTCTTTCTACTCCTATAAATATACGAAAACCCTAAATATTTATAGCAACAGCGAGCTGGAGAACAAAATCAAGGAACTTGAGTCCCAGAAGCCAGACTCCAAAAAAATTGCGCAATTTATGAAAGAGCAGTATCAGAAGAGAATCGACCAGTTGGAGAGCCAACTGGCGGAATTCGTAAGGCTTTTTGATGGCTGTAATACATTTGCAATATTACAATTTTCTAGATCCGACCTCACAACTCTGACACCACCAGAATTTTGCGTTTCCGGGGCTGCAATCCGCTGGATGAGGCTTGTAAGTCTACCCTCAAAAAATGGATAAATTCTGAAAAAACCAACCCCAGTCGACTCTGGAACACCCACCCAGCAAATTGCCTTGGTCTGCAAAGCTGACTATTTAAAAAAAAATTATTTTGCTTTTTTTTTAATTTCATTTGTTTATCTTAAGTTTTACAATTTCACTTTGAAAGCAGTGAAAATGCAAAAAAAATCCCCAAAAAATCAGCTTGGAGGATCAAGGCAATTTGCTAACATGGGTGTTCCAGAATTGCTCTAAACAAACGCTATGACCAGTTTGGTGAATGGACCTGAAGCGGATATACAGTCGAACCTCTCTATAGTGTACACCCCAAAAGTTCGTTCCCGCCTAGGGTCCGACACTTTTTTTAGCTCGATTTTCAATTTTTTTTGCTGATTCTTTTTTCACAGTCTGGCCGCAAATATCGTAAGGATTCCGATTTTGCCGATCGTTTTTCATTTGTCTATATATTTTTTCTCTAAAAAAGCAAAACCTCCATATAGTGTACACCACTTTGAAAATAAGATGTACACTATTGGGAGGTTTTGCTTTTTTAGAGAAAAAATATATAGACAAATGAAAAACGATCGGCAAAATCGGAATCCTTACGATATTTGCGGCCAGACTGTGAAAAAAGAATCAGCAAAAAAATTGAAAATCGAGCTAAAAAAAGTGTCGGACCCTAGGCGGGAACGAACTTTTGGGGTGTACACTATAGAGAGGTTCGACTGTAGTTGGAGTTTCCCTCTCAAAAAATTTATTCCCTTTTTTTTGACAAACCCGGAATTTAGATGAGGACCACATGGTGAATCAAGCCGCCCAGGCAGCCAGTTCTCATAATACTTCCAAGCGTCGAAAGCTGGTTGGCATCTACCTTTTTTTACAATCAGTCATGAGCAGATTTTCAGGACTCCTCCAATTCAGCTGATGAGTATAGCGCCAACACCACCGAAGATAATTCGGAAGAAGTACAGGACCTGCGTCGTGAGCTCAAAAGGCTCAACAAGGAGTACGAGACGGCCAGTAATGTGCAGAAGGAACTGGCTCTGCAATACCGCCAAATAGTCACTTTGCTGACCGGGTATCAGGTGAAGATGCGAGAGGAGGGCTTCTGTGAGGTGGGCAATGTGCTGGACCAGGGCGGAGTTTTCCTCTTCCAGGTATAGCCATTTTTGGGCAACCGGAAATTTAGCATAATTTGTGCAATTTGTCCGCGGACATTTAGCATAACTTTTCGGTATGATTCGGTTGTTTTGCCCGAATCATACCGAAAAGTTATGCTAAATGTCCGCGGACAAATTGCACAAATTATGCTAAATGTCCGGTTGTCCTATTTTCGATCGCAGAATTTTATCGCAGAATTTTACCCTCACTTTCACTCTCACTTGCACTCAATTTTCGTGTGTCCAATTAGCGGAATTTTTGAATATTCGAACCAGCAACCTCTACATCACTCCTTAGAATCGCTCAGAACCACATCCAGAGTGGCCTAAAGGCAAAAATAACTGGTTTTTTGAGGGTTTACTAAAGGGGAGGGGTAAACTTTTTGCGAAAATTCGATTGAGCGGATCAGATTTCGGGTCCGATAGGCTTAATCGCTCAGAATTCCAGGTTCACGGTGGTTTTGAGTGGTTCAGGGTGGATTAGTGTGGAATTCTGGGCGATTAAGCCCATCGGACTGGAATTCTGATCCGTTTAATCGATTTTTTGCAAAAAGTTTACCCCCCTTCAGTCAACCCTCAAAAAAACAGTTATTTCTGCCTATTGGGCTCTAGGTAAATTCATTTCGGGATAACATAGAACTGTTTTTCTGCTCAATCACAATGATTCCCCAAACTTCGGGATTCAGCACTTTGGAATGGGTACCTTTCTAGAGTATTGAGATTCCGGTTAGTCAAAACAGGATTTTGGCCCTAACAAACAGTTTTCAGCTCGCAATTTTGGGTTGGATAGCATGGTTTATTTGTTCCTGAGAAAAAAAAATTTGTGGGCGAATTTACCTGCAGGCGAATTTACTATGGGCGAATTTACCGTTTCCCCTGCCTATTGGCTACTCCGACGTGAGTTCTGGGCGATGCTAATAAGGAAAGGGGTTGGTGTAGTGCTTTGTGTACTTAGAAGGGAGGTCGCTGGTTTGAATCCGGGGTGCAGAAATAAATAAAAAATTAGAAAAATTGCCCTTCCGTCTGCCTCTCAGTCTGCCTCCCAGTCTTTCTCAGTTTCAAGTCTTTTAAAAGTTGTCATTCACTCTCACTATCAGTTTTATATGCGCATTTTATAATCGTCGAAAAAACTCATAATTAAACATCTCCTAAGTAACGGGTGGTCCAAAAGTTCTGTTACAAACTTTGAGACCAATTATTTATTGTGTTATCTTATCGTTTTGATAAGATTTTGATACCATCTTGTAGCCCTGAATCTCTTCTTTCAAATGGCATATTGCTTTTAGCTTGACTATTTTGGATAAGTCACCATTTGGCTCCAAACACTTGCCTGGTCATTTTGAGAAGGTTACCAACGTTTTCATCACTTTAACTGGTCAAATGTTTTGTTGAATTTTAAGCGTCACTACAAAATTTTGTCACCATGTTGTAGCGCAGTTCAATAGCTACAAAACCCATATTACAGAATGCTTTTTGAAGATCTGAGTGTTGAGATATGGTCTTTTGGAAAAAATCAATTTCTTGAAAAAATGACCAAAATGAAAGTTTTTGCCAATTTATCGGATTTTGTTCATTTTTTCAAGAAATTGATTTTTTCCAAAATGCCATATCTCAACACTCAGATCTTCAAAAGCATTCTGTAATATGGGTTTTGTAGCTATTGAGCTGCGCTACAACATGGTGACAAAATTTTGTAGTGACGCTTAAAATTCAACAAAACATTTGACCAGTTAAAGTGATGAAAACGTTGGTAACCTTCTCAAAATGACCAGGCAAGTGTTTGGAGCCAAATGGTGACTTATCCAAAATAGTCAAGCTAAAAGCAATATGCCATTTGAAAGAAGAGATTCAGGGCTACAAGATGGTATCAAAATCTTATCAAAACGATAAGATAACACAATAAATAATTGGTCTCAAAGTTTGTAACAGAACTTTTGGACCACCCGTTAATTTTTATGTGCTAAAAACGATAAAAGGGATGTTTTTTTACACTTTCCTACGTTTAAACATCAGTTTTCGACGATTATAAAATCCAATAAATATTTAGACCCGCAACCCCCGACTTAATTTACACCTAAATTTAAAAAAAGTTGTGCATTAAATTGGTGGTTGAGATCTAAATATATAAAAAATTCAAGTATTTCTTAGAAACGATCGGCAAAATCGGAACCCTCAATATTTCTGATAGGACTGTCAAATCAGGTTCCACAAAAACTTCAAAAATTAAGGCAAAAAAGAGTCGGACAACTAGAGAGGTGTAAATCAAATCGGGAGTATATTCTACTACCTTTCGTTTAAATTCGCCCGTTATTATAATGATCAGATAATTTTTAAGAGACGCGAAGACAATGGCGTTGACCTCCTGGATAACGACTGTGCTCAGCGCTGGAAGCCAATTGTAGAGAACTACCTAGCCAAATATAATTCCGTGCCCGCATTCCTGGCTGCCGTGAACCTGTCTTTAATGGACACTGACGCCTCGTTTAACAGTACATTCTTCAACATTACCAAGGCATAATGAGAAGAAGGCGACATTTCAAAATCAATTGTATCTTGTTTTTCTGGACACCAGCTCGCTGCCCTATCATTTACAAAAACCCACAATAAATCGTTTATTACAATCGAATTCCAAATACAACTTCCAAATAAATCAACATAAGCAACAATAAGGACTATAAAAATTTAATCGAAATGCTCACTGAATTCTTTAGTGAGGAAATCGTACGGCTGCTCATTTTGGTTGACCACGTCGAAGCGGAACTCATCTGAACAAATAAATTTTGTGTAAATATGAGACACGAGATTTTACAGCCAAAAAACATACAGCTTGTAGGAAGTCGTTCAGCAATGAGCATCATATCATCCGGCAAAGTAGATCTGAATAGTTCCGATTAGTATAACAAATCCCAAATAGACTTGAACTCACAAGGTCTGAGAAACATATTTTAGGAAAACATGAATAAATGAGATACATTTATCATACTGCCAAGTTTTCGACCACTTTTTGGGTAGCTGATCCACAGGTAGCAGTTCCACTCTGTTTACGAACCTTAACAAAAATATTAGACAATGAGTATCAAGTGAGCGCAAGTAAAAGTCAAGGCCGAAAATAGTCAATAAATCAGTAAAATTTGGCCTATTATACAACACAACTTTTTTGAGGAGCGGCTTCCTTCAGATTCCCTTCTATCAATAAACGAATACCGGTAATAAGGAAAGACTGATTCTTATCGGTTATCCGCACCCCACCCCACCCCACCAAATAAATATGATGATGATGTAACTTGACTATTTTGTGGAAAAAGTAAGTGGGGTGCGGATAACCGATAAGAACCGAAAGACTTACCCTTCTTGATCACGAAGGCCAATAACGAGAGTCTACATTGGAAATAAATAATTAATCTTTTTCTTGAATCCAACCTGAAGTTTTACCTTAATGTTTGCGAGGTAAGACTGTAACCACCACTTCATTGCCTTCGAATCGAAGAAGTGACCAAAACCAACTTCATTGAACTGCGTTTTGATTTCTAGGTATTCTCCTTCTAAAAGTATGAAATATTAAAAAAAAAATAAAAGAAAGAAACATACTTGGGTTGATACAATCGACTTCTGCTCCATAAAGCACCCGGAAAGATTCATTCTTAGGGCCGATTTCAGTCTATAAAAGATCTTGTCAATCACAATATGTACGAAATAAAAATAACCTTGAACATAGCACAAAATTCATTAAATTCACTAACAGGCTCTGAGGTATTTGGCATCCCATTTAGGTTTTCACTTGTGATGTATTGCTGAAATACATGGTCTACAACCAAATCCCGACAGTGTTCACTCCCCCAAAATATTTATTAATTTAAAAATTTTGAATATGAATAATTATGGATAAATCTTTTTTCTGCCACCTTCTGGCTTTTTTCTGCCACCTTTTGCAAATTAAGTTGAAAAAATCTTTTCTTTTTACGAACTTTAAATAATTTTTCACCCGAGTGTAGCCCAGGATCTCAGCTATCTAATAAGCTATCAACTAACTTAATGAAGTTTTGAAAAGTTTTAAATGGAGCAACTTTTAAAAAAAAATTGCTCTATTCAAAGACTTTTTCTTCCAAGTTTTTAAAACTTCATTAAGTCAGTTGATAGCTTATTAGATAGCTGAGATCTTGGGCTACACTCGGGTAAAAAAATTATTCATAGTTAGAAAATAGAAAAGCTTTTTCAACTAAATTTGCAAAAGGTGGCAGAAAGAAGCCAAAAGGTGCCAGAAAAAAGCCAGAAGGTGGCAGAAAAAAGTCTCGTCCGAATAATTATTAGACTCTATTAATTTAGTGAACAAGTATTAGATAAATTGCGAATTTGGAACTGCCGATTAAAAATATAACTCGGCGACATTTGATTATTCCAAAAGTAATTATGTGCATCCCTACTTATGCCTGATTCAACACACCGTCAGATCCATTTCAAGGCTGATCCAATCCCTAGATCGTATGTTAAATAAAAACTGACCTCAAACTTGTGACCCCAATATGACATCATTTTTCCCTTGTCACCCTGTCCACTTTCAACCCTCCGTTTAGATTCGGTTTCATATTCACCTGTGAATATATCAAATTATGGGGGCCTACTTTCCGAAATTCTGAAGTACATACATATAAAGATGACTCCCTTGAATTTGCAGCATGCTATCTTGATGCCCGTGCCATTTTTTACCACATCAAATGGGCTCACGCCTAGTCTTGTGAGTGTACCTAACGAAAAATGCAGTAAGATAAACTTCTGTCTTTAAAATAAGCAGTATAGATGGAGAAAAGTAAATTTATATTTTCGGATAGCCATATTTTTTACACGACAAATTTAAAAAGTGTTTATAACGGATAAACTTGATTTGACTTCATCCACATCTTTCAGTATCTTTCAACATCAAAATTAGTAGGCAGCCGTTAATTTGGGTATCTGAGCAAACGATGAAGGGCGTGCCCGTGTGTTTCAAAAAGTTAAGACGGGAACCAACAATTTTTTTGAACCCTTCAATTTTTCACTTGTTTGCATCAAATCTAATATTGATGTCCCCCTATATTACTTTTAATAACTAGGCAGAAAAATAAAAAAATCTGTATGAGAACGTAAAACTTGCATGGGACACTTCATCGAGAAAGAAAAAAGTGCTGATTCCCGCTTTTTCTCCGTGTCGGGCATGGGCATACACTTTTAAAACATTTGACGACTTTTAAATAGACTTTATGTCAAATATTTTAGCTTCTGAAGCAACGACCGAAGACAGGCGCAGCAAACTGGCAACGCTAATCAAAATACGAAAAAGTCATGGCTCAGTGTTTTCGAAAGTCACGGCCATTTGAAAAAAGAAGAATTTAAAAAAGCAGAACAAATTTTTTGTGATTTTGCGGAGATAAAAAAGTACCTCGCCAGATGAGGAAGTCTGAAAAATGGTGGAATAAAAAATACTCTAGAAGCTTTTCAGATTACTAACCAGCTTCATGGAGAACCTGCAAATATTGAGATGAATTTCAGGAAACGACACCAGCTCATGAGATATTTGAGCCACATTTCAAATCAAATTACTTACTTTTTTCAGGTTAGACTTGGGAGGACACATCTTTTGGATCCACCTGAGTATCACATTGATCATCTCATCATGCTTGCTTGAGATGAAGGTAGAGTAGTTGGCGCTCAGATTTAGGTGGACTTTTGGCTCCCTATTCCCAGCAGTTATGAACTTTTCACAGATATAGCGGACTCCTGCAATGAGAAAATCATAAGGATTAGGGGAAAAGACGAAGATAGACACATCACATACCAGCCCTGCCTAATTTTGGCTCCCGAGTGCTGTCCAGACTGAATTCGCCCACCACAATTGGACAAGACATACCTAAAAACAAAATATATTCTTGCGATTCTTGCAGGCCGACCTACGACAGGATTTAAGAGATTCTTTGGATTAGCTGAGAGTGAAGGGACACTAGGAGCAGGCAGTACGCTGGATCCCGGAACTTGTATACCAAGCTTAGACATTTTTACTTTTGGCTCGCCATCATTCTAAACGATGCACTCCGACTTACTAAAACAAGTATAAACCTTACTCTTTGGTATTTTTTCACCTGGGGAAGAGCTACTCCAAAGTTTGAAGCGCCTCCATTGCTGGAATTACCACCCGATTGAGCTGTTTTCATCTATTGTCAATGAGAGTTTTCTGAACTGTGGGATTTAAAATACGTGAACAAACAATAGGCAGTAGATAGAGTTGAGTAGATTTTTGCAAATTTTTCTAGCGGCTACACAAAATGTTCAAATTTTGGTTAAATGGTCATTAGATGAATTCTTCTGGAACCTTGTTTGGTACCAAATTAGATATATTTTCTGAAATTTTTGATCCAAAACTTGCATGCTAAAATCAAAATTTCAATGTTTTTCGAGTGATAATTTTCATGGCGTTCTGCTGCCAAAGTTACAATTGAATTTCAAAGCACTCGAGTGTGATTCAATTGAGTTTGTTTTCTTCACCACTGATCAAGGGTTCAAATCATAATTTCCAAAGAGTTCAGATCACAAGTCTGATTGTGTGTCTACTTCCTCGTATCCAACTTTCTATTTCCCGTCATTTTCAGGCGCGACAATGCTGGAAAAAATAAGCTACAGGTTCCTCACCAACGCTGCATTAGGAATTTTTGTTGTGGGAACAGGAAGTAAATTTACATTTCTTTATATTTATTTGTGCTTTCAATTTCTATTTTTTAGGCATAGTCGTAGGTGTGAAAATGATGCAATACAAGGTTCTTATTTTAGCTTGATGTATTTTTTCTACTTTATTGCTGCTTTTTACTGCTTTGAAGGTCCGTAATTTGCCACACTATCAGGTTGAGAAAAAATTTTTATTATGTGTATGCGAAACTCTGTTTTCTGGGTTCAGGAGGCGTTTACTATTCTGTCAAAGCACAAGGAAGCTCTTGACATTCTGGGTCCTCCGATCAAGCTAGGCGATGTGGATGTCATGGACAGAAGATTTAACTATCTTGGAGAGTACGATTCCAGGGTTTGTGATTTAATTTCGGCTTCTACTTCAATATGTCGGAATTTTAGTTCAAAGTACCTATCAGTGGCAAACTCAATGGTAAATAATTCTTTTTTGCCAATTTTCGTGTTATCTCTATTAGTCCGCCTTTTTGATTTATAAGCCTTGAAAAACTCACGATAATTTTGAATCAATCTGGCCATTTTGGCGTTTTTAACCGATCAAATAATAAACTTCTGGGATTTCGGTCCTCAAGGCACACTTGATGGTATAGGGGAATTAGTAGAGACGGTCTTGAAACCATTAGAGGATACACTTTACCAACATCTTTTTGCATTTTATAGCCGGATTCCTGTCCATCTATGCCAGAAGAAAATCGAAGGACGGGGAGTTCAAAACAACAAAATTGGGTCTCCAAATCGAGGATGACAAATATGTGCTCTTTGAAAGGCCGCTGGAATAGTTTATTTAATTGCCATGATATTATTAGTGTATGTAAATGTTTCTAGTTGAATGTATTTGTTGCTGAATAAATAAATTATGGACTGAAATTTTTTTGATTTTCCTTTTGTGTTCTGGAGCGATTTTATATCTAGTAATTCAAGAAATGCCACAAGAATAGGTCGAATGTAACAACTACCGCAGACAGAAGTTGTTGAGTCTTTTCTTTTTGGTAAGCGAAAATTATTAGATTAGTCTAGGTTGAACCATCATACCACGGAATGACCAATATTGTTGTGGAAGTTGCGAAATATGATTATTGTCGAATAATAATGATAATGAATCACTCTGTAAAATCTTTATGCACTTTAGCTACGCATGTTCACGGTAACTAAATTTCGCTAGGCTTGATTCTTCAGCTTCATAGCTTCTCTAAATTTCTAAAGTAGTTTTGTAAAAGCTATATGTGGATTCTTTCCAAACTTCATTCACTAACCGACATGGCATGGCCTGAATTCATGCAGCCTTATGTGAGTTTATTTTGACTATCAAATTTAGTACCATCTGAATGTTCAGATTGACTCTTTCATCTTATGGGTAAATGGAATACTCGAATATTGGGATCTGGAGTATCTCGAGTACTTAGTAGGCCTGAATCAACTTTTTAAAGTGCCTTATGTATGCTCGTTTAGTTGTGGTTATTTTTGCCAATTTTTATTGCCTTCGTGCTGCCAATATTTCTGCTTTTTTTATCTACGGATGCGTCATTTTTTTGCACGTGAGTTGGATTGCTTATCATAAATTTCTTGTTTTCAAAGTCTACGGTGAAACTTTTTTTGTGTGTCGACTACTGGTCAGTTTGGATGAGAAAGACTTTTGGAAGTAGTTAAAGGGGCGTGCCCAGACTAGTGAGAGGTGGTGCCCGGGAATTCAGTTTTTCACCTAATCATAGAACTTCTGTACGGATTTTTCAACTTAGTTTCTGACACAACAAGGCCTAGAATTTAATTTCAGGCATAGTTTTGTTAGAAACTGGATTGGATTGGATCCGTACAGAAATTCAATGATTAGGCAAAAATTTTGAATTCCCGAGCACCACCTTTTATTAGCGTAAGCATGCCCCTTTTTAAAGGGGGAGGGGGGGGGAACTTTATATACGCATCGCCTTTTGTCGAAAGTTCTAGTCCCTCTGGGGCCTATTCCAACAGTTGAAAGTTGAAAGTGTAAAGTTGAAAGTCGAAAGTGAAAGTGTTCCAAGAGTTGAAAGTTGAAAGTAGAAAGTGAAAGTTGAAAGTTGAAAGTGAAAGTTGATGGTGTTCCAACAATTGAAAGTGACTCACTTTCAACTTTCACTTTCAACTGTCAACTTTCACTTCCTCCTATATATTTCTAAATTTTTAAATTCGTACATTTTGCGGGAATTCAAATTTTACAGTTTGAACCAACCAAACCAAGTGGTCGTCCACTTGGTGCGAAAATTTTTTTACGTTTTCATGTTCCAAAACCTGTTTTCTGGACTAATTCGGGCATGCTGAAGATGGTTTGATAATAGTAAAATGGCGTCTTCTCGGGTATTTTTTGAGTTTTGGTAAAATCAATTATACGTCAAAACTCAAAAAATACCCGACAAAACGGAATTTTACCACTATCAAACCATCTTCAGCACCCCGAATTAGTCCAGAAAACAGGTTTTGGAAAATTAAAAACGTGAAAAAAAATTTGATCCAAGTGGACGACCACTTGGTTTGGTTGGTTCAAACTAAGAAATTTAAATTCCGCAATTCCGCCTAAATGGGACCCCATGGTTACTGATAATGGATTAAGACAAGGGTACTGTGGGTAAATTGATAACAATAATGATGTGTGGGTACCACTTTATAGGTATTCCCTGTTACTACTCGAGGTTGAAAAATAATGAAAAGATCCGAATTACATATCGAAATCGTAAAAAATACCCACAAATTTGGATTCTACGCAAAAAATTGCATCTAGAAAGGACCAAAACCGAAAAAAAATTTTACTTTCAACTTTCACAAAAAATCGGACCACCTATTTCAACCCACCGATTTTTACCATCTACTTTCAACTTTCAACTTTACACTTTCAAGTGTTGGAACACTTTCAACTTTCAACTTTCACAACTTTCTACTTTCAACTGTTGGAATAGGCCCCTGGGGATGTTTTAATTTCCTTTTTTGGTAAGTTTTTTAACTTTTAGGTCCAAAAATCATCGAGTAATCGATTGCAACCATTTCCAGTACTGCTTTGCTGTCAGTAACTGCCTCAATTTTTGGCAATGACTACCAAAATTAGAGGAAACCAGCCTAAAAGATGCGTACTAGGAACTGAGATTTTTTGCGATTTCAATTTACATTATTTTATACAACCGTATGCTGAAAATGACAACGAGAAGCAGGGCTACATTTCGAGTGTGAGGTTTAAAATGAGTATGTAAATTAAAATTGGGAAAAAATGTCAGTTCCAGGATACTACCGAAAAGTACTAGTATAGTCCTATTGAAGATTTCATCGATTTGGATTTTTTATATTTCAGCCCTAACTTTATACCAACTTTTCATCTGTATGATAGCTCAAATGAAAGCCCAGAACCTTGGCTACATTTTGACACTGAACTTGTAAATAGCCAGTGGTAGTCGAACCTGTGACCTAAGGCGATGCGTATATAAAGTCCCCCCCCTTTAACAAAAAGCCAAAACCTAGGTTAAAAAGATTTTATTTACAAATCCATCATTTTCGTTTCCTCTCACAGTTTTGATTAGTACATCTACCACTTTTATTTGTCACTGCATAATTTCGAGATGCTTGTATGGCATAACATATAACTGTTCGACTCGAGTTTATCCAGTGCAAACAAACACGACTGGGAATGTCGCTGCGGTGATAGGTTACCTTGTTTGAACTAGAGCAAGATGGCATGGAACTGAACATTTTCGAAGGTTTTTTTAAAGTTTAGCTATAGTACTAGATTCCGTATTTTACTCTGTATAATAGCCCAAACGAAAGCCTAGAATCGTGGCTACGCATTGGTATTTAGAAGTATGCGCCCTTGAAGAAAAAGGTAAGATTATTTTAACGAAAATGTGCTGGTTTGTACAAGCGGATTCAAGCCGATTTCAAGATGTACAAAACCATATATTTTTGATAAATTTTGACAGTTCTTTTCCATATGTGCACATGTTTCTTTATACCAATGTGTATCGTCGATTCTAGGCTTTCATTTAAAGGGCCATTACCGTCCCGACAACGAGAATTTCAAGTGTTTGAATTCGCGCGGGAGTTCTCTTTCGTCTTTCATTGTACTCTTTTGACTTGCTTCGAATGACTCAAAAGAGTAAAATGAAAGACCAAAGAGAACTGTCCCGCGCCAATTCAAAAACTTGAAATTCTCGTTGTCGGGGACGGCAATGGCCCTTTAAAGGGGAGGAAACTTTATATACGCATCGCTTAGGGTCTAAGGTTCAAATCCCTCTAGGTGCACACTTTATTTATTTTTTTCATAAAATTCACTGACATCTAGGGCCAAAAAGTATCGGGGAATCGATTGGAAGTATTTTTAGCACTGCTTTGCTATCAGCAAATGCCCTAATTTTGGGATTTCATTGAAATGACAGCCTTGTGTAAGAGGGCATTGAATTAGACATCTTTGGATGTTTTTTAAATCTAGATCTAACTAAATATTATTTTTATCTGTTGGATAGCTCAAACGAAAGCCTAGAACCTCGGCTACATTTTAGTACATGAAGCGTGTGACTTGTAGAAAATAGTCCGAAATATCAATCAAAGGAGTCAAAGAAAACCCCAAAACGATCGATTTTCGGAAATTTAGCATATTTCAGCCTGTAAATAAGCTCCAGTAGATGAAAACCCTGCGCTGATGATCTTGTTAAATAACTAAGGGTGTGAGAATCATTTTGACACCAAACTTGTAAATGAAAGAAAAAAATAAGGTGAGCACCCAGTGATAATTGAACCTGTGACTTAGGCGATGCGTATATAAAGTTTCCTCCCCTTTAAGCTATCAAACAGACGTTACCATATTGCGAGTTGAAAATAAAATTTTTTGAAATATTCTTAATTATGTGCTATCTTACCTTTCGAGCAAACCCTTTGGTTGCGTATAGAATCCTCCCCCACCACGCAGAGTGATCGGATGGAGGATATAACTTCATATTAGTGTTTCTCGACCCCGATTTCATGAGAAAACCGCGTGTTTTTTTGATTCTGAGAAAAAAAAATTTCGAAACACATGGGGGGGGGTATCATGGTTTTTTAGTCAAAATTTGAAAAATTTGAATCGGCGCCTTTTGAATTTTAAAGGGAATAAGGGGGGGGGAATTGGGAGGGGAAGGGAATGAAAAAAGGCCATTTTTATGGCACAACGTTAGAAAAGTAAATATATGTATTCTTCGACTGCCTCACCATGTTTTTCAACTGGGCCGTGGCAAAAAGAGACTCTATATGCATTTTATGGTCAAGAGTGCTTATCGGAATCATGTCTAAGGTAAGTGTGTGCGCGCATCTCTAACCCTACGTTCACAATGATCCGTTTTTCGTCCGCATCCGCATGCGGCGCGGATGCGGAATTGCGTTCACAATAAAATTTGCCGCTTCCGCACCGGTTTCCGCATCCGCACCGCATCCGTTTTTTGATGTTTACAATGCATCCGCACATACTGTGTCTCAGTATATAGATGGTAAAACATTCTTAAATTTTTAATTATAACTATTCTAAAGTCTTAGAAAGCAAGTGTCAGGCGAATAAAGTAAAACAAGAGTATCTCGAGTTAAATTAATAATATACCGTATTCTCTCTAATAGAACCACACTCTCTATTTGAACCACACTCTCTATTTGAACCACACTCTCTAATAGAACCACACCCCCAAGGGGGGTTGTGAAATAGAACCACACTCTCTATTAGAACCACACTCTCTAATAGAACCACACCCCTCAACACTCTCAAGCTGCGCCAACGGCCGTCAAACTCCAATGAATTGTGGAAGCCTGGGAGAATCTCTCGAAGGAGCTCATAATTAAGTCATTCGAATCGTGCGGAGTTCCCAATGCCAACGATGGATGTGAGGACAACGCCATCCACTGCTTCAAAAAAGTTAGACCGGTTCCGAGTGGTCGAGGCAAGGTGAAGCACGCGCGTGATGAGAAGAACTTGGCTGAGCTGATACAAGAGATCGATCTCGAAGAAGCGCAAGAAACGCAACGAAAATGTGTTTAATAATAAAGATATCTCTAGAGTGTTGATGAGTTTTGGGAGCTGTTCCGGTTTGGGGGAGGGGACGCCCATTTTTACTAAATATTTATTTTTTAGGTTGATCAAGTCGATTATGGTGACCAGGGTGACAATAATCACCTTAATCAACGAAATTACTTATTAAACTATTCATATAGATTATCGATATAACCATGACTGCCATAATCAACAAAAATACATAAAAAGTATAGTATAAATGAGCGTCCCCCCCTAAACCAGAACAAGTCCGAATTTTGTTGTAAAAAAAGGATATATGCGCGAATGCTGCAATGCTTGAATATGTTCAGAAGGTTGAAAAATAAAACCACACTCTCTAATTGAACCACACCCCAAGGGGGGTTGAAAAATAGAACCACATGTGGTTCTATTAGAGAGAATACGGTAATTCAACAAAATAATTCAAAATTTTTCAAAGCTTCCTGAATAAATCTATATGCATTTTATGATCAAGTGTACTTCTCGGAATCATGTCTAAGGTAAGTGCGTGCGCGCATCTCTAACTCTCAAGCTCCCTACGCCCCCTAGGGGCTTGGGGCTTGGAGTTGAGATGCGCACACCCACATACCTTAGACACAAATCACTCGAAAAAAAGGATCGAAAAAAGCATGCATACCAGAGTTTATTTACGCGATAAGCCCCAGTATTCAAAACTATGTTCTTCATGGAAATTCGACTCTGAAAAGTTGATATTGTATTGTGAAAAGTCGAAAAAATGGGTATAGGAGGAGGCGATGAAAACCGAACTATATGACTACTGGCTTGTTTTCCTTGATTTTGATTGTCATTTGCATTGAATTGCAAAATTGAGGTAGTTGCTGACAGCAAAGCAGTGCAGGAAATTATCCCAGTCGATTGCTCGATATTTTTCGGGCTTAGAAGTGAGTTAACTCGCTAAAGTTAGAGTAAAAAAATAATGTGTGCACCTATGTGGGTTTGAACCTGAGAGTTCAAAAAATTCGCATTCTGATTTGCGCCCCTCTCCCCTTCAAAGTACCGGAAAATGTCGATACTTTTTCTTGTCATCCCGCACCTTTTGCAGATATATGGTTTGAGAAATCGGATTAGAGAAGCCTACCAGAGTTCCTATTGGGATGGTAAATTATTTATTAGACAACTTTTTCATGACAAACATGATTTATTAGGTGCGAGGACATCTATAGCCAGTTTTTGGGACGGGGTGGGCTATCTCTGGCATGGTAGGTCTAATTATAAACTATTTAACTTTTTAATTTCCACATTTAACTCACTTTAGGTTACGAAGTAACCGGCCTTGACAACTTGCCAGATGAGGGTCCAGCCCTTCTAGGTATAATCTGTTTGGATCTTAATACTACTATTTGTGCACATTTACAGTCGCATACCATGGAACCCTGCCACTAGATCTGTACTATCTGATCGCCAAAGGAATTTTGTACAAGAAAAGAACTATTCACTGTGTGGGCGACAAATTTGTATTCAAAATTCCAGGTTTGGTATGAGTTTCTGGAAAGGGCAATAAAATGTTTGGCTTGCAGGTTGGGGGAAAATGTGCAAAGTGTTTTGGTAAGTGCTTAGGTCGATGGAATTTTTCGACCGAATTTATGCTAAAATTGATTCAGTATCACCCCAGGCACAATAGAAGATTGTGTGGCCAACCTGAACGCGGGTAACTTGTTGATAATTGCCCCTGGTGGGGTCAGAGAAGCATTATTTTCTAATGCAGCTACTTATCAGGTTGGTTTCAGTGTTATTTTTTCTTGTTGATTGAAGTATCTACCAGGGGAATGAAATTAATCGGCTAATTACCCAAAACCGGCTTGATATTCGGAACTTTGTTAAGCTGTAACTAGCCTTACATATGAAAGTGCTCCTTTGCTATTCATCACACAAAATCCATAACCTAATCTTTTAGTCTGCTTTAGGGTTTTCTATCACAATCTACTCTCGCTATAACACCACTACCGGTACAGGGTGTTGGCGGTGTTATATCAAAAGTACCTTATATCCAGAGTACCCTGGTAGAATAAATTGTTGGAGAATGAATTATATTAGAATAAACTTGCAATTCTAGTTTCTTTTGAAGCATTAACTAACTCAATGTAATTTGAAAAGCCAAAAAATTTAAAAAAAAAATTTAGAAAATTAAACATGTTTACGAGCCTAGACTTTCCGTAATTAATTGTTGATTCTACGGCTAAATACATGCGTCTATCGACACGAGCGTAAAAAATACTGTTACTCTATGTGCGGTGCACACCAATCATCTGCATTATCGCAGCCTGAATCTAAAACTTATGAACAACTTAATATTAAAGCCTTTATTGACAGATACATTTGCACACTTATAAGGCACATCGCTTTTACATAAAAAATGGTGGCTACACAGTAATCACACCATTCACAATAATATTACTGTGGACATTTGTATGAAGAGAATTTTCTTGTCTGCTTCATTGATTCTCCAAGCTGCTGACGTATGGATCCATTCCCTCACGCAGGCGAGGCTGGCGCTTGGCTGAAGGCGGCTGCTTCTCTGGCTCAGGCTTCTCCACCGACTTGTTTGCTTCCAGGCTGCAGACATAGTCGTCGTAATCCTTCTGGAAACGAGGCACACGTTTGGTGGACGGAGGCACTGGCTTCTGCTCTTCGACTGATGTCTCTTCCACACACTTGTTTCGCTGGGCACTGCGCTCCATTGTATTCGGCTCTTTGGTCTTGCAGGTGCTGGCTGGCGTCTTGTAGTCTTCGATCTTGGAAAGGTCGGCGAAAACAGCAGATTTCCCCTTTTTGTACTTCTTATGCATAGGAGGCAATGGCCCGAACTTCTCAAATCTTTCTTCAACCTTATCAGCAGCTCTCTTCTTGGATGATTTCTTCTGCTCCTCGCTGCTCATGACGACCTTTGGCTGTGCCATTCTCTTCTTTTTGCTGCTGACGACGATCTTCGGCAAGGGTTTTTCTGTTTCCTCCGTTGGACAAGGCTCAAGCTTCGGCACTTCTTTGGGAATCGGTTTGCTGAAGTTTCAAAGATAAGATCAGAACATGGTCATAGAGACAAAGTTTTACCTAGGTTTCATATCCGGCGTAGGCTTTGGCTGAGTCGTCTTCACATGGGTGTTCGAGATAGCAGTTACCTTTGGCCTGAAATAAGGACAATAAAAATCAATATTTTAAAATAGAGAATCACGTACACGTCTGGAGAGTCTTTTGGCTTCGTCCCCTGAGCAGGCACCACCTTGACATCTGTTGGAGCAGCTGGCATAGCATTATTCCTTCTGTTCTTCCACAAACACCACAGTCCAAAACCAATGGCAGCAAGCAAAATCCTAAAATCGAAAAGATTAAAAACAGGACTTGATAACTGATTAAATTGCTTACAGGGCACCAGCAAGAGAAAGACAAACGATCAGCACAGTATTGTCTTTCTTGTCTTCAGGCGTACCAGAATCCACTGAACCAGGCGGTATGTAAAGCTTGTAGCGCTCGTCCTGAAGGAAATTATTACACGTTAATCGTAGGATTAAAAGACGTACAAATTCGATTGCGATGTCTGAACAAGTCTTCACGATATCCTCGACCGAAAAGTCCACCACATGTCCACCTTGCACAGTATTGTTGTTCGGCTTGGAAACTATCGTGCACCCGACAAGACCCTTTGGGATATTGTTGAGAGCTCCACCACTATTTTTAAATACATCGACGGAGACGAAACTGGAGCTAAACGGGACTCCCACCGGACCGTCAGCAGGATTCGTTTCTAAACTGATACATCAAAGGGATGAATAAGCAAAATGGCGAAAACTAACCAAGGAAGAACTCTTTTTTGCTACGATTCTTATTCTCCCTCAACATCATATTCATTCTGCAGCCACCAATTCCACCGACGAGAGTCATCCTAAATTGAAAAAAAAATAATAATAACTCATGGTTATAATATCAAGACAATTACTGGTTTTCATCCTTATCAGTTGTGAGACAGGAGCTACCGGTAACGATTGCGCGATAAGAGATCTTGCCAGCATCCACATCTTCTTTTGGAATTACAAGACTAGCCTTCGGATTGCCCATCGCCAGTCGCCTGCAAAAGTAATCATGAAGCTTGAAATCAAAACCAAGTCTAATACTCACGTAGGTCCACCAGCTGCAGCCAAGAACATGCGATCAGGAGGAACAGAAGCAAACAGAGCAGCAGCCATCATCAACGTCACAAACCAATCGAATCAATGACGACTAGCACACATTTGGAAATAGAGAGCAAACGGAAGATGCGACCGAATTTCACTGCAACACAAGCAAGAATGAATTCAATGTGACCAAACTTTGTATATTTATACTCGAAGATCAAAATTTATTTCGCAGTTTCACTTTTAAACTTTAACTTCTATGCGAGGCAATGAACAATTTCACAGAATTGTGTAATCAACACGAATAAAGAAATGTACTACGGGCCGTACTTTTGGCGAGCAGCACGGGGTTACATTTGTTTTGCCGAAATGTGGGTTGGACCTTCTAAGAAAAAAATGTAAATTTCGATCCTCTGGAAAAATAGCGAAACTTTTCAGATCATGTGGGGTCAAAGATTAGGCTTTGCTAAGGTGGTTCTTCAATCATCTGTGGTTGGTGGTTTTTTATATTTTTTCCAAAAATTGCAGTCTTTTTACACTCGTTGCACTTTTTCAGCCAGTTATACCAATGTTCACAGAAAACTGTCGAGATGCCTTCCGCACCCCTAGGTTGCTTTTAAACTAATATACCGTGTAATTGTGGTTGCACACGGCAAGTTAACCAAAAACCGGATAAAATTTGGAGCGTTTTATTGCATCTTGTTTGGTATACAGTCAGCCCTCGACATAAAGTCAACTCTCGCTATAGTGCGGATTTTTGGCATCCCCAGCAGTAGCAATTTACCGAGAGTTGCCTGGAGCTCGAATTTTTAGGTTTTAATACAAACTGTCTCAATATGCCTTCTTAGTGTCTATAGTTTTCGTAAGTTAGGCCAGAAGTTAGACCGAAATTATGATCGGGATCCCGTAATTATTTGAAGTATTCCCAATCCCAAATTTTTTTGAACCTCAAGCTCAAGGCCGAATGCACATCTCTAGTAATCCTGTTGTGTGTGCTGTCCCAACAACTATTTGTATTTTACACCCATTTTTAACCTATTTTTTTAGATGGGGCCGCAGAATCTTCCGAAAGCTGTATGAGAAAACGCGTATGCCCATATGTCCAATCTATGGTTTGAATTTGTTTTGTTTAGCAGCAAATTAGGTGGCTGAAAATTATATTGAATTTTCAGGTGGATTCCCTGTAAAAATGACCACCCATCTAGGCTCCCCCATTCGCTTTGACCAAACACCACCTCCGACTCCTGAACAAATCAAGTATTTGGTGAAAAAAGCGGTGAGTATTTTAGTAATACATATAGTTGTGAAATCGCCGGTCCTTTAATAATTCGGTCATTTGACTGGTTAAATGTCGGTCACTTGACCAGTCAAAATGACCAAATTCTAGTGAAATTGACCAAATGCCCGGTCAATTCCACAAACCTAGTGAAACCCCAAGTGCACCCCCCCCCAAAGAGTATGAGTTCTCTTTTCATTTTTATGCTTAGAGAGCTAATATTGTTTTGGGGAGTGGGAGCACTTGAGGTGCTGTCGAGTATTTTATAGCAAATTCTTAATATAATTTCAATGATGATACACCACCCTTTAGTCACTCTGCCACTGCTGGCCATGACTGATTTTTTACAATTTATCACGAAGGTTATTCGCTACTATGGTCCGTATTTCTTCTAATAAAACAGCCTCTTTACCGTATTTACTCTAATAAGCGTCCAATCCCCCACCCCCCTCCTCGATTTTGAGAGTCTGGATCTCAGTGTAGAAGCAATATTTTGCAAAGCTGTTTGATACGTCTTCTTAACTCCCACGAGCTCTACCGATTCCACTTTTTAGATTTTGGTTGAGCACTCAAAAATCTCGAAATCGAATTCCAAATTTTCCGATTTTCGGGGGTTTGAAAAATAAGCGCCCCGGGGCGCTTATTAGAGGAAATACGGTAATTTAAAATCATGTTTGTGGCTTGTGTTTTTGACCCATTTTTTTACAGATACATCTCTTGTACAAGTTACTCTTCGTTTTGTAGTAAGAGGGAATTTACCTAAAAGAAAAGCTGTTGTTAACAGCACTTTACGTTTGGAAATGGCCATAACTTTTTTTTTCAAATTTCCAAAATTTTGACGCTACTCGGTAATAACCACCCCCCCCCCATCCCCCCAAAAAAAAGCTACTCAGGAATACCCCTTCCCCCCCCCCCCCCCCAAATCGGACCTACTCGGTTAAAACAGCAAAAAATTACATTGAGATTTAACCAAATTTCTTTGATGAATTTTTTTGAACCATGCTTATTGTTTTTTCCGCCTTTAGGTGGCCAACTTGATCCGTGAGCACCAAGGTTTGTTGAAATACTTTAGCAAATCCTTTGAAAACTAATAGTCCTCCTGATTTTAGTGCTTCCCGGAAGCATTCTCAGAGGCATGTACCATCGTATACGGAAGAAGCAAAAGCCTAAAGGCGAGACCCTGCTCAGATCCGACGAGCAGCAGGCCAACGGACTGTGCTTCGCCGAAAGTGACGGGGAATTTGAGATGTCACCTCGCGGTGAAATGCCAGCTATACCCTCAGGGAAGTTGAGCCAGAAATAAAATTTCCGGATGAAGAGGATGAAATTGGCGTTTCTATGATTTGATAAGGCACCTGAAAGCATTTAAATCTCTACTAGAAATTTTTTTTATCTCACCTAGAGCTAAAAATCCAGGTGATCCTGCTTAAATTGAATGCAAGTACATGTTCATATATAGTTTGTTTTTTATTGCAAAATTCGGCCATTAATATTGTTGGTGGACAAAATAACGGTGTCTTTAAGGGGCATGCTCGTCGCCGATGGGAATATTTTGAAAGGCGGGTACCAGGCAGTGCAGGGAACTCGTCCTCGTCTTCGTACTACGAGGACGCGAACGAAGGGGCAAGGACGAGGACGGAAGACAAAGGGTAAAGACGACTCGTCCTTGCTCGAACTTTCTTAATTCAAATCTGTTTTTTCACCGAAAAGTTTATTTTTACGAACAATCCGATCATTTTTAACAAATTTTTTAAGAAACAGTTTTGATTTTCTTAATTAAGAATTTGCTTTTTGTTCGCTGTGCTAGCTTTTTGACTAGTTATTTGAGGTGATCATCAACAATGTGTTGATTCTTGTCATCGTCATTCTAAAAGAGGATCCGCAAATTACTTATAGAAAATCGCAATCTGTTGTCATTTAACAACAAAAATATATAATCATTTAAACAAAGGTGTGAATTTTTTAAATAAAAATTACTTTTTCGCATTTTAGTATAAAGTACGAGCAAAAACACAAAGGACGAGAAAAAGACGAAGACGAGTACCAGCCATTTTAAAAATTTGGTACGAGGACGAGTCCCGAAAATTTTTGGTACGAAGTACGAGGACGAGGACGAGAAAATTGAAATTTTTTGTACTGGAACCAGGTCAATTCAAACGAGAATTAATTTGACGAAATTTTAGAAAAGTCGAAGAAAAATTCAACCTGCAGTGGGAAGGAGACAGGCCAGTTCGCCACGCGGCCAGTTCGCCACGGCCAGTTCGCCACGCTTTTCAAAGTGGCCAGTTCGCCACGCTTTTTTTCTACTTATTGAATTGCTATATTTTTTTCTCAAAAAGTATCTTGGCTATTTAAAAATGATTGTGTAAGCCATTGGCACCCTATAAAAACCAAATAAAGCAGCAATCAAATAAAAATTTTTTGACCAAATTTCAACTTTTTGCATAGATCCTCCAAGGCAGACCACCCATAGAAGTATCCTACCCTGTTTTGGTCACGGGAGCCGGGAAAAAAGAGTCTCTATATACATTTATGATCAAGAGTCTTGCTCGGAATTATGTCTAAGGTAAGTGAGTGTGCGCATCTCAACCCCAAGAAACCAAGCCCTCTGCGCCCCCGAAGGGGGCGCACACACACATACCTTAGACGCAAATCACTCGAAAGTGACTCTGGATGCAAAAACCATGTATGCATACCAGAGTTTCTTCATGCGGTAGGTCCCAGTTAACAAAAATATGTTCGATTTCCATCTTTTTAGAGTATCCAGGTACTCCTTGAGTTTGGTTCACCTTGGGGGACTACTTGGAAAACCGCTATAAAGAAATCACTATAAAATGTTCTTTTGTTGCAACCGGACCATCAGTGGGTTATATTGTTGCCTGGACCATCCAGCTGGATGGCTAATGGTTTTTATAGGGTGCCAATGGCTTACACAATCATTTTTAAATAGCCAAGATACTTTTTGAGAAAAAAATATAGCAATTCAATAAGTAGAAAAAAGCGTGGCGAACTGGCCGTAGCGAACTGGCCGCGTGGCGAACTGGCTGTTTACCCAGTGGGAATTGAACCGACAACCAACTTTCGCAGACCGCCACTGCTATCCCACTAGGCCACCAATGCTATCAAATGATGGAAGTGTTTTTGATTATTTATTCCCCGCAAGGGTACTCAATTGAAATTTATTTCAAAATAATTCTCTTTTCAATTGACCTTGTACCCGCCTTTTAAAATATTCCCATCGGCGGCGAGCATGCCCCTTTAAGCACTCTCTGCACTTACCGTATTTACTCTAATAATTCCCGTGCCAGCCGAAAAGCTGAGAAAAAAATTAAAAAAACCAGTCGCAAAACTTTAGGAGCCAATCATCTTCAAAAGTGGATTATGCAATTAATGGGGCAAGGCGATAATTTTGCAGGATTGCCATTTTTCACGTGCGAGCTAAGCAAAAACCAAATTCTAACACCGGATTCGTGCTCAGCATAAGTCAGTTTGCATATCAACTTTTTTAATCCAAACTTACTGTCAAATTTGAAATTTTTTAAAGACAAAAAAATCAATAGTTCAAATTTGTCAGTGAGTTGTATGCAAATCGACCATGCTGAATGCGAATCCGGTGTTAGAATTTAGTAATTGTCTAGCAGGGGTGTTACAGGAAAAACTCAGCTGAATCATCCGTCGCGGAATCGCCTTCCGCGGAATTCTCGCTTTGCCGATTAATGGTCGGAGGCGTCTTAGCTAAGAAGATAATAGAATAAACTGGAATTCCTTTAAAGTTTGTACAGTGCAAGGGACGGCTATCCAAATCACAGCTACTGCAAGCTGAAAGTGCAAGCGAGTACGGTAGCAATGTGGTGGCAAACGTATATATGGTTACAAATTTTAGACAAAAGAAGATAACGAATGAAGCTATTTTGGCTACATTTTTATCTTTTGTGCCAGGATGCATTATTAGAAAATATGCGGTAAATGCTAAAATATAACAAAGCGGAAACAATTTCATTTAAAAAGACTATTTTAAATAAAAAATGCTCCATTATATTCGACCTCTTTAAAAATTATTGGTAGCTCTTCATTTCTAGGTAACCTTTTTTAGGTAACTTTACTAATTATATGTTATTGTTAAAATTCTCTAGAGCAACTAAAGCTAGGTTCACTTTTTAATGCTTCAATTGACATTTGTGCTATTGTCCACAATTTTATTTTAATTGAAATTCATCTAATCTACAGAACAAGTCACATGTTTTCATCCATTTAGTGCAAATTTAATCAGTCTAAACAGCAAACTCTTATTTTAAATAGGTGCGTTTATATTTTTCATTGATTTTCCTGTGATTTAAATTTTGTTTGTCAAATGTGTGAATTACTGAATCATTTTGCTGGCAAATAAATATCCTTTATTATCATTTACTTTATGTGGAAAATAGCCAATAACAATTCAATTGCCGTTTTTAAAGTATAAAAAATCGACCTAGAAAAAAACAACAAAGACAAACACAAGACATATGGCTAGACCTACATGATAATGAGGCTCTATTTTAGTTACTCAGTTCTAACAAACAATTTTGTAGTATCTACTTTTTAAGCCTAGCATTAGAATATAACAACACTCTCGACGGACACTATACTGAAGATAACAACTAGAATATTAGGCAATGTTCAAAGACTTTTTGACCACATTGACCAGATTTGTTGTAGAAGGTAGAGCGGCTGCTTCAAGTGTAGCTGTATAAGGCATTGGCACATCCACTCCTGTGACTCGGAGAACAGGAGCGTCCAAATAATCGAAGACTTCGGATTCCGCAATTTGGGCCTAAATAAACATGGGTCATGTGGTTGATATTAGCTGGTCTATACAATTTTCAACGCTACTCGGTTCAACCACCCACCCCTTTTACACAGAACAGCTACTCGGTTCTACCACCCCCCCCTCCTCCCACACAAAACAAATACTCAGTTCTACCATTTAAAAGAATCGTCAGGTCTTTAATACCCCTGTAAAAAGCTTACGGAGATTTCAGCGCCAATTCCACAAAACGGCCAGCCAGCTTCAAAAGTCACTAGATGGTTTGTCTTCATAACAGAGTTTTTGATGGTCTCAAAATCTAGAGGACGGAGAGATCTCAAATTAATCACCTGAAAAATTTAGGCTATATTTAATTATCATAATAATATTTATACCAACCTCAGCACTAACACCAAGCTCTTTCAACTGTTCAGCTGCTTCAAAAGCATTCTGCACTCCTTTCGAAAAAGTAACAATGGTCACATCACTGCCTTCCAGTTCAACCTTTGCCTTTCCAATAGGGATCACAAAGTCTTCTGTTAGCACTTCATCTTCTACTGGATATGAAACTCCATAGAGCATTTCATTTTCCAAAAAAACAACTAAAAAAGGTAGTTAAATAAACCAAACGACTAAAACGAGTCGCCTACCTGGATTATCATCTCGAATCGCTGCCTTCAGCAGACCCTTGGCATCAGTAGAGTTGTATGGTGCGACCACCTTTAAGCCAGGACAGTGAGCATACCAGGCCTAGAATTGACATGAAATTCGTGATAAAAGTAAAAAATTTTCGATAAGTTACCGAGAAATCTTGACTGTGCTAAAGAAATAATATATTTAAAATCGCAAAAATATGTTTGTAAAATACCTGGGCCGCAACACCAGCTGCTGCACCATTTGGACCACGAAAGACAATTGGGACAGGGACCTTAAAATAAAAAGTAGCTAAGCAGACACTTTACGACAATGAAATACCCTTCCTGCAGACATGTAGAAGGTTTTAGCTGCACTATTAATCATCTGGTCAATGGCTTGCATGGCAAAGTTCATAGTCATAAATTCACAAATGGGTCTCAAGCCAGCAAAAGCAGCACCCACGGCAATACCTAAATAAAAGATGTTCAAAACAAGAGCTCAACGCAAAATTAAAATTATCACCAGTGAATCCAGCTTCAGTGATGGGAGTGTCAATGATTCGGTCGTCGCCGTATTTTTTCCAGAGCCCTTTGCTAACCTAAAGAAGTTTGTAAAAACGAAAACAAAAAAACTAATTTTAACCTTGTAAGCGCCGTCGTACTAAAATTTTCCTAATATTAGAATATTAAATTTTCACTTGCAACTTGCAGCCAAATACCTGAGCAACTTCTTCGCCGAGCAAAAACACACGATCATCACGTTTCAACTCCTCATCCATGGCTTGATTTAGAGCATCGCGAACTGTCAAAGTCTGTCCGGAAGAAGCACACCTTTGTGCAGCAGCATTGCTAACTGTTTTCTTGACAAGCAACCGAATAAGGTTAGAACCAACCATGAATGCTGAGTTGAGTCGAAATTGGAAGCAAGACTAGATAAAAGTTAAAATAATTCTCGGCAGAGATAGCTAAAAGTATTGGAAGCAAAGGAAGGCAAGTGTCCCAATCGCGCCACAATTTCCGTGAATTTTTTTTGTTGAGTTTTGCTAGAGAAACTTTCTTGTTGAGACAAAAAAATCTAAAATAGTGTTTTTTGCACAACTTGTAGAATTTACAAGATGTGTCAAAAATATTAGTGCGGAAAAGTAAGTTTGACCAAGTTTTCTTCCAAACAAGCAATTTTCGATAACGTTGTAACACATAAGGCTCATTCATACTCCCGCGGGTCACGGGTCACGGGTCATCATTTGACCCGCCACTTTTGCACCGTTAGCCTGACCCGCGGGTCACTCGATAAAATTGACTGGTTTTTTTGCACCGTGACCTGTGACCCGCGACTCCAAAAATGTGACCCGCGGGTCATTTCAAATTTATAAGTAAATTTTGACCCGTGACCCGTGACCCGCGGGAGTATGAATGAGCCTATACAGAGGCTGGACAACAAACATAAACAATTTATTTGACAAAGAAACAGCCGATGCTTACCAACTTTTATTGTATTTTCAGTTTAAACTATGATTTCATAGGCTTAAACATGTTACGCGAACTATAAAGAATAAGCTTCGTAATCATATACCTACAAATTAAAAAAGGTTGATCATTTTTTCTGTGGCAAATTTACTTTTTTTTGTAGCAAATTTATTTTTTTCTGTAGCAAATTTACTCTTTTTTGTAGCAAATCCGATTTTCGTCTGTAGCACATACACTTTAGTTAGTGTGCTTATTTATTTCTAAAAATTTCAGAAACATATATATATCCGTTGATACGCTTGATCCGCATACCGTTTCTAGTCTTTTTAGACTGAAAACCGATTTTCGAGAAAAGTGAACTGAGAATTTCGGTTTGGTCCAGCACCCGACAATTGCAAATTCCTGAAAGATCATAGGTAGTTGGCAAAAGATCCCACTTGTACCCGGCTATTTCGGCCAACACTCTTTTCTTAACAAGAAAAAGCCCGTTAAGATCCAAAAGCGTACGGACTGAAGTGTTGCTCTTCTCAAAATGGTGGAGCATAATGTGGCTAAGGTTGAAAGAATTATCATCATGCATTGTATTGATGGTAAATCTGGTAAGCTTGAATTTAAGAATTTCATAACTTATCCATCAGAGGATGTTGAGCAATGAAGCAGCCGAGAGTGTGCCAAGTGCGTGTGCTAGAATAGACCTAAAGCCCAGCAGCTTTACCAGCAATTAATCCACTTGTCTTTCATGAAGTCCAAGTCTTTCATAAACTCGGAATACCAATTTTGAGAATTTTGGATGAATAAATAAGCACACTACCTCAAGTATTTGTGCTACGGACTAAAATCGGATTTGCTACAAAAAAGAGTAAATTTGCTACAGAAAAAAATAAATTTGCTACAAAAAAAAGTAAATTTGCCACAAAATAAATTTGCCACAAAAAACATTTTTGCCACAAAAAAAAAGTAAATTTGGCACAGAAAAAATGATTAACCTTAAAAAAAATGTACTCAGCTCTGCCACCCAGTCAGTAACCATGCCTGCGTAACCGCGTAGCCTGCGTAACCGTTTCTGGGTGGCCGTGCCACCCAGAAAATATTAAAGTTCTATGTAGTAAATAGACCATGCTCTACAAGATGGCATTGTCAGAATTTTTGAATTGAATCGGACAGTTCGGTTCACTTGTTAGAGAACTTGAACCTCAATTAACACCCCCCCCCCTTCCCCCTCTCAGTTAAATCAGATTGGGGACCATGGCATTGTTTTTTTTTTAAATTTTGACTGCACTATTTCTACAGTTAAAGTTCAAAAAACATTTTTACCATGTTTATTGGTAAAATTATTGGTATGAAAAATTTTCAAGCTTTCCCCAAGCTGGTTCTACTGAGCGTGGGGTGGTGGGTTCTCAAGTTCAATTAAGCCGTCACAGTTTTTCTAAGTTGTCGTCACTTTACTATAACCTCCAAAAACTCTTTCTAAACACATGATTTCACAATCATTCAAATATCTAATCCAAAAGTATATTTATTTCATATAAATTGTATTTATTTTGTTACTTTAATATAAAATAATAATAAAGTACAAACAAGAGGTCAGCATTACAATTGGGGCTTACGATGCAAAATATTTAGACGTAAAATATATTTGTGGGTTTGTGTATATATGTATATAGTTTTTGTCTTTTGCTGATGAAAGGATTAAACTCTGTGTATATATGGATAGCCCAGGAATGGGTCAGATGAAAAGAAAATTACTGACTTACCACCCAAATTTTAGAAAATTAAATGTTGAAAATAGTTATAAAGGTGAATTTTGGTTTTCTCCGAAAATCACCAAAAAGCCATGAATTTACAAAAAAAAATCTGACATTTTATTTCCAAATTTTTGGGTAGCTAGCCAAAATAGTGCACGAACCTTGCCTACTACTATTAGTATTCCACAGTATAACACAACAATAATAATACATTTCACAGCAGCAGGAGCAGCTCTAGATCTAGCTGAGTGGCAGCTATACACCTAAATTGTCTTAGGAATTGGTGGTACCAGCCATGGAACCAGGTGGCCAGGCACTGGACAACGAGGTCGAAGACTGCTGCATATCACCAAACTCCGTCATAAACATTTGGGCTGAAATAAATTTAAATATTATGCTGGATTTTATAGTCAAAAATAGCATTTTTTGCGAAAGTTTGAGGGAACAGATGTGTTGCAGTGCGAAAAATATAGAAACTGGCAAAAAAAATTTATGTTTTTAGTTTTTACTAGCTTCTTAAAAAATATGATATCGGTGACCTAGAATCTGACCGAAAGCTTTTGTCCAACTAGACTAAAGGCATAAGGAGAATTACAGGGAGACAATTCCGCGAGACATTTATTTTGACGCCCTAGCTGCAACAAAAAAAATCCTAATACCGGATTTGTCTTACGCTTGTCGATTTGCAACTAAACCTTTTTCAGATTTCAAAAGTACCGTCAAATTTTAAATCCCTTTCAAGACAAAATACATTTGAAAAAAATTCAGTATTTAAAAGGCTCAAATCGAAAACACTTCTCAAAATATGTAAATCGCCCCTCAAATTTATTTTTTACCCTTCAAATTTGAATTTTGTAGCTTCTCCTATAACCTATTTGAACTTTGTCAGTGAGCTTTGAATCTAAAAAGTACTTTTGTATGCAAATCGACCACGCTAAACGCTAATTGATTTCGTTTTTTCAGGTTTTATCAGGGATGCCAAAACAAATTTTCCACAAAATTATACTGTGAAGTTCTCGCCATGCGGGACTAAATTTTTGAAGGTGTTTTAAGTTATAATTTTTAACTTAAATAGTTTTGAAATTTTTTGAAAGAGGTCTTATTTCGTTAAACTATCAACAACACAAATGTTTTAATCACACAAACAAAGGTGCTTTGCAAACTTCTGTCTCAAACTACACAAATAAGCGATAATCACTTACAAGCATCTCCAGGCATAGGCATTCCTGCTTGAAGTGGATTGCCGAGTAGTTGGCCAGGCATCATACCTCCGCCACTGGATGGGCAATGGAGCTGTTGTGGAGGTGGGGGTTGCTGCTGTGCCATAGAGGTGGTGCTACTGCTACTAGTCAGTGGCTGTTAAACAACACACAGTTAACACAGGAGCTCACAGTGAATAAAAAATTTCTCTTTTTTTTTGTTGAAAACCGACAACAAAGTGGTCCAGTTCAGGATTTTTTAAACTTTAATTTTTAATCGATCTGTGTTTGTATTAAAAATTTATAAAATTTGATTTCACAGTCAACTCTCGTTAAAATGGCACCCCGCCCCCTCAAGTTCGTTCCCGCCTAGGGTCCGACACTTTTTTACCTCAATTTTCTAACGTTTTTGCCAGTTGTCTTTGGCCAGTCTAGTCCGAAATATCGCGAGAATTTAATTTAACCGATCATTTTTGTAAATGACAATAGTTTTTTTGAAAAAAAAGTGCCGGTTTATCGAGTACCCGCGGGTCTTTTCGGTCAAAGTATTGTCATTTACAAAAATAATCGGCAAAATTAGGATCCTTGCAATATTTCGGACTAGACTGTCAAAAGGCTTCAAAAATTGAGCTAAAAAGTGTCGAACCCTAGGCGGCAACGAATTCGAGGGGATTGCCGGTTTAACGAGAGTTGACTGTAGTAGAAAAAATTCAAATATCTTCTGTTAACTGTCATTCACAGTGTGAATTTCACACCCCTTGTAAGAAATTTTGACAAAAATGTGCGACTCACGTTGTGGTGGTTAGGGGGCATGCCTCCTTGGGTATTAGGTCGTACTGCGAGTTCTCGATCCTGCTGATGGCTCGCTCATCGTCCTCTCCAAACTCACAGCCCATCATCGACGGTTCGCCCACCACCAAAACATCTTGCTGGTACATCATCGGGTTAAAGGGCTGCAAATATAACTTGGATTAACTACAAAAACAATTCAGCCTAAATATTGGGGTTGTTCAACAAGTTCGTTTTTACCAGATTTTTAGGCGGAAGTTTTTTCGATTCGTTGCCTTTTTCTGACCATCCACAAAAATAAAATTTTGCATTTTGTCATTCAGCAACTTCTCATTCCAATTATGTCGAATTTTGAAGATTGAAAAAGAACTACCGCTCTTATTTTTTCTTTTTGACAATAGTTTGAAAATTTTAACT
Source organism: Ditylenchus dipsaci (assembly GCA_004194705.1). NCBI lineage: Eukaryota > Metazoa > Nematoda > Chromadorea > Rhabditida > Anguinidae > Ditylenchus > Ditylenchus dipsaci. The sequence goes on along the minus strand of SADC01001320.1, from coordinate 401,465 downwards.
TTTTTGAATCACGATGGATTAAAAATGAAAACCGAGGCGAATAATTTTAATTTCTAAAATTTTATTGGCCGATTTTAGAACTTTTCCACTTTCCCTAGGCTGTTATTTTCTTCTTACCGCAAAACACTTGAAAATTTCCGCAAATCATTTTTTGTTACCGCAATTTGATTTTCCCGCAAAATACTTTTTTCCGACCGCAAAATACTGTTTTTCGACCGCAAAATACTTTTTTCTTATCGCAAAAAATTTTCTCGTTGTTTTTAGTCAAAATTTTGCGGAATTTGAATTTTTCAGTCAGGAAATAACTTGGGTCCCTCCACGTCCGTTCAAAACTCCCATTTTAGTACACTAGAGAAAAAGGCGCGAAATTCAAAATTTTGGAAATTGATCACTAGTGTATCCTTTCAAATTCCTGTTTTAAACCTGACTGATTTTATTTCAACGTTCTGAACATTTATGCTCAGAGTGTTGGCCAATGTCAGGGCTTTCGAATGAGCTATCATTTGTCCATGAAAAAGTGAAAAGCATAAGAGATTTGAGTGAAAAATTTCATATATTTATTCACGTTTGTTTGATATGACTTGAATTTTTCCGGTGTTTTATTGTCAAATAAGGGTAAAAAAAGACAGAGGCCTTGTAGAGAACAAATTTCCTACATTTTGGTACCAATGAAGCATGCGAAAAATGCAAATTCAGGGTGTTTTATGCAAAAGTTAGATGAAAAACACAAAACACCCTATTTTCACTCGGAAAAATGCCACTTGTTTGCTTCAAATAGCCTCTAGTTTTAAAAATTCTGGTTTTACAAAAATCGGTCTGGATTTTCGGGTAGAAGAGATTGTAGGCTTTCTTTTGGTGCATAAAAAAGCACCAAAAATACAAAATTGGCGTTTTAAAGTGAACTAGAATTTGAATTTTGAACGGACGTGCCTCAGAATCCACCCCGGAATGCCCAGAACACCATTTTTGACCTCCTTTCCTACTCGAAAAAAAAGAAAGAATTTCAAAATATCTAATCAGCTATCAAAAAGTCCAAAACCTTTCCCCTGATAACCACCATCCGACATAATCAACCTACATTAGGGTTGGGCACGAAATTCTGCTGCATATTCTGAGGTGGGGGTGGACTCTGGATATTAGCTGCTGCAGCGGCGGCGGCACCACCTTTTCTTGGGCGATGGATTGGTGGTGTTGTTGCTGGCTGCAGAGTTGGCTGTGGTTTTGCGTGTCCGCTTCCTAGGTGGTTTCTTGGTGCCTGGCTCTTCTGTGGGTGTGCTAAAATGATGAGCGTCTGACACATATAGTTGGGGGTGAAAAATTTGGTAGGACTTACGAAGGAACAGACAGGGAAGGTTCATTCAACATGCCTGAAAGTGGCTGACTTTGGTTTAGAAGAATAAGAGATAGTTAACCAACCTCCAGGAAGTGGGGTGTGCTGCTGCTGTGTCCTCCGCTGGTTGAACAAAATCGTCCTGAGAGTCTGCTGAGGAGGTGCCTGAACATGGAAAAATTAAATGAAGGTAAAAGAAGAGCAACGCATTGAGTGAAAATCTAACCGCCAATCAGCTTACATCGAACTTGGCTGGCTAGCAGATATTTGGCAAAAAAAGAGATCTAGCAATTTTTTCGATGAAAATTGTTGAATGCCACCTGAATTTTTCCACCTGCCAACCCATGCATTTGGCAAATCTCGTTTTGCTGAATCTCTGGCTAGGGAATCCTAGTTTTTTCCCTGTTCCACCATTGAGCTACCGAGACTGTCAATCCTTCACCTCTATTTTTCATAAGTTGTACACACACAGACCCCAGAAAAATTAAGACACTTATTAGTCTACCCGAGCCTAACAGCTAAGCCTAAAATGTTACTTGAAGGTGTAGTTGCAGCGATTTGGGAAGGTCAGATATATGGGAGGAGAGGGTATTCGCTACTAGCGCCCCTTTTACCTATTTTATTCTGATCCGACTGAGTGCTGGAAAAGCGGAAATGATGCCCGTTCTAAAAAAATCACTGCGGTTGCTGAATCGGTTGCTGTTAGAGTTGTACCAGTGTCAAACATAAATATTTGTGGACGGGAATATGTCAATGAAAAGTTAATGTACTACCGTTATTGCAATTTGCAATCATGTACTTTTCCCGGCTTCCCAAAATGTTGTCCGGTCTTTTCTTGAATTTTGAAAAATCAATTTGTCGCATATAACTTAAATTTGAAAGTATAGCTGAAAGATAAATTCCGATCTTCGAGTATATAACCAAAGTTTCTTCTTCCACCATTCATTCTTGCATTTGTTGCAGTGAAATTCGGTCGCATCTTCCGTTTGCTCTATATTTCCGAATGTGTGCTCGTCGTCATTGGTTTAATTGGTCTGTGGTGTTGTTGACGGCTGCTGCTCTATCTGCTTCTCTTCCTCGTGATCGCATTTTCTTGGCTGCAGCTGGTGGAGCTACGTGAGTATTAGACTTGGTTTTGATTTCAAGCTTCATGATTACTTTTACAGGCGACTGTCGATGAGCAATCCGAAGGCTAGTCTTGTTATTCCAAAAGAAGATGTGGAAGCTGGCAAGATCTCTTATAACGCAACGGACCCCGGTTTCTCCTGTCTTAGAATTGATAAGAATGAAAACAAGTAATTTTTTTGATTTTCTTAATTGTCTATTATATTTTTTTCAATTGAGGATGACTCTTGTCAGTGGGATTGGTGGCTGCAGGATGGATATAGCGTGGAGTAGAAATAGCAAGAAGAATGATATAGAGCTCTCCCTTGGTTAGTGTTCTCCATTTGCGTTTTTATCTTATTAATCGTCGGTTTAGAAACAGGTGGCAGTCCCGGGATTACCGGAGATTATGGTGGATCCAGTTCCGTCTCCGTCGATGTTTTTGATAGTGGTACCGCAAAACTGAAGAATGGTGCAACTTTTCCCAATTGCTTTGTGGTTTCCAAGCTGAACAACAATACCGTGCAAGGTGGAAAGGTTGTGGACTTTTCGGTCGAGGATATCGCGCAGACTTGTTCAGACATTGCAATCGAATTTGTAAGTCTTTTAATCCTACGATTAACGTGTGATAATTTTCTTCAGGACGAGCGCTACAAGCTTTACATACCGCCTGGTTCAGTGGATTCTGGTACGCCTGAAGACAAGAAAGACAATACTGTGCTGATCGTTTGCCTTTCTCTTGCTGGTGCCCTGTGAGCAATTTAATCAGTTATCAAATCCTGTTTTTAATCTTTTCGATTTTAGGATTTTGCTTGCTGCCATTGGTTTTGGACTGTGGTGCTTGTGGAAGAACAGAAGGAATAATGCTATGCCAGCTGCTCCAACGGATGTCAAGGTGGTGCCTGCTCAGAGGACGAAGCCAAAAGACTCTCCAGACGTGTACGTGATTCTCTATTTTAAAATATCGATTTTTATTGTCCTTATTTCAGGCCAAAAGTAACTGCTATCTCGAACACCCATGTGAAGACGACTCAGCCAAAGCCTACGCCGGATATGAAACCTAGGTAAAACTTTGTCTCTATGACCATGTTCTGATCTTATCTTTGAAACTTCAGCAAACCGATTCCCAAAGAAGTGCCAAAGCTTGAGCCTTGTCCAACGGAGGAAACAGAAATGCCCTTGCCGAAGATCGTCGTCAGCAGCAAAAAGAAGAGAATGGCACAGCCAAAGGTCGTCATGAGCAGCGAGGAGCAGAAGAAATCATCCAAGAAGAGAGCTGCTGATAAGGTTGAAGAAAGATTTGAGAAGTTCGGGCCATTGCCTCCTATGCATAAGAAGTACAAAAAGGGGAAATCTGCTGTTTTCGCCGACCTTTCCAAGATCGAAGACTACAAGACGCCAGCCAGTACCTGCAAGACGAAAGAGGCGAATACAATGGAGCGCAGTGCCCAGCGAAACAAGTGTGTGGAAGAGACATCAGTCGAAGAACAGAAGCCAGTGCCTCGGTCTACCAAGCGTGTGCCTCGTTTCCAGAAGGATTACGATGACTATGTCTGCAGCCTGGAAGCAAACAAGTCGGTGGAGAAGCCTGAGCCAGAAAAGCAGCCTTCAGCCAAGCGCCAGCCTCGCCTGCGGGAGGGAATGGATCCATACGTCAGCAGCTTGGAGAACCAGTGAAGCAGTCCAGAAAATTCTCTTCATACAAATATCCACAGTAATATTATTGTGAATGGTGTGATTACTGTGTAGCCACCTTTGTTTATGTAAAGGGAATATGCCTTGTAAGTGTGTAAATATATCTGTCAATAAAGGCCTAAATATCAAGTATGTGTGTAGTTATGTGATGGTTTGCCGTAGGTGAGCGGCATATATCTTTGGTCTCATTTCTCGTAGCAGCTTAACCTTGATGTAAGGTCATCTTCATTTTATCATAAAAGGAAGTTTCTGTATGACACTTTTTTTTTTCGAGTTGGATAATTTTTAGGAGTTTCTTTAAAACTCCTTTCAAATAAGGTTCTTTAGTCTAAATGGAAAAAAATTCAATGTAACACCAGTCTCTATCTGAACATCAGTTTTTTATAAGGCAGCACCACTTGAGCTCACCTTATCAGGTGGGTCGAAAAACAGAGCACTATGATGTTCCATTATAATAAATAGGGTAACCGGCCTTTTGAAAAAAAAACACTCAATTGTGAGTTATTGTGGCAAACCTCGAAATTGTGGTTTCTAACTTGCATACTGGGGTGATAAAGTGTGAAGTAAGGCGGCTTGTCGGTAAGTTTCAAGGGGAGGTGGGGCTTCTACGGCTACTTTTTGACATCGACCGCTACTTCACTACACATACACTTTTTTCACATATTTTTTTTCTTATCTCATTTTTTTCTATACTGGATTAAAAATAATTTTTCGAGATCATCACACCAACCTCACACTAAAACCGTGGTTTTTTACCTAGCTGTTTTAAGTGAAGTTCTACCTTATATTTGGTGTAACTATCTCAAAAAATCTTAATCAGGGTGTTTGACCACTCAATTGATAGAGAAAAATCTCAGCTACAGAACAGCGTAAAAACGTCTGAGATAAGAAAACAAAATATGTGAAAAAAATGTATGTGAAGTAAAATAGCGGTCGATGTCAAAAAGCAGCCGTAGAAGTCCTCCTCCCGTTAACTTTTCCAAGTGATACCAAAAAAAATAATCTGGTGTCTGAGTAGCTGGGTAATACTTGATCATGCTTTGCTGTTACTAAATATGAAGAAAGCTTACACTAGTCGCTTTAGAATGGTGCATAATAATCTGCATGGGCTCCAAAATAAGGCACATTTTCAAGTAATGCAGGGCTTCTTGTGGCAGACCAGACCTTGTGACGCCGGTCTTGAACAACTCTGGACTGTTCTCCTGCAATTCAGAGGTTGTAACAAAAGTCCGAGATAGCAGGTTGTAAAACTCGGACTCACCATACTCCCATCTTTGGGTACCTTGTAGAACTCCTGACATGACCTCAGCTCAATGGCCCAGTGCCGAATACGGTAGCCAACCGATTCTTCAAAGGGAGAAAACTCGACGAACAGGCGACACTCTGTGTGCACCTAAATTTGAGAGATGTAATTCAATGGTTTTTAGCTATCGCTAAATGACAAACCTCAGAAGGGACAGGCCGATCATGTCGTGTAACCTGTAATTTAGCGGTATGATAAATGTTTTTATTGATTTTTTCTGTAAAGAAGCTGGTCGGGTGCTCTCCCAAAACAAACAATAGATATTTTTAGATATTTGCCCAGGCTTTTACTTTTGATTTAGCCATGCAGGGCATCGACCATCTTTGTGTATGGACAGGCCAACATTTATTGCCCAATTACCAGTTAAGTTGGGTCGTAGCCTTTAGGCCCCTTTTTTCCATTTGTGGAAAAAAGGGCCAAACGACTTACGTAAGTCGTTTGGCCCCTTTTTCCACTTTTTGAATTAGCGCCTTTTATTTATTTTTATTGTTTTTGTGCTTTTCATAATCTTGGCTCCAGGTAAATTTCCCGCGGTGTATACTCCTTCTGGTAGATTTCCCTACGGTGAATTCTCCCTCTGGCCGCTAAATTCCTCAGCAAAGATTTTCAAATTAATCTTTTTTTCTTGTGAAAATTCTTATCACTTAAGATGTTTTTCTATAATCCAGCATCCGTATTATTGGATGATTTATGCACCAACCCAACCAAATGGTCGTCCATTTGGTGAAAATTTTTTCTTCATGTGTTTGGGTTTCCGAAATCCGTTTTTTGCAGTGATTTGAGCATTCTAAAGAAGGTTTGAAAATAGTAAAATGCCATATTCTAGGGTAATTTTGAGTTTTGGTAAAATAGCTAAAATGACAGTTTGGAATTTACAGAGTATATTCAGATTATCGGAATAAGTGAACGTAATAGCTTCTCGAATCCGAAAAAAAAAGAGAGAGAAAAAATTTACCCAGGTGGACATCCAAATCCACTACTTGTACCCGGATATGGACCCGGACTGAGTAGACCGACCAGTTAACTCCCTCATTTCGACCTATCTGCCTAGGTATCCACTTACTAGATGTATCCATTCTTTTCCAGGTATCTTCATCCGCCTAAACCATTTGAGCATTGGGTAACACTGCCTGGCTACTACTACCGAGGCATTTCCATCAGAGTACCGTTACCTACGTAGAACAACCTGAGCACCACCTGGTTACTCTTCGGGATACGTGATTAATACAGAACTGGGGCTCCTGCAAGTCAAATTGCTGTTTTAGCATTATCAAACCGTGTTTGGGACACGATTATGGATAGGGTAGAATGACTTTTAGTTAGTTTCAGCTAAATCCAAAATTTTGGTTTTTAGAGATGGATACCCATTTGGAGGAGGTACCAGGTGGTTCCCTATCCACCATGAGGCTTAATAGTCTTATAAAAATTAGTTTATGACGGTTTTTCAAGAAAATAATAATAAAAAAACAACAAACTGCAAAAAACAATAAAACTAGAAAAGGCGCGTATTTAAAAAAGTGGAAAAAAGGGCCAAACGACTTACGTAAGTCGTTTGGCCCTTTTTTTTCCACAAATGGAAAAAAGGGGCCTAACGCCCCTACGCCGTTAAGTTTATTGGTTTAGCTGAGGAACAGGCTGCAAAATGAACTCTTCAGGGAGTAGATATTTTTTAAAAATATGGATGAAATCGAGCGAAAGGCTGGAGTCGGATCCACGACTCCAGACTGCATATCCATTTAGTCCTGTTTCCTAGCAATACAATAATACCAATAGCAATTTTATAATTTGGAAAAAAATTATAGTTATTTTCATAAAAAAGTCGTCCCATTGTGAGGCACCTGCAGGTTCAGACAAAAAATAAATAAATTCTTACCATGAGCACATTTTCACAGTCCAGAGCACACATGCCCCACTGTTGAGGGTTTATCCTCTCTTGAGCTGGTGTCCGAACGACTATAAAATGAAAAAGCAGGAATAAAGATGCACAAATCCAGACAAAAACTAACCATAAAACATTTCTCGGACTCCATTTTCAAATATTTTGCGATAAAATCTTGGTATTAAAAGCCTTCCAATTGCTGAAAGTTGAGATTTTTTAGATTGGCATATGTAATTGATCAAAAAAGTGTTTACTATATTTCCTGGGCACCATTTCAGTGACGTCAAACAGGGCTATTGTCATCTTGGCATCATCGTCGAAAAATTCGTGGGCAAAAGCTTCCCACCATTGAGCAATGTCCGCTTGATTGAGGTGGTACTGGAACAAATGGAAATTTTAGCTTGCTGCCTTGACTTCAAATTAATGCAGTCAGATTTTCCAATTGTAGAAATGGCCATCCATATGGCTGATTTCAAAATGGCCACCCATTTTACGCGGTGATTTCTTCTTTTTTCTCATTTTCTGAATTCGCGCCTTTTTTTGCCAACACTGGATTTTTTTCTAATTTTTTAGCCAACAAAAAATATGTGAAAAAAGCTAAAACAACTAAAATTCAGAAAGGCGCAAATTGAAAGATATAGAAAAATGATTGATTCTTTAGTATTCATCTGTGTTCTTGCGGCGAGGCATTTTTAAGACGGTGTTGGGGATTTTTAGTGGGCTTTTAGTGGTTTAGATTTCGGTAGGCTTGGGCGCCGGACCGGAATCCGGCTCCGGATTTTTATGAACAACAGTGGAAACAGTATATTTTAGTGATGTACGTAAATTTTTTGTACATTTTTTATAGAGAAAGTCATTGACTACACGTTTCAAAATCGATCGGAGAGATATGTGCAGTGATCGCTGAATTATGAGTAAATCCGGATTCCGGCATACCGGATTTAAATTCTGTACCGGATTAAAATCCGGCGTGCCGGAATCCAGTTCCGGATTTTCTTAGAAAATAGTGAAAAAATTATATTTTACGGTGTAAACCTAGAATGTTTATATTCTGTTTGTAGAAAAATCCATACGCTACACGTCTATGAAAAAATCCAAGAGACATGTGCAGCGGATGTTGAGTTATGAGCAAATCCAGTGGAGGCTGCAACGAAAAATCCGAGGAAAATCCGGACCGGATTCCGATCCGGCGCCCAAGCCTAGATTTTAGGAAATGCTGATTGACATAAATTCCGATAATTTTCCAAGCGTCAGAATTCAGCTTTATACTCTGCATAAACCAATTGCAAAATAGTCGCCCAAATTTTCTATAATTAAAAAACTCACTGGCGAGTTATGAAAGGAGTACAGCCTTCTGTTCATTTCCTGCAAGCGATACTCTAGAAAAGGAGGTTGCGGCATGCTCTGCTGTGGTATTTGTCTGCAACTCACCCAAATACATACTCAAATCCCTCATTAAATCCAAAAATTGCCTACCTAAACATTAGGTGTGGAGGTACCCCTGGTGGACCTTGGCCGGGGCCAGCCCCGTGCGGAGGCACCGGGCCATTAGCTCCAAACATAAATGGGGGTGCTCCAGGCATAGGCGGTTCCGGCTCCACGAAATGCTGCTGAGGGGGCATCTGGCCGGGCATGCCGCCTGGATGGCCATATCCAGGGCCTGGGTGTCCAGGATGACCAGGTGGATGTGCGGGGTGACCAGGTGGACCGCCTGGATGGCCAGGAGGCAGCATACCTCCAGGATGGTGGTAGAAATACTCCGGCTGAGCTCCGTATGGCGGCATCGGCCCATCCTCCATCGGCATGCCCATATGCATTGGGGTGGCCCACCGTTGAGTGGTCCAGCTAAATTGGGATGGTTGAGGTCGAAACCGGTGCCCGGCTCCATCTTCATGATCATGGGGTCGACGGAGGGTGTGTTGGCTCCTCCTGGACCCACTCCACATACGTTGACCACCTCTTTCTTCTTGCGAACTCGGGTTTGGGTGGTGGAGCACCCTCGGCTCCATCTGTGTTCTTGCGACGAGGCATTTGTTAGGGGGTGTAGGGATTTTTTCAAGGGGGCTTCAGATGTTTGAATTTAGAAAATATTAGTCAACATGGTAGCTGTCGAATAAAAAGGATGTTCAGGAATTTTTTGTGTTCTGATGAGCTGCTAAGAAAAATAGTGCCTGCACTCTGCTGATCCTGAAATTTGTTTAGTAAGGAGCTTGGCCAGAATATTTGTGGAAACAATTTGAAAGAACTCAATGAGCGATTCTGGAACGGCTCAAATTGTTTTACCCCGTCAAATTATTTTTTTAACCCGTCAAATTTGAATTTTGATCAAAATAATCATTTACCCCGTCAAATTACTGATTTACCCGTCAAAATATTGATTTACTCCGTCAAATTTAAATTTTCGGTGAAATACTGCAGTAAATTTTGCGGGAATCCGAATTTTATAGTTAAAAATGACTTGGATCGCGCAAAATCCAGCCCCAGAGTGGCCAGAAGCCCCTGAAAATTGGTTTTTTGGGGGTTTACTAAAGGGGGAGTAAACTTTTCGCAAAAATTCGATTGAGCGGATCAGATTTCGGGTCCGATGGGCTCAATCGCTCAGAATTTCATCCTGAACCATTCTCGAGTATCTCAAACAACCCTAAGCCATCCTTAACTGCTCCAGACCAGTATCTAACAACCCTAAATCCGTGCTTAGGGCGGTTTAAGATGATGGAGAATGGTTCAGGGTGGAATTCTGAGCGATTGAGCCCATGGGACCCGAAATCTGATCCGCTCAATCGAATTTTTGCGAAAAGTTTACTCCTCCTTTAGTAAACCCCAGAAAACCCAACTTTCAGGGCCTTCTGGCCACTCTGGGGCTGGATTTTGCGCGATCCAAGTCATTTTTGACTATAAAATTCGGATTCCCGCAAAATTTACTGCAGTATTTCACCGAAAATTTAAATTTGACGGGGTAAATCAATATTTTGACGGGGTAAATCAGTAATTTGACGGGGTAAATGAGTATTTTGATCGAAATTCAAATTTGACGGGGTAAAAAAATAATTTGGCGGGGTAAATCAGTAATTTGACGGGTGAAATTAGTTACAGCCTTCTGGAACACCCACCCCAGCAGTACGCCTTGGTCTCCAAGCTGATTTATTTTCAAAATATTTTTGTTTGACTTTTTTTATGTTTTTACTGGTTATTATTTTTTGGATAATATTTAATTTTGCCCTTTAATTACTGAAAAATGCCCCTAATTTGAAATTAAATTTTTTCTCGATTATTCCGTTTATTTTGTAAACTTTTTTTAACTATGGTATAGCCAGGGTGACCAACTCAAATTACGAAATAGGTGGCAAATATTTCCCGAAAGGTGGCATTTAAGGCAAAACTTTTCTAAAAAGGTGGCATTTAAGACAAAAAAATCTAGAGCACTGTTGAAAAAATACCACCTTTCACTTTTCAAAAAGGTGGCGAAATTTTCAAAAAGGTGGCGAAATTTTCAAAAAGGTGGCAAATGCCACCTAAAGGTGCTACTTTGGTCACCTGGGTATAACCCAAGATTTCAGCTCTCTAACGAGCTATCAAACTCCACTGAATAACATAGACTAATGTAAAAATTTTGAAGTTTGGAAAAATTAGAGAAAACTAAAGTTACTTGGCTCTATATCCATTCGCACTCACCCCCAAAAAATATGCCCTCGTCCCCCTGTTTATTTTTGAATTTTTACCATTTTAATGCACTAAAAATCTTTTTTTCTTCAAATTTCTGTAGTAATGAAAAAAATTAGGTGAATGAAAATTTTTGAAAAAAAATTAAAATTTTTCAAACAACAGGGTTTCATTCAACCCCCTAAATCTCTACGTTTCCATAATTATTCAATATAGTTTGACAGCTAGTTAGAGAGCTGAGATCCTGGGCTACACGAAAGCTCAAAAAAAATTCAATCTCTGATTAGGGGGTATTTTTCAGTAATAAGGGGGTATTTTTCAGTAATTAGGGAGCCAAATTAAATACCACCCTGAATTTTTAATTATATAATATATAATAAAAAAACATAGTTAAACACCAATAATGAAATCAAATAAAATTTTTCGAAAAAAAAAGCTTGAATGACCGAAACAAACGGCTGGATTGGGTGTTCCAGAATTTAGTTTAGCTCAGTGAGTACTTTCTAAATATAGATTTGCGAAAAAAATGAATCAGCCTTTGAGAATTCCACCATCCAAAAGCAATACTGGCTGCTTGCTCTGATGCAAATATAGAGTGCTTCAGGAATTTCTGATGATTAGAAATGCCCGTAATTTTTTTTGTAGAAATAAAATTTCGTTGAATTTATTTAACTAGAGGTCCACATAGTTGCAGGCGAAATTACAAAAAATGATGTATAAAAAATAAATTTCGAGACCGTGTCAGCAAAAAAAAATTATGACTGTTTGAAATTGGCCGATTTTCTCAGCCCACCCTGCATTTATCGTAAATCACATAATTAGTCATCCCGTCTTTTTTAAATTAAAAAAAAGTGTTTGTGGCATTGTGTTTTTGACCAAAATTTTTAATACTTTTCTCAGACATCAGGGTTGTCGACTTTTGACTTTTAAGTCGAAAGTCGAAAGGTCGAAATTTTTCAAGGTCGATTTTTGGCCTCGGAGCGAAAATCTGATTTTACAACATATACTCATAATTAAAAGTTGGGTATACATTGTAAAATCAGATTTACACTCCGGGTAAAAAAAATCCGCCTTAAAAAAATTTCGACCTTTCGACTTTCGACTTAAAAGTCGACAACCCTATCAAACATGATACTCCCCATTTTGTAGCTCATTTCACTGGCCAAATTTTGGATGGTATAGTTAACCCTCGATTTAACGACACTCCAAAAAGTTGTTCCCACCTCGGGTCTAACACTTTTGTTAGCTCGATTTCGGAAGCCTCTTGCCGGCAACCGGACAAAAACGAAAAAAAGTTTTTTCGCGCGACCAAAAGTTTTGTTCACCCACTTTTTGACGACGGTTCGAGCTGAAATTTTTAGGACTAGCTAAGATAGCAAAGATAAATCAGTCTTGAAAAAACAGCTCAGAACGTCGTCAAAAAGTGGGTTAAATAAAGCTTTTAAAATTTGCTCAGAATGACTTTTTGTCATTTTTGTCTGGCTGCCCTTTTGCCAGTTGTCTTTGGCCAGTCTAGTCCAAAATATCGTAAGGATTCTGATTTCGCCGATCGTTTTGGTTAATGACAACAGTTTTGCCGAAAAGACCCACGGCTACTCCTTTTTTTTCAAAATAGGGTGTCGTTAAATCGAGTACTCGACAGTCTTTTCGGCAAAACTGTTGTCATTTACAAAAATGATCGGCAAAATCAGTATCATTGCGATATTTCGGACTAGACTGACCGAAGACAACTGGCAAAAGATTGCAAAAATAGAGCTAAAAAATGTCGGACCCGAGGTGGGAACGAACTTTTAAGGGTTCACAAAAAGTGGGGCAAAAACACAACGCCAAAATCACGATTTGAAATTAAAAAAGGTTGCTATTAGAAGATTCACGATAAATTCCAATTCCTGATGCTACAGTCAACCCTCGATTAAACGGCCCCTCGGTTTAACTGCACCCAAAAATAGACCAATTTGGTCGGCTTTGACTAAGATTTAGTCAAAGTGAACCCTCGATTTAACGACACCCTCGGTTCAATGGCATCCCGGGCCCGGCCTTCAGGGGTGCCGTTAAATCGAGGGTTGACTGTATCCGTAATTTTGCCTAAAACATCTGTATTCCCTTTATACTACGACCTGTGGGTAAAAGTTTTACAAAAAATCTGCTTCTCTCAAAAAGTCGACATGATACCACGCGGGATCGAACTAACACATTATTTCTGCCACCACCCCTGCTACCTCTAAATCAATCAATCAATCAATCAATTATAGCTGGATGCTACTACAAGCACAATGTTCGCACAAATGAAAATGATTAAAGCGAATTAAGAGCAGCAAGCAAATGTGAGTAAGAAGCGGGTAATGTTTCTTCTTTTTCGTCGTCGGCTCCCAAGTTGAAGTAGTCATAGTATAAAGCAAGGAATAGCAGCAGGATCCTGACACATGAAATATAAGAAAGACAGAGATGGTAACACCCAGCTCGCGCCTCCCCTCGGCGCCCCAGCTTTGGGGTTGCAGGGATGTGTCTGTATAGCTGCTCTAGAACATCAGCTATACAAACCCCACAGTCAACACCAGAGAAGGCAGTGGGAGTCAGAGAGTGTGCTCCAAATGGTTAGACAACGAGCCGGTATAGGCGGGCAGGCGTGCGTCCTTTACCCTCGCCCTTTGCAGCGCAGATTTGTCTTCCCTCCTTTTGGGCTCTCCCCTTGGCTGCTTGCTAACCCTGGTTGCTGTGTCTGAGCATGGTTGGATTGAAGAAGGAGAAGAAGACACCGAGGTTTACTGTAGAAAAAAGATTTTTGCAATAAAACCTTCTGGTTGGGATGTATATAAGTTGAAGACAAAATTTTAGGTTAGAAAGAATCGTGAGTTTTAGCTTTCGAGGTTGGCTTCAAAATGAAAAATAGGGACAGAGAGTACATGAGATAAAATAAAAAACGACCTTTTGCAAAAAAATTGCACAGAAATTAATAAAAGAGTGTCCAATCTTGACTAACTTATTAAATTCAAGTTTCGTCGACAAAAAATTTTGTTTTTAAGAGTCTGAGGCAGGAGTACACTATTTGGGGCAACCCAAAATGCGTTGTTTCAAAGTCTTAGTATTTTTAGGCCCTGAAACCGATAGAAAAGGCGAAAAAAAGTGTGGTAAAAAGATTTCTTGAAATTTTTTTTTTCGTTTGCCTTGGTCCCCCTATGGTTTTTGGTCATTTTTGGTATTTTACCCAGTTTCGGTCACACTATTGCATTTTAAATCAAGAGTTTTGCTCGGAATCACGAAAGTTTCTTTATGCGCTAGGCTCCAGTTAACAAAACTATGTTAAAATTCCATTTCAGATAATAATTGAGCCGATTTTTGTAAAGTTGTTATTTTAGAGACTAGAGACCGTTTAAAGCAAACAACTGGTCCTTTTTCCGAGTAAAATTAGGGTTTTTTGCGTTTTTTATCTAACTTTTTCATAGAACACCCTAAATTTGCATTTTTTTGCATACTTCTTTTGTACCAAAATGCAGCAAATTTACTTCTCTATAATGCCTCAACCTTTCATTTTTGAGGTTTGACAAGTAGCTTGATATATCAGGCCAGTTACAGTTGCAAAACCAGATGAAATTTTTTTGGCATATATTCCAAAAAAAAACTATTGGCATCTCAAAAATTTGCGTGTTTTCGGGGCGAGTAATGGCTTTTTAGTGCTCTTGATGTGAAGAACCATTTGCAAATAAGCTAATGCGATATAAGTAAAAATAAAATCAGCAACAAACCTCAGGTTACATGGATTACAAGCTTCAACGTTTCAGATTTTCAAATTTTTCTATTTGGCGCAAAAACTCAAAAGTGTTCATGTTTTTGAATTTTAAGGAGCTGTGGGGGGAGTTAATAGAGTTTTCACGGTATGGCCTCGTTGGCGCAGTATTTTTTTTTGTGTTTTTGGTCCGAAATAGAGCGCAGGTTCGATCCCATCTGATGGCATGCTATTTATTTTGGCCTGTTTGTCCGATTTTTCGGGGTAATTCGATCTTTTCTACGCCAGATTCGATTACCGTAATTCCTCTAATAAGCCGCCCCCCCTCTGGTTCAAAATCGAGTTCTTGGCATTGTGTTTTTGACCCATTTTTTGAAGACTCCTCTTTGGCAAGTTACCCCTCAATTTGTAGCCAGTGAGATGAGCTACAAAATAGATGGTGACTTGCCTAACAGTGGTTTTCAAAACATAGGTCAAAAACACAATGCCAGAAACCCGTTTTTTGAATTTAGGGGGGGGCGGCTTATTAGAGGAATTACGGTAACCCTATAACTGGTCAAACAATCCAAAATAAATAGTGTGCCACTGGTTGGGATCGAACCTGCGCACGATTTTGGGCCGAAAACACATTTGCTTATCCACTGCGCAAGCGAAGCCACTTTTTCCTACTCAGCTGATCTGGGAAGCCCCTCTAATTCCCCTTATCTGGCTTCCATCATTCTTAGAGGAGGGGGAAAAGCTATTTAGGTTTGAAAAAATGGCCTCGATGGCGCAGTGGGTAGCGTTATGGCCCGAAATCGTGCGCAGGCTCGATCCCACGTGGTGGCATGCTTTTTATTTTGGCTTCTTTGTCAGAATTTTTGGGGTAATTCGACTTTTGTAGCGCCAGATTCGGAATCAACGACCCAAATTACCTCTAGAAATTGGTCAAACAATCCAAAATAATTTTTTTTAAATAAAAACAACAAATCCAAATAACAGATTCTTTCTCAACTTTTTAACGTCATATTTCGTTTGCTGATCAGTTTTTTCTCTCTTTTCACTGCCACCAGAGTGACTAGTTCTAATGTCAAAAAAGTGACAAAAAAATTTAGATAAATAGCTTAACAAATTTTTTTTCTCTTTTTTTAAAAAAGGCGAAAAATGATGGCAAAAGGGAAAATTCCCATAAAAAGAGCTTTCTTCACCCTGACTGTCCCGTATATAACACTAGCTTTTTTTCGTGTTGTTCAACCTTGCTCCAAAGCAGTGAGCACTAGTCAAAATCAGTTTCTGATTTGAATTTTTTTTGAAAATATAATTGTATATAAGGTAATCTACCCTATCTTAACACGAGAAAGACCGGTTGTAACAAGTGGTGATTCTGACTCAGTTTTTAATGCTGAACGTGGTGCGGGGTGGTGCGGGTAACCCGCAACAATGGTGCGGGTCCCTTTCGCTTCAATAATTGTCGAAGTAGGTGAGAAGTAGGTGAGATAATCCCTTATTTTGAAAATGGATTCGTACTCAGCGTGGTCAATTTCCTTATGATAATGCTTTTGAACTCCAAAGTCACTGTCAAAGTTCAAATTCCGCCCGGGCTAGGTGTTCTAACTGGTGTTAGAAAAGTTCCCGATGGACTTTGGGGCTCATTATTTCAAATAAAAATTTTGCTATAATAATAATCCAACACATAGCTTTTGTAGCCCTGCTCCTCCTCTTCAAAACTATAATATAATACATGTCTCGTAATTTAGTTTCAAACACTAGTAAGGTCATTTTGAGAAGTTGACCAGCGTTTTCATCACTTTAACTGGTTAAATGTTATATAAAAACCACAAGCTTCACGACAAAATTCCATCATTATGTTGTAGAGCAGCTCAAGAGCTACAAAACTGATATTACAGAATGATTTTTAAAAATCTGAGTATTGAGATATGGCTTTTTGGAAAAGACTAATTTCTTGAAAAAATGACCAAAATCCGAAAAACCGGAAAAAACTTGCATTTTGGTCATTTTTTCAAGAAATAGGGCTGTAAAATCGATGTTTTGCTTTTCAATACGCCAAAAATTTTAGTCGAAAAGTCTTAGCTGAGAAACAATCATCAAAATCGGAATCTTTGCAATTAAAAAAAATTTAAAAAATCCCTGAAAATATTTTTTTGGTTTATTTAATCGAGGTGTAACTATACAGTCAAACCTGAATATATAGACAACCCCAAAAGTTCGTTCCCGCCTAGGGTTGCACACTTCTTTTACCTTGCTTTAATTAAAAGATTTTGCCGTGTCTGTTTTCACAGTCTGGTTCCAAATACAGTCAAACTTCTCTATAAGCTACACCTCGGGAACGGTGCTAGATGTAGGTTATAGAGAGGTGTAGCTTATATAGGGGGTATTATACGGAACATACCCCATTTGGGACCGGACTCAGGCAGGGTTCGCAGATAAAAAAACGGAAAATCAGGATTTTGAACAAAAAAATCCCCAAAAATCAGGTTTTCGAACAAAAAAAACAGAAAATTCCTGATTTTTGGCGATTAAAAATCAGGATTTGAATCGAAAAATCAGGAAATCCCTGATAAATCAGGACATCTGCGCACCCTGGACTCAGGTGTAGCTTATAAGGAGATTTAGCTTATATGGAGTGTAGCTTACAAAGAAGTTTGACTGTATCGCAAGAATTCCGATATTTTTTACCGATCGTTTTTTGAAAACTAAAATGTTTCGCCATTTGAAAAACAAAACCTGGATATAAGGTCACTTGTTTTCAATAAACAATGTCCTTATATCCAGGTTTTGTTGGAGCAATTTCGGAACACCATCCCAGAAATTTTCCTTAGTCCCCCAAGCTGATTTTTTTTACAAAAGTGTTCTTTTTGCTTTTATGTCGAGCTTCCACTGTTTTTTTTCTAAATATTACAATTTCTGTTTGATAAGCAGTTAAAGATAGACAAAAAAGCAAATAAAACTTTTGCAAAAAAATCAACTTGAGGAACCAATGCAAATTTCTGGGGTGGATGTTCCGAAATTTAACCGGTTTGTTTTTTAAATGGCAAAACATTTCAGTTTTTGAAAAATGATCGGTAAAATCAGAATCCTTGCGATATTTGGAACCAGACCATGAAAGCAGAAACGGCAAAATATTTCAAAAGTTGAGGTAAAAAAGTGTTGGACCCTAGGCGGGAACGAACTTTTGGGGTGGCCTTTTATCCAGGTTTAACTATTTAACATTATTTTCTCAAATTTTCCTTCAATTTTATTTGTTGTGTGCGCTAAAAAGCTGTTTAAAATGTCACGACTGCGATCAATAATTGGAAGGGTAGTGTGTGTGTCTGTCCTCCCAACTCTCTTGTATGTGTGCCTTCTCCAGCACATCAAAATTCCGGCTTGATAATATAACAAGAAGAAAAAGACATGTCGCCCCTCTAAACAACAACAAAAAAAGAAGTAGTAGGGCAAGTCATACACAAAAGACCCCTGGAAAATGGCAAATTTGCAGCTCTTGACCTGCTACTACTTTGATTAGCCACTTTTGGGCTATAATCTTCTTTATTTTTTTGCTGCCACTAAATTTGTCTATAATTTATTCTGTTGACGTTCTCGTTGAAAATATTTCGCTGGTTTATTGGAATCGTCGCCAGTCAAAAAATTTTGTACAGAAAAGCCAGGATGTTCAAACTTCTACTTATGGTAGGACTTTCTTGTTTTGGGTGTTTGGTAGGGCGATTTGTAGGCAGGGTTGCGAGTACTCGAG
Source organism: Ditylenchus dipsaci (assembly GCA_004194705.1). Classification (NCBI taxonomy): domain Eukaryota; kingdom Metazoa; phylum Nematoda; class Chromadorea; order Rhabditida; family Anguinidae; genus Ditylenchus; species Ditylenchus dipsaci. The sequence continues at coordinate 383,037 of SADC01001320.1, read as the reverse complement.
ATTTTCGGGTACTGGTACCCGAACAGTACTCAAAATTAGAGATGGGTCTTTGACAAAATCCGGGTTTAAATTTGGGGTTTGACTACTGAAAAGTCAGAAATCGGGATAAGAATCCCGAATTAGGGGTGAATCCGCATCCTAAAGAAATGAGCTTTAAAAAAGATTATAAAGGGGAAGAGTGGGAATCATCTATGTGGAATCGCACAATTCTTGCCAAAAAGGAGATTTTTAAACAAATTGGGAGACCGACTAAAAACAGGATCGAGATCAAGATTTTGAAATTTTTAAATCTGGATCGCGATTCGGGATTTCACGCAGAAAAAGTCGGAAATCTTGGTTGTTTTGTGTCAAGAAAAAAGTCAGAAAAATGTAGTTAAAAAAGTGATTTTGGGTCATTTTAAAAAAAATCAGATTACGGGGGGGGGGCGGATGTTCTAAAGAATGGCCCAAAAAATTCGAATTTTTCTGAAAAGTTTTGATTTTGAAAATTTTTAATTTCCAATTAACTCTTGCTGTTTTTGATTCACATATTTTGAAAAAAGCTCCAATGTAGCTTAGCTGCTCTTATCTCTTTTCCTGGGGAAATCAATATCGTAAAATGATAACTATGCAATGTTTTTTCAAAATTTTCTGAATTTTTAAGCCAACCTGTTAATAAGCGTCCTATTACCACCTTCAAAGTATCAGCATTTTTCAGGTATCAATATATTATCCTCTATCTGTCGGGTTGACTTTTTATCAGAAATGGTTCATCAAGGTAGTTTCACAATGCTGTTTCATTTTTGAATTTCTACATTTTCTTTGTTTCAGAGCTATCGCCTTCCATTGCTCATTGTCGCAGGACATTATATGTAGGGTTTCGCTCTTTTCAGTGTTTTTGAAAATTTTATTGTTAATTTTTCAGGACAAAATTTATGCTGGCCTCTGTGATTCGCTTGATTGTGGAAGTGGTGCAAAAGAATAGAAGAGTTCGGATACCAGTGCAGGAGCAGTTGCGTTGGTTAATGCCTATTGGTGTGTGTGCTTCTCTGGATATTGGTCTTTCTAACTGGGCTCTGGAATATGTCACTATATCGCTTTATACAATGGCTAAGTCAAGGTGTGCTATTGATGCTATTTTATATATAGTATTTCCTTTCAGCTCTATTATATTTATTGTTCTTTTTTCTTTGCTGCTGCGCCTAGAAAGGTGGAGAGCAAGCCTTGGGTTTGAAGCTTGCCTAATTGCTCTTGGTCTTTTTCTTTTTACTTGGAGGTCTACTCAGCTGGATCTTAGAGGTAGGCAATTTAGTTTCAAAAAAATCATTGTTTGGTGACCACCGTATTTTCTCAAATTTCCACCCCGATGCGCTTATTTTTCGATCGCTTATAAGAGTCATAATAAAATTTTTGGGTGAAAATGCAAAATCTAAATTGCAGAATTAGTAGAGCTCGCGGTACTAACTCTTAGGAACAAATAAAATTTTGCTCCGAGATACAATAGCTCAAAATCAAGGCGGGGCGGCGATTAAAGGAAATACGGTATTTCACATAGTGAATGTTTTTCACCTTGGTCCCGCCTGTTCTGTACTTTTTCACTATCAAAGATGTGTTAAACAGATGTTTTTTAAGTAAAAATCCTAAAGGCACGTTCACAATGAGTGTCGACCTGAGTGTGAGATTTGGGGTGTTTTTAACGCGGGAAGAGCTGTACTTTTTTTTCTTGACCAAAACTTTTTTTCTGTTGGTATCATTTTATAGCTAAGATTCAGGGCTTCAAAATGAGGCATTGACAAGCCACATCTGAAATGAAAAATTGGGGTAAAAATGCTTAGGTCCGCACTCAGGTCGACACTCGGGTCGACACTCACAGAGTGTGGGCCTGAGTGTCGACCTAAGTGCGGACCTAAGCATTTTTACCCTAATTTTTCTTTTCAGATGTGGCTTGTCAATACCTCATTTTGAAGCCCTGAATCTTAGCTACAAAATGATACCAACAGAAAAAAAATTTTGGTCAAGAAAAAAAAGTACAGCTCTTCCCGCGTTAAAAGAACGCTTGGGTCGACACTTTTATGTGAACGTACCTTAAAATTCGAGGGCTAGCCCGAAGTCTAAAAAGTGGGACCCATGCAAAACCACTTTTATAAGATAGAATTATGATGTCTTTATCGACTTTTTTTTGCTAAATCTTTTTTGGCACTAACAGTGGTGATTCTGAAATTTTGAATACAACAAGTGTCCTAATAAATAAATTTAAAATTCCTAGTCTGGTATAACAATAGAGTAAATTTCTACTTAGGTTTATTGCTGGTAGAATTGGCAGCTTTATGCACGGGTGTTCGCTGGACTATTTCGCAATTGATAATGCAGGGTGATGAGCAACCCTCTCCTCTGAGGCATCCACTGGATATGGTGGTCAGTCTAACATTTGGCCAACAGTCTGAATTTTTTCGCAGTTTTGTAAATAAATAAGTATACTTGCAGGTACATGTCCAGCCATGGATGTTTGTTGCTATTCTTCCCATGGTTTTTGTGGTCGAAGAGTCTGAGCTTAACTACAAAACATTAGTGAGTTAAACTTGCTTTTGGTTTAAAAGTGTGCTATTATTTTGGCTTTTTAGACAACATATCACAATGAATTTCAACCTCTACTGATTTTATGTCTCATTTTCATGGGTGGTGTTCTGGCCTTTCTTATGGAGATGTCAGAATACTTACTTCTAGTCAATACAAGTGGCATTACTTTGAGCATTTTGGGTATCGTGAAGGTAAGCATTTTCGGGGGCTAGGTACTAAATTTTTAAATATTTCTTCTTGATCACAACTTTTTGCGGGAACTCGAAAATTTGGACATTTCGTACCAAAAAAGCTCTCATAAAATGCATGATGCTTAGAGTTTTCTTTTCTTTTTGATCTGCTCTTGATATGCTTCGTTTAAGTTAAAAAAATGCATCAAAAATTGAAAGTAGAAGATTAACATACCGGGGGATAAATTCACCGGGAATCCATTTTCAGCCGCCCAAAAAATACCTAGTCGAAACATAACAAATTCGAAAAAAAGTCAAGATAAATAAAAAAAACTGCACAAAAATTTTAGAACCTGTACTTTTTACATTTGTGGTTTTTCTTTAAGAAATTTATCTGTAATTTAGGAAGTGATAACGCTGCTGCTGGCTCATCATCTACATGGCGACCATCTTACCAACATCAATATATTCGGCTTGTCTCTTTGCATTCTGGGTATGATGGTCCACAGCTGGATGAAACAGGACAGAAAGATGCAAAAGATTCCGATGCGCATGACTTCTTCTACCTTTATACCTTCTTCATATCCAAAAAACGAGCATGAAGACAGGAAATTGTTGTTGTTTAATGAACACGAGAGAGTATAAACAATATGAAATTTATTATCAATGTCATCATTTTCTCTCATATCGATTATTTATTATTTTCAAGCTATAATTTGGGGCTATCAGCACAATCAGTTTTAAATATGTATTGTTAGTTTGTTGAAAAATTGCGGTGAAACTAGCTCAATTGAACATAATCGTCACCAGTTATTAAACTTGGGGACAAAGGAAACTTTTTCACATTTTCAAAGACAGTCAACCCTCGATTTAACGACACCCCTGGGGACCGACTTGAGGTGTCGTTAGATCGGGGGTTCACTTTGACTAAATTTTAGTCAAAGCCAAACAAATTGTCTCATTTTCGGGTGTCGTTAAATCGAGGGTTGACTCTACCAATAATGATTTTGCATAAAAATGATTAAAAAAACTCAAAAACAATTAGTTTCACACTTTTCGTGAAAAAATTATTGTTATTGAAAAATATAAAACATGTGTTGCCTTGGTCCGCCGAGCTGAATAACTGGTAAAGGCCAACTTCAATAGACTGGTGAGGGTCATGTTAAACTGCTCCGTAAAATTTAATTAATTTAGTTTTTATTTTTTTAGTTTTCGGAACGGTGGTGCCGGTTTGTTGATTACCCGCGGGTCTTCACGGCGAAACTGATGGTAAAATCAAAATCCTTGCGATATTTGGGACTAGACTGGCCAAAGAAAGCTGTGAAAAGGCTTAAAAATTGAGGTAAAAAAGTGTCGACCCTAGGCGGGAATGAACTTGTGAAGGTGCCGGTTTTAAGAGGGTTGACGGTACGTTTTTAGCCAAAAATTAAAAGAAAGAGCAAAAGCAAGCTGATTTTAAAAAATCAACAATCTTACTGCAATTTTTTCTTTACATTTGAGTGCAATTTGTACAATCTGTATTACGGTTCCTTGTTTATTATCGTTGCCCTAACAGTTTTTTCTTTTTCGTTTTGATATTATGCTGGCCTTTGTTAGGAGAATTGCTTTCAAATTTTCTTAAGATTCTTTCTCTGTAACCAGTCGATAGATGGAATTGTTATACATGTGATTGACTTTTGTTGTTTTTGAGCTGGCCAAAAAGCCGATTTTTTATTTATGTTTTTATAGTAAATTTTGCGGGTTTCCTTCCTCTTCTTTTCATGGCAAAAAATTTCATTACACAGGGTCTCCATCCAAAATAAAGTTTTGACCATTTTTTAGCTTTTCTGGCTATAATTTAGGGCGACTGGACATTTAGCAGATTTTATGAAATTTGTCCGCGGACATTTAGCAGAATTTTTCGTTGCAATTCGGGCGAAACAACCGAATCATACCGAAAAATTCTGCTAAATGTCCGGTCACCACGTCCGGTAAGCCATTCATTCCGCCTAGGGTCCGTCATTTTCTTTTACCCTGATTTTTGAATTGTTTTACGAGTTGTCTTTGGCTGGTGCGGTCATTTGAAATAAGAGGGCCGTTAAATCGAGTACTCGCGGATCTTTTCATCAAAATTATTTTTAATTTGAAAAACAATCGGCAAAATCGAAATCCTTACAATATTTCAGACTGGACTAGCCAAAGACAACTCGCAAAACAATTCAAAAACTAAGCTAAAAAAAGTGACGGACTCTAGGCGGGAACGAACTTGAGGTGGGTGCCGTTAAATCGGGGGTGACTGTATACGTTTATTCAGTTAAGAAATATGTTTTGTTTATTTTTTTTATTTGACTAAAACCACAAAAGAGTATTTTCGCCAAAATGAATTTAAAAAAAATGTATTTCTAATCTGAAGAATAAGGTTTGTAGTCTTATTATGGCAGAAAACCTCAAAAAGTGGTCATATCAATTTTTTAGAGGATTCCATATAGCGAAGTTTAGCCTTTATTATGCTTATGCGTAGAGCTGTTGACAAGTCTCCGCAGACACAATAAAAAAATTGCTGTGCTATTTTTTGATATATTAAAGTTTTTTCACCATTTTTGGGGTTTATTTAGGTTGTTTTGGCTAAAAAGATTAACGTTCAATTCAAAAAAAACAGTGAAAAACAAAGTTTTTTTTAATTTCTGGCATTTTGCCTAAAAGTCTGGCATTCTGTTTTTTCGAGTATTTGCAAAAAATTGGTTTACTTTTGATTTTAACAGATATTGAATTATTTTTTGAAAACTAATGTATTATTTATTGGAACGTAATTTTTACTGGCCGCTAATTGCTCTTTTTTAGCTGCAAATTTTTTCAAGTTGCTGATCTTTTTTATTTTTTGTCGTAAAGATAAAATTTTTGTTAAAACCAGTCTACTCGAAATCGAAAAGTAGGTAAATATGATCTACGCCAAAAATTTGCTTTTTTAAGCACAAAATTTTTAGTTTTAGACTTTTTTTTTGGAACCAGGTCCGTGAAGATTTGCGGCCATTTTTTTTCAAACAAAAAATAGTCCGGAACTCAAAATTTTTGCCATAAAATTCAAATTATGGCCTAGATCATTTTCACTACTTTTCGGTTTTGAGTAGAATGGTTTGAACAAAATTCTGACTTTTATGAAAAAAAAATAGATAACTTTCAAAAAAAAATGCAAGCCAAAAATGAGTAATTAGAAGCCAGAAAAAAGTACCGTTCTATTTATTGTTGTATATTTTATGCCAAAAATAAAAATTCGCCAAATAATTTTTCAATAAACACAATTAGGAGAGTAGAATGCTCCATTTGTTATTTCTAATAACATCTTTGGGGTAAATTAAGAACTTTTTTGAACGGAGTTGAAATGAGTACTTGCATAAGTCCAGAAAAATAGTACTGTCGGAGTTGTAAAATTTTTGATTTAAAGCAGAAAAAAAGTAAATTTAACTGAATTCAGCCCGCGAAAAATAGCACTTCTAGGCGAGAGGGAGGTCGGGGGTGGTGGCTTTTTATTAACTGTGTAAAGTTATAAAAAGTCAAACTTCGGTAAAAGATTTTTTTTCTCGAAAACCTAACTTTTCACCAAGATAAACGTAAGGAAACAACTTTTTTCATTGTTTTTAGCGTTTAAAATTTACTTGGGAGACTTAAAAACACTATTCACAGTTAATGATAACAAGTGGCCCCCAAACTGCAAACGTGCCCAAAAATTAGTAAAATATATCTAACATGTTTTTGGCATTTTTTTAAATTTCGTTTATTATCCATTTCTTGTTCGCAACTTCATGTTGCAAAACTTGTGCACAACAAAAAGTTAGGTAGAGAACACTAATATCGCGTGAGCCAATTAGCTTTGAAAAAGTGCTTTTGCTTTTTGGCCCAAAATGCTGCGCAGGTTCGATCCCACGTGGCGGTTTACAATTTATTTTGGCTTGACTGACCAGTTACTATGCGTAATTCGACTTTTTTGACGCCAGATTCGGAATCAACGACCCAAATTACCCCTAGCCATTGGTCAAACAAGCCTGAATAAATAGTGTGCCACCAGGTGGGATCGAACCTAAGCTCTTTTTGGACCAAAAAAAACAAACGCCTACCGATTGCGCCACCGAGGCCTTCTTTTCAGTGCAATAGTATTTCCGATTTAAAAAGTTGTTGATTTACCCTGTAACTTCATCAAGTTTAGATATAGGTAGTTAGACCAGTAGAGCCTGCAATGAGTCACCCCATAAACCACTAGAAGTATTAGCAGAGGTATGTGCAGCAGCGCACACAACATATCGCCGTCGGCAGTTAGTCAAGAGCCGTCTCCAGCCTCGCAAACCAGTAATGGCAAGACGGCTGAGGGCAAGAGGATAAGGGATGGCGATGGCTATAGGTACCAAATGCCAAGTCAAACTTTCAGAACAAGACATTAGCTATTTTCTTGCAGGCAACGGGCTGCTGCTTTGTGTGTGCGTCTAGTGGATAGGCCAGGCGAAAAAGACCAACTCCAGATTTTATTAGTCAGTGGTAGAGGTCAAAAAAATTACTGGGTAATAAATTTGGTTTGATTTACCCCTGCTTTGTGATATTTTGTTAGTCTTCTGTATTCAAGGCTGAATTCTGGAAAACTACCCTAGTCCATTCTGGAAAACCTACCCAGCAGTTTGCCTTGGTATCCCAAGCTAGTTTTTTCATTACTTTTTTTGCTTTTTTCTTGGCTTTATCTGCTTCTTTTCATTTTGCGAATTCGTTTAAAAAAGCAGTGAAAACTCAAAAATAACAGAATAAATGTAAAAAAAAAGTTTGGGCAAACTGTTGAGGTGGGTGTTTCAGAATTGATCCATGGTCGATCTTGTCCAAAAAAATTGCAAGGATTCCGATTTTCTGGGTATTTTTTGTTAATGACTACAGTTTTGCTTATAAGATTCGTGGTTTCTGATAAAGCTCCATAGTTAAAAAAATTGAATTCAAAGGTCATAATTTTTAGAATTTCCGGTGTGTTAATAGGATTTTCCGTGGCTCAAATTGTTTTACCCCGTCGATTCATTCATTTATTCTGCCAAATCGTAAAACTCTCATTTTATCTCAAAAAAATTTTAAAGTTTTTTACATTTTTATACCAGCGTGTAGCCCTGGATCTCAGCTTTCTAACAAGCCATCAACTGACTTACTGAAATTTTGAAAAGTTGGAGAAAAAGTCTTTGTATAGAACAAATTGTTCGAAACGTTTGGTCTATACAAAGACTATTTGTTTGGTTGTAGAAATACTTACAGCCATTTTCCGTGTGAAAAAAGAAGAAGTGAAAGGTCTGACAAAATCGACAGATAGGCCTTAGAAAGGCCGGATGAATTATAATTTTGTAAAACTTAAATTTCTTCCCTGCTTTTTATTTGCCTGTTTCAAACATCTTGCTAAAAAAAAAGAAATCAACTTAAGGTATTACCGGGAGGCGGGGTAGAAGGTGGAGAGAATACTGAGCAAGCAGGTAACTTTATTTCCTTTAATAAAAAATTGAAACACGAAAAATTTCTAGTGCTCAGAGAGTTCAAAGAGGAGGCCGGAATTCAAGGCTCCATCTTAGCAGGTAAAATTCTTTATTAAAAGTACAAACTTCCCTATATTTCTTTTTTAGTTGTTGGCGAATTTACCGTATGTCTCAATTTAAAAAAAATAAGAAAATATTTTCAAAAAAGCCTATTTTTTGCAGAACAACGACCGTTTTCATCATACCACACTCTTCATGCTGTCCGCCATTGAGATTTTTGATGACTGGGTTTGTCTATACATGAAAAGGGGAAAATAAAAGCAAATTTGTTTAAGGAAGACAATCAATATGGTAGACAACGCTGCTGGATGAATACTCAGCAAGCCATGGAGAGGATAAAGCAGTCTCAAAGGGAAATGATTTGTCACGGTATTCTCAAGTGAGTTTTCATAAAATTCCACCTTGCTGGATGACTTCAAAAAAAGAGATTTTTTTAATTCTTGCGTAGATAGCCCGTACCCAGGACTGGAATCTGAAAATCTTGAAAAAGTACATTAAAAAAATACGTTTGATAATTTTTAAAGAAAATTTGTCATTTTATCTTTTGAGTGTTTTGAAGCGCAAGAAAATAATTTTTGACGTAAGCTTTCAAAAAAGATTTAGGTTTCCAAAATAGTTACAGTCAAAACACCACTTATTCGGCACTCAAACGAAAGTGTCGGATTTTAATTTTCAAATTCAAATATTTATTGTCTTGAGCAGAATTCGAAATACGACAGCGTCTTTGGAAATCAAAGAGTGGTTTTTTGAATTAAATCGACCACGGTAGACTCGAAACTGGCATCAGGATCATATGTTTTTCTCTAGAAAAAGAAAAAATTGTGGGCAATTTGTGCAACGACTAATACTCTTATCCGCCTCTCCAGCTGATCGCCTACTTCAATCTTTCCTGGTTGACTGAATCGAATTAAAATTAAATAAACCAACGTCTGGGCAAGGTCCGCTGGAAACTAAAATCGAAACTAAAATAAAACTAAAATCTTCAAATTTTATTTATTTTATTCAAATTTTTAAAAGTGGCATACCAGAGCGTTACACTGCAATTAAGACGACCAGCAATTCTTTTCTTTTATGATCGTTTTATATAAGCGCTCTACCTGATCCAACGTAAGTTTTCTGTCTACTTTTAAAAAGTAGGATAAGGTGATAAATATCAGATTTGGCATGAAACGAGTGAAAACACCGACGATTTTTGAAAAAGTGTTAGTCTCTTCTTAATTTGCAGTTTAACGCGCTGGTATGCGCCCTTAAGTGGGCAGGAGCATCAACTGGGCAGGAGCATCAAGAGCAATATTCGGCAAATATTTGCCGAATATTGCTCTTGATTTTGGCACAATTTGAGGTGGCACAGTTTCAATTGGCACAGGCTGCTCCTGCCCCTTAACTAGATGCCCGCATGAAGTTAATTTACTTAACATCATTGATTTTAGCGCCAGACAAATATTGTTGGCTAAACAGGTTAAGCAATAGTAACAAATGAACCGGAATGTCACACTTTCCAATATCTATATCTTCTGGTGATTAACTGTGTATGGTATTAATTGTGTTGTTTTGTTTTGCTGCTTACTTGGTTATTTTCTGGCATTCGAAACACTTTATTTGCGAACAGATAAATCGTTCAAATGACATCAATTTTTCCTCTACCAAATTCTACACGCAAGCCACACAAAATGTCATATTTAATACATATCTGGATCTATACAGATATTCGTAGGGCTAGACTTAGGGTTTTACGCTAAACACACACTGACAATTTCACACTTTGGACAAACTTCAAATATACAGTCAACTCCCCCCATAGTGCCCACCCAAGGACCGGCGCCAGGTGTGCACTATGGCGGACGGTGCACTATGGCGGTGGGCTACTATGGAGGGAGCTGGCTGTGTGGTGGTTAACCACATCGGAACCGGGTGTGCACTATGGCGGTGGTGTACATTATGGCGGGTGTACACTATAGAGGGAGTTGACTGTAGTATGAAAAAGAATTTCTAAAAGCAGTAGAGAGAAGAGAGATGTTCCGGGTATCTCGACGGTAATGCGCAGTTCATCCTGGAAAAAAACATTACAGACTCAGATTATATACTCAAAATATAAGTTTGTCCCAAAAGTTTGCGGAATTTCGCCTTGGTCCACTATATAGTTGGTTTTTCGCAATTTTTAAATTTGTGTTCACTCCATTCTGGCATTTCATCCGGTAAAACTGCGACTCGCTACAAATTGTGACTCGCTACAGAATCGAATTTTTTTAATTTCATTTTTTTGACTGTTTTTTGCATGTCCTTTTAACTTTTTTTAACTTAGGCCTTAGGCTTAGGCAAGGGTAGGCCAGCGCACGTTAGGACGAACTCAAACGTGTGTCCTAGACTGAGCAATAAAAGGCGCCAATTTGAAAAAACTGTAGCGAGTCACAATTTGTAGCGAGTCGAATGTCAGTCTTTCATCCTTCCTTACTTGACACAAAAAAAATCAGCCGGCTTACAAAGGAGGGACCCTGACTGTGACCTGAAGGAACTTTAATGATCTTTATTTCTGCATATTCTTGTAGAGTGTGCCCCAGTTCCTGACAAATCTGGCTCCCCAGCTCTGAAGGTCCACGAAATTTGGTACGAGGGCCACTCAAAGTTCTAAAAACACTTCGATATCCCATGGCCATGGTTTATATCATGCTTGTTCATAGCTGACACTTGATACATGGGTCATTCCTTATTTTTTGTAGGCTTTCAGATGTGAGAAGCCAAATTTACATGAGATTTGGAAACACTCTACAAGAATACGCGCATAAGAAAAATTCATTGTAAAAACCCTAGGTCACAGTCAGAGTCCCTGCATGTTGCTAGTTAAACCGAATTTTACCGAATTTCAAAAAGACTCAATCATCATACACATATTACAGATTAAATTGTTAAACAGACATGCAATTATAAAAATATGCTTTATTTACTCATCGCGTACAAGACAAACTACCACAACACTTTTCAAGTTCTAACTCAAGCAATTCTTGTTTCTTTTTTGACTCCCTCTCAAGTTTCGGTGGAACTGGAATGTTGTTCGACGTTTGAGAAGCTAGACATAGTATAATAATTAATACAAATCTAATACAGAGCACTTTATATTAAAAAAATCCTTACTCCATAGAGCTAAATACTTTCCACCCTGGATGTTGAGCAGTTCCTCGTGAGTTCCAGATTCGACCACTGCCCCTTGTCAAGCACGTATCTAAAAAAAAAAATTTCAGTAAAAATAAGGGAATTTACGGAAAAAAATTCCTACATTATATCAGCATCTTTGATAGTAGCTAGCCTAAAATTTTGATATAGTCAGGTGATACAGTCAATACAGTTGAGTGTCTAAAAAATTGGAATGAAAATATTTTTTTCGTGGCATTGCATTTTAACGTTAGTCATTTTATGGCAATCTCAGAGGTGAGTTCACTTAGTCAGCAATATAGACACATTTTGAAAAATAACATGCCCAGGTCTGCTCAAAATTAGAACGCTACGAACCATGAGACTTCAGAATGCGCTAGGAAACTCCAGTTTCCAAGCTACCCCACAACAGTTAATATCCAAATACTATACTAAAAAACTAACCGATGGGCGATGAAGAGAGATGTCATCCCACTGCAGGCTTGCTTCAATGAACTCTAAAATACAAATGATATCAGGATCTACAAAAAGTCTCCATACCATGATGTTTTCTTCAGTCAGGGCATCCAGTGAAGAGGTTGCCTGAAATTCCTCAATTTAGCTGAGGTCATTACTGAAAAAACCTAATCCTCTCACCTCGTCGTATATCATTATGTCGGTCTTTTTCAGCAGAGCTCTTGCAATAGCCACTCTTTGCTTCTCACCTCCAGATAATTTCAGCCCTCTTTCACCTACACTAGTCTTGTATCCTCTGGGCATCTTCATTATCGCATTATGCACATCCGCCGTGGCTGCTGCTTGGTATATCTGCAATAACAAAGTTTGAAGAAGTACACATTTCATCCCAATAAATACCTGCTCCTCGGTTGCACTTGGATTACCATAGCTAATGTTGTAATAAATAGAATCACGAAAAAGCACTGAATCTTGAGGCACTATGGCACTGGAAAAAATATTAACTAGAACCCAACCAGAAAGAACGGTCAAAAAAGGTCTCACATTGCTTTTCGGAGACTATGAATGGTCACAAACTTGATATTCTGGCCACTGATTGAAATAGATCCACTTTCGGCATCGTAGAGGCGGTATAACAAGCGAATGATCGTAGTCTTTCCTGAAATTTTAGAGTAAAGAAATTAGGCCATTAAGAAAGAAAGGCTAGAAATTTACCAGATCCTGAACCTCCAACAAGCGCGACCTTTTTCCCAGTTGGCACTTCAAAACTCAACTTATTCAATATTGGAGGACTTCCAGGTATATATCTAAAGAAGTTAAACTTTCAACTACTGGTTATAAAGAGTATGCAAAGTGCTTCTACCCAACGTAACATCTTCGAAAGTTATAGTCGAAGAATCTTTCGAGCTTCTCAGCGGAACTGCATCTGGGTGTTCCACAATCTTGCTTTTGAGATCGAACAATGAAAACATGGTCTAAAAACAACAGGATGATCAACAGCCACTCCCCAGAAAACGAAATAACAATATATGGTTACCTTCATGTCTTGCAGTCCCTGAGTGACATCTCTGAAAGCAATTTCCCAATTTTAAGAAAAGATACACCAGTCAGTTCAAAATATAGCAAACCTGTAAGAAGATCCTAAGAAATTAAGTGGAATAGACATTTGGAAAAGCATGGTGTTGGCGAGCACGATATCTCCCACAGTCATAGTTCTGAAAAGTTTCTGAGTAAAAATCGTTACAACGCATTAAAAGCTAATAATTAACCGTTCTCTACATTTTTGGCAGCAAGAATCATAACGCCGAGGAGACCTACACTCAAAATAGAATTCTGCACTAGGTTCAACAAGGCCTGGAAAGGAATTTAATAAGTAAACTTGAGTATTAACTGAAAATAAAATTCCAACCAAGCTCTGGGAAGTTTTCAAAGACGCGTTTTCATACTGCTTCAGGCACTCATCGTACCTTAACCAGTGGCATATAGCAAAAACATAACCACTATCTTTCAGACATACCTTCTCGCTTCAAGTTTCTCATTGTTGAAGTACTAAAACAGTCGCAATAATTTTAGCAGCTATTTCGAATCCCAAATCATACTTTTACTGTCTCGTAGTTAGTCAGAGAATCCAGCGCCCGGTTCCCGCTGTCACTGTCTGCTTGGTTCATCTCTAGAAAAAAATTGAATAAATCTAAAAACATAAGGCTTTGGGTCAGAAACCATGTCTAAATCTAGTCCTCCAGCGAGTGATTCCAACAGTGGCAACTCCATACTGAAAAGACACACATTCAAAAATGACTTCATGATTCTCAAGATGTTTGATAGTAGAGATGGGAACAAACAATATATTGGTATTGGGATATTGGGGTATTGGGTCGAATAAAGACGTTAATATTGGTATTGGGATATTGGTTGGTGACTTTCGAAAATATTGGTATTGGTATTGGGTTTGACAAAGATATTGGGTGCCAAATAATGAAATTTTTTCAATGGAAATTTCAAATTTTCACTCATATTTTCTCATTTTTTGGCCTAAGGGATGACATTAAACAAATTTTATTTATTATTATTTCATTGATTCACTTAAATTGTCTTTTTTCAAAAAAAAACTTAAAGGGGGCGTGTACTTTAGGTCCGGAATATTTAGAAAGTTATCTCGAGCGGAAAATCAATGCAAACAAATATGTTTTTTCTTCTTAACACCATCTTCATCAGCAAATATCAACAGTCTCACAATTTTCTGAATCACTACATCAATTATTTTGAAAATTTTTAAGGCAAATAAAACAGCTGCAGCATGGCTTCAGAGGGAACTCATTTTTTAAATTTTGGAGCTTTTTACAACCAGAAGCGACTTTTTTGACAAAATCGAGTTTTCTTTTCCACAATTGTGCAACACCATGACAAGATTTATTTCAAATGATTTCTCCCACATTCGACAGCTGGTGCAATGACATTATTTTTTCGTCCAAAAATCAGTTCGCCCAATGATAATTAGTCCGAAATTCAGATCGTCCGAAATTTAATTCGTACAAACTTGAGTTTAAAAATTGCTCGATTATTCGATTTCCGAGCACATTTCAACTAATAACCTAATAAAAACCGAGATAGATAAATTTTTGTTTCTTTATGCCAAAAATCAGTTCCAGTGTGTTACTTAATCGATATTAGGCTGAATTAGAGACTTTTTTCAATATTTTGGTGAAAAAATAGACTTTTTGAAAAAATATTGATATTGGGCAATATATTGGGGTCCACATCTTTGAAATATTGGTATTGGTATTGGGTCTAGAGAGGGCCAAAAAATATTGGTATTGGTATTGGGCAAACGCAAATGCCCATCTCTATTTGATAGGTAAGCAAGGCAATACTTTAGAAACATTTTTAGTTTTCACAAATATCGAAAGCTTACCATTCCAAGGCATCCCATTGTGAAATACGTGAATTCTGGACCACAAGCATTGTACTGAAAAATTTAAAATTAATGTTTTTCATTCTCTTGCTTGTCACTGAGCTATAGAGTTCAACTACTTCACAATTTACAATCGACGCGAAAATTCTCGAATTCAGACAATATATAGGGACACTTTTATTTGGCTTCTGTTGTTTCTATCTACTGTTCCCAATAAAAAATTTTGCTGACTAACATAAGATTTATGAGAAAACGCGACTAGCGAAAAAGTCCGAATATGAAAAAACTAACAAGCAACACATTGGCTAAGGCAACTGAAAATGATACTATGATAACAAAAAGTCACATAGATGAACTAAACAAACCTTCAAACGTTGTTGGAACTATGTTGAAAACGAGAGAGTTCAACGTAAGACTCATTCCTTTCGTTCCTCGATCGACCGCCTAAACATAATTAGTGCCTAAAAGATATTCAGAATCCTCAATCCCAGCTAGGAAAATACCTTTGACAGAGCTCCAGTTTGCCGGTCCCTGAAAAGTTATCATTTAGCGAAAGAGGCTCAAAAAGGAAACTGATTACAAGTGGTATTTGAGATCCAATTTGTGAAGATGGACAAAAATCTTATGAGCAATATCCCTCACCGATCTCTGAGCCACTTTTGCAAACAGAGCATTTCTTAACTCATTGAACAAGGAGCTACCCAAGCGAGCGCCAACTTCTGAAAGGTCCACTTGTCATATTTAGAGCCAAAAAAGCATCCAATGCCTTACGTGCCAAAATGAGCACAACTCCGATGGAGACGATGTTGAGATTGAGGAACCGAAATTTATCGTGAACTCTTCAGGCACATTTTTGTTGTAGTAGTTGATCACTTCTCGGAATAGAAAGGGCACGGATAGACTTAGACACTAAAACAAACTTGAGAGTTTCTGGCTTGATAAATGTAAATAAGTAATCACAAACCTTCGCTGATATTAAACATCCCATCGATAGAATGACTACTCTTTTGATTCCTAGGCTACTTTTCGGCCATACTTGACGCAACAGAATTTTCCCTATAGACGATCCAGATGGAGACTTTGCACCGAATTCCTGCAAATAAATGCCACACTTATGTCTCTATTAAGTTAAAAAACAACATACATTCAATAGATTATTGGCTCCCGGACCAGATTTACACCTCTTGAAGAGTTTGACAGCTTCCCTTACCTAAAGCGAAAAAATTTTTCAAGTTTACGTACAATGAATTAATTTACATCCGATTTCTTGCAAGACCTCAGTTGGTTAATACTTTGTCTGGCTATTGGTCGAAGGAAGTGATTGATGTTGAGCATTTTTGATGGCTGAAAAGAAGAATATTGTAAATTTAAAAGATCATTTATGGTGCAAAAATTTAAAAAATGTCTCAAATTTAACAATTTTTGAGTAAAAAGATTTAGACGAAATGCCAGAACAATTCTTTTGAATGGAACTTTATGATAGGTTTATGAAACCAGCAAACAAAGATTGCATATTATCCGCTCTGCTTGGGTGATAGTGATACAGTCGACTTTTCTGACAATTTACATCCAAAAATTTGTTCCCGTTAGGTATGAAACTTTTTTACGATTAATTTTGATCTTTTGCCAAATATTATTTGACGGTCTAGTCCAAAAAATAACATGAATTTCGATGTTTGAATTTCAAACTTTGAAATAAGCACGACAGGTTCGCCATTTAGGCACGGAAGCTTTCAAGTCAAGTTCGCTATTTGAGATTTATTAGGCTTCATTTTTTAGCGAAATCTGCAACTACCAACATTTTGTAAGTTAAGAACTGTATAGATTAGATAATAAGAATGTTATAAATGTTGTTTACAAAACTCAGATAAAAATTATCTTCCAACTTGCTTTTTCTGAGACTCAGCCAGCTCACTGACGTAACCCACCTAATTCTCCAATCCGAATGCTTCCTCACCCTTGACACCGTTTAACGAAACGGCCGGACTACGGCATATGTCTTGTAGTGATCCAAATCTACCGGACATGATGTATTTTCGTGGTTTTTGGAGATTTTAGTAATTTTTCAGGTGGCGGTCGATCCAAAAATTTGACTTTTCAACTTGGTTTCTAAGGAAAACATTGGCACAGGTAACGAACAAGCACCCCACTCGAGTAAAGAACAAGCACCCCAAAAAACAGCTTGGTCCCCCCTGTTGATTTTTTTAAATTTATAAAAGCTGATTTTGGGGTGCTTGTTCTTTACTCGAGTGGGGTGCTTGTTCTTAACCTTGGCCGAAAACATTTTTGAAGTTTCCTCCCTTGTTTTTCTCGCATGAACAAAACAAGAAGGTCTTCTAGTGCATTAGCTGTCCGGAGTAATTTTTTTTCTCTCGCAAAATCTGCAACTTCGAGAAACCGTAAGGAATTCTCGACGACTGGTTTGTACTTAAAGACTGAAAGGCATTGCTTGCGCAAAAAGCACCAGTTCTGCTTTGGAGTTCCAACAAACTGTTGCATTTTTTTGTTATAAATTTTTGACGCATATGGTGCCAAATGGTTAAAAAATATAAACCCCCTAAACTAAACCAGACCACCACCTAACAACATATTTTTTGCTTTGAAACAGAAATCAGTCATCACATTTTATTGTCTAAAAATACATGCAGATACAATCAGAAAAATACAGTTGATTTTTTAGACCATCAAATTATTGAAAGCAAAGTTCTGCTACACAAATCAACAGCCTCCACGCAGACGCAGCACAAGATGTAGGGTAGACTCCTTCTGGATGTTGTAATCCGACAAGGTTCGACCATCTTCTAATTGCTTGCCTGTAAACAAAAGCAATCCTACTTGGACTTTTCTTCGAGTGTAAATAAAATCTTACCAGCAAAGATCAAACGCTGCTGGTCTGGTGGGATCCCCTCCTTGTCCTGGATCTTGGCTTTCACATTGTCGATAGTGTCCGAAGCCTCCACTTCCAAAGTGATTGTCTTGCCGGTCAAAGTTTTTACAAAGATCTGCATACCACCACGCAGACGCAACACCAGATGGAGAGTGGACTCCTTCTGGATATTGTAGTCAGACAGAGTCCGACCATCCTCAAGTTGCTTTCCTACAAACGTCACAATCAATAAAATAAGCATTTTTATTAAAAAGTCATAAGCTAACCTGCGAAGATCAATCTCTGCTGGTCTGGCGGGATCCCTCCTTGTCCTGGATCTTCGCCTTGACGTTATCAATGGTGTCCGATGCCTCAACCTCCAGCGTGATGGTCTTGCCAGTAAGGGTCTTGACAAAAATTTGCATTCCACCTCGGAGACGCAACACCAGATGGAGAGTGGACTCCTTCTGGATGTTGTAGTCGGACAGAGTTCTACCATCCTCAAGCTGCTTTCCTGAACAGCGAAATTTTTAATGATAAATGACCGATTCACCAAATTAATAATTACCAGCGAAGATCAAACGCTGCTGGTCTGGTGGGATTCCCTCCTTGTCCTGAATCTTGGCTTTGACATTGTCAATAGTGTCCGAAGCCTCCACCTCCAGCGTGATAGTCTTGCCGGTCAGGGTTTTTACAAATATCTGCATACCACCACGCAGACGCAACACCAGATGGAGAGTGGACTCCTTCTGGATATTGTAGTCAGACAGCGTGCGTCCATCCTCCAACTGCTTGCCTTTAAAAAAGGAAGGTTTTATATATTTTGAAATTCGCTAATAATTTGCCTACCAGCAAAAATCAAACGCTGCTGGTCTGGCGGGATGCCCTCCTTGTCTTGAATTTTGGCCTTAACATTGTCAATGGTATCAGACGCTTCCACTTCCAGAGTGATGGTCTTGCCGGTCAATGTTTTGACGAAAATTTGCATTTCGAGAGTTTTTGAGAGAACGAGATTTTAGAGCTGAAATCGGTATGTTATATTATGAATAAAAAGTTTGTAGTATAACTTCAAAAAATAATTTATCTAATTTTTAGAAGTTTAATAGAGCACGACTAAAACAGTTCTAGAAAAAACAATGAATGACAGAGCAAACTGCTGACTATAATTGAGAAACTCCAATCAATTTGATAACTAGATATGCAAGATAGCATATACAGTAAGTCATTTAAGATGCGCTCTTTGAAATCAGTTTGTCATTATGTGTAGTAACCTGTGTGCTGCTTTTGAACGACTTTTTGAACGACATAGTCTACTGGACTGGCCATTGGCGCTGTTATATAAACAGCTCCTATACCGAAGTGGTGTTATATCGATAATAGCCGGTATATAGTTTTGTGAAACCAAATGGAGGGAAGGAGGTTAAATGGCATATTTTACCCACTTTCGAAGCAAATTCCACAACCAAAATGCTCAGGGAAAATGGTTCAGCCTCGATGGCAAAATTATTTATTTGGAGGAATATTATATCTGGAACAAGCTAAGTAGTGGATATTCCACACGAAAACCATACATCGAAAAAAGCACATTTTTGCGCGACTTTTTTCTAAATGTACTTTTGCTGGTTGACTAATTGCAAAAGTCTATCCAAAAGTTTTCAGATTAACATACTGAATTTAAAACAACAAGACATAATTTTACTGTAACAACTTTATTGACGAGAACAAAATGAAAGTATAACAACATATCTGCATACTTTCTGCAATGTTTCTGTGAGCCAGCATATATCTTCAGAGGCTCTCAATTGAATTTCCACCTAAAATAAGCCATTAAACTCATAGTTTAATTGATAAGTCCAACACTAACCTGTTGCCACAGTCTCGACAGAACACGTAAGTCTGGAAAAATTCAGATAAATTAAGAGCCCCATAAACAAGATAGCTCACGCACCGTCATAGGCCTAAAAAGAATATATAAATAACGCAGAGACAGAGCAAAAAATAAAACTTACTCATCTGCACTTCGTGTCTGGACTTGATTATATGTGCAGTTTTTATTGCCACATTTGCCACTAAATTGCACAAGAGATTGAATCAAAGTATCATAATTTCAAATTTGAGATATTTCTCGACAATTTGTTTTGTCGAGAAGTATTATGGTCTCAAAACAAGGTCAACATTTTTTGGTATTCAGTGATGAGTACAGTTGTCGTTGTTAATGCGAGTCTTCCGCTTTCTAAGATAAATCGAAAAATGATGTGAACAGCTTAGACTATATTCCGAGACCTAGATGTTCGCGGAGAAGTTCTCTACAAGAACACCCGATAGAAAAGACTTAATTTTTGATAGTACGTGACTTTCGGCACATAATTTAAGAATCCCTTAAAAAGCTCACTCAAGCCAAAATTTCAAACATACCAGCGAAACATATCCGAAGGCTGAAATCGAACAAATAATTCTTCTCAAATCACGCTTCAAAAGCTTACCGTTCCCTCATTGATCGATATCTTGTGCTCTTCAATAGATTCTTTGGAAAACTTCTCGCGCGTCTTTCTCATGTCGTCAGAGGCCTGAAAAACAGAGAAATAACAGGTGTACAACGAACAATATGATCACCATCTCTTGAGCAGTCATAACGGCGAATTTCTCGGCAGTTACAGCGCCAGTCAGCAGATTTTCTCTGAGAGCCGGATTCTTCTTGTCACGCAGATTAAACACGCGAGATCGGAGTGCAGCCTTGTACTTGTCCCCAACGCCATGATGAATTTCGAACAGAATTGTTTCAATTTTCGAGGAAAGAGCTTCCGGATCGTAGCAGCAGACACCATCTTCTGGCAGTTCAGCGACTCGAAAAGCATTAGCCAACATCTAAAACGAAAGAAAGATGGCTGACAGATCGGAAAAAAGAGAGCTACCTCGACACTTTTTTCTCGTAGCTAAAAGACGCAGATTAGATGGTGATCATAGTATTGAATAAGAAAATCACCTCTGAAACGCCGTTTTGACTAACTGCGGAACTTCGTCGAGCACCTTTAGACGTGTCCATTTTCAGATAGCAGAAGTGGCTTGGGCAAAGACGTCGTAAACTGAAAACAAACAAGCATAAATGCCATCAAATAATAGTGAGGATGCAAAGGTTTGACGAAAATGTTGTTGGAAAATAACAACGAGTTTATAATGATGTGAACCAAGACGAGAACTTCTGTTTTAAATGTCTCTAGTCATTTGTGAACGCAAAACTCGTCCTCTTTTTCGCATTATTGTGAACGCCGTGTACGTGGAAGCAGCTTACACCAACGACCACTTCGATTGATGAAATGCAATTACAGTCGACTCTCGAATTAACATACACCCTGGGGACCGGCCCAGCCGTATGTTAAATCGGGGGTAATTTGACGGAGTTTATTATTGAAGGGACCGGCCCAGCTGTATGTTAAATCGAGGGTGTATGTTAAATCGACCGTATGTTAAATCGAGAGTCGACTGTACTCTCTTTAGTAGAGATGGGAACAAACAATATATTGGTATTGGGATATTGGGGTATTGGGTCGAATAAAGACGTTAATATTGGTATTGGGATATTGGTTGGTGACTTTCGAAAATATTGGTATTGGTATTGGGTTTGACAAAGATATTGGGTGCCAAATAATGAAATTTTTTCAATGGAAATTTCAAATTTTCACTCATATTTTCTCATTTTTTGGCCTAAGGGATGACATTAAAGGGGCATGCCCGCGCCCGACACGGTGAAATTTGAATTTCCAAAAGGCGGGACCACTTTAATGGGTTATCAGAAAAAATCGGGTCGCAAAAATCGGGTCGGAAAAAATCGGGTCGGAAAAAATCGGGTCGGAAAAAATCGGGTCAGAAAAAATCGGGTCGGAAAAAATCGGGTCGGAAAAAATCGGGTCAGAAAAAATCGGGTCAGAAAAAATCGGGTCGGAAAAAATCGGGTCACTATAGTTTTTGTACCTGGGGCCCAGGCCCCGGGGGCTTTGATCCTATCTGATTCAACTTCAGTGGTCCAGACCCACTCTCAGTTGTTCAGATCAACCTTCAATAATTTCTTTCCCTCAGTGGTTCAACTCCACCCCGAATGGTTCAGATTTACCCTGAATGGTGGTAAAATGCCGTTTTGTAGGGTATTTTTTGAGTTTTGGTAAAATCCAGTTTTCGCAAAATCAATTATATCCCAATGCTTTGAAAATACCATACAAAACCTTATTTTACTATTATCAAACCATCTTCAGCATGCCCGAATTAGTCCAGAAAACAGGTTTTAGAACATGAAAAACATAAAAAAAAATTGATCCAAGTGGACGACCACTTGGTTTGGTTGGTACGTGGATTATGCAGTAGAAATGAAGTTAGATCATAGAAAAACATTTTAAATTTGTTCTATACAATTTGTTCTGTAAAGTTCTGTACAAGATGAAAATATTACTACCCGGGTACCAACCACTACACTACCTGGGTACGAATACCTGGGTACAACAAAACCAAGTTGTCGACCACTTGGAGCAAAAAAAAATTTATTTTTTCGGGTTCCAAAACCGATTTTCTGAACTGATTCAGGCATGCTGAAGATGGTTTGACGGTGGTAAAACGCCGTTTTGTCGGGTATTTTCTAAGTTATCGCTAACGATTGATTTATCAAAATCAATCGTTAGCGATAACTCAAAAATATGTCGATGAAACGTGATTTTACCACTGTCAAACCATCTTCAGCATGACCGAATCAGTTCAGAAAATGGGTTTTGGAACCCGAAAAAATGAAAATTTTTTTTTGCTCCAAGTGGTCGACAACTTGGTTTGGTGGTCCAGCTGGCCAGGTAGTACCTATCCGGAATATTGGGATTTCGGTGCGTGAAATCGGAGTTTTGGTTTCATTTAACCCAACTTCCTACACGATTCCACATATGATAGCATGGTTTGTTTTTGAAATTTGAAATTTTTTACTTTACAGGCGATCCAGCTGATCCACCTGACCAGAAGGTGCCCATTTCGGGTTTGGGGTCTGGGTAGGTGAAATTGGGATTTTGGTCTTATCAAACCTTATTCACGTCACGATTTCACATTTGATAGCATGCTTTGTTTTTCAAAATATCAAAAAATATTTTTTCAGGTCCTCCAGGTGGATATCCACCTGACCAAGTGGTACCTACCCCAGGTTTTCGGGTTTCGGTAGGTAAACTGGTAGGTAAAACGGTAGGTAAAATGGTTCTGTACAGGGTACAATGATTTTAGCTACTTTTAGCCAAATCCAAAATTTCGGATTCTGGATGTGGATATCCATTTAGAAAAGGTACCAGGTGGTTTGCTCTACTCAACCTGAGATTGAGTGGTGAGCGACCCGATTTTTTCTGACCCGATTTTTTCCGACCCGATTTTTTCCGACCCGATTTTTTCCGACCCGATTTTTTCTGACCCGATTTTTTCCGACCCGATTTTTTCCGACCCGATTTTTTCCGACCCGATTTTTGCGACCCGATTTTTTCTCATAACCCTTTAATGCGTGAGACCAAAAAAATTCAAATTCAAATGTTCATTCGTGTTATAATTGCTGTTGTATACTAGTCGTATACTGCGCAATTCTCACGCCTATTCCATTATCCTGCTGTGGTACAACTGAGATATAAAAATAGTCCACTTTGTGTCAAGTCTTTGTTTTGCTTCTCACTCCCAATAAAGCAACGTGGTTTTTTTTGCTAACGATGTTCACTAAGGTTTCGTATAGTATCAAGCTGTTTTCCCTTGTAAATTTTTATGAAACTTCTTTGTACAGCCGAAACAGACTATTTGGTATTTTACGAATTTCCTACCGTCCAAGACATCATTACCTAGCTTGTAGCTACTCTGCCAACGTGATTTTTTTTACAATTATTGATTATTCTTATTATTATTATTGGAAACTTAGAAACTTGGAGATGCTGTGGGGTAAATTTTCATTGAAACTCTTCCAGGTCATGATTCATCCGTTGTCAGTAACCTTTTCTATTTTTTATAAATCTAAAACTTCTAAGATATATATCGAAATGTGGTCAATCAAACGTTGACCCACGCCTTGTAATCAACTATCTACTAAGAGGAGAACGAATACCCGGGTAGAGAGGTTGGAGCAATACAACTGGCTTTCTCCATCAGTCCTCCACGTTTATCACTTCATCTTGGGTAGGACAGTCCTTTCTCCATAATAGCTACAACTGACGACCGCACTCCGTGTCCGTGACGTTTGGCCCCTGGTCCATTTGTCCCCCCCCCCCGTCGTTATGTAATTATTTTGTTTGTTGTAATATCTAAAAAGGCCAGTTTTTATGAGCTTATAAAGTCCAAATATTTTTATCCCCATTATACGAGCCCAGAAAACACGGTCGCTATATATATGCCAGGCACTATTTTCCGTCTTATGTAGGTCGGACACTATCGGCGCCGGACATTATTGCCCGTGTCTCTATAGTATAGCTTTTCTTCGAGATCCTCGTGAACTGTCGTAACAGAATAGTTAGATTTGCTTAAGAACGCTCTGCAAGAATACGCCAAAAAACTTATCGAATCCCACCAAATCACAGTCAGGATCACTGAACTGTGAAAGCTATGTTACCAACTAACACTAGATTTCGTAGAGACGACAAATTTATTGATCGTAACAAGATAACAGAAACGAATAGGCAAAGTAAACATTTTCTTATTTCTTGGCAGCTTCCATCTTGGCCTTGTAAATCTCGGCGGCGATCTTCTGCTCCTCAACCAGAAAAGCCCGAAAGGTTTGCTGACGCACAGCAGCTCCGCTTAGACATCCACCATAGGCACGTGAAACCGTCTTCTTTTGCTAAGTAAGCTGGTACATCTCACGTGGACGGGATGGCTGGATCTGTGATTGAAAAACAGATTGATGAAACTCCAATTGATAAGAAGCGTCACTAACCCCATGAAGGCGAACTCCGGTATCTCTGCACTTGGGCACCTTGCCGATCTTCTTGCGATAGAGCACCACATTTTTTCCTCCGGGAGTCTTCGAAATCTTGGTCTTGTTCGACTTCGTGCCGTAGCACAGTCGGCGGCGATAAGTCACGCTTTGCACCGTTTCTCTAGCTAAAACAATCATTGTAAAAAAATCACGTTGGCAGAGTAGCTACAAGCTAGGTAATGATGTCTTGGACTGTAGGAAATTCGTAAAATACTAAGTAGTCTGTTTCAGCTGTACAAAGAAGTTTCATAAAAATTTACAAGGGAAAACAGCTTGATACTATACGAAACCTTAGTGAACATCGTTAGCAAAAAAAACCACGTTGCTTTATTGGGAGTGAGAAGCAAAACAAAGACTTGACACAAAGTGGACTATTTTTATATCTCAGTTGTACCACAGCAGGATAATGGAACAGGCGTGAGAATTGCGCAGTATACGACTAGTATACAACAGCAATTATAACACGAATGAACATTTGAATTTGATTTTTTTGGTCTCACGCATTAAAGTGGTCCCCCCCCCCGCCTTTTGGAAATTCAAATTTCACCGTGTCGGGCGCGGCATGCCCCTTTAAACAAATTTTATTTATTATTATTTCATTGATTCACTTAAATTGTCTTTTTTCAAAGAAAAAACTTAAAGGGGGCGTGTACTTTAGGTCCGGAATATTTAGAAAGTTATCTCGAGCGGAAAATCAATGCAAACAAATATGTTTTTCTTCTTAACACCATCTTCATCAGCAAATATCAACAGTCTCACAATTTTCTGAATCACTACATCAATTATTTTGAAAATTTTTAAGGCAAATAAAACAGCTGCAGCATGGCTTCAGAGGGAACTCATTTTTTAAATTTTGGAGCTTTTTACAACCAGAAGCGACTTTTTGACAAAATCGAGTTTTCTTTTCCACAATTGTGCAACACCATGACAAGATTTATTTCAAATGATTTCTCCCACATTCGACAGCTGGTGCAATGACATTAATTTTTCGTCCAAAAATCAGTTCGCCCAATGATAATTAGTCCGAAATTCAGATCGTCCGAAATTTAATTCGTACAAACTTGAGTTTAAAAATTGCTCGATTATTCGATTTCCGAGCACATTTCAACTAATAACCTAATAAAAACCGAGATAGATAAATTTTTGTTTCTTTATGCCAAAATCAGTTCCAGTGTGTTACTTAATCGATATTAGGCTGAATTAGAGACTTTTTTCAATATTTTGGTGAAAAAATAGACTTTTGAAAAAATATTGATATTGGGCAATATATTGGGGTCCACATCTTTGAAATATTGGTATTGGTATTGGGTCTAGAGAGGGCCAAAAAATATTGGTATTGGTATTGGGCAAACGCAAATGCCCATCTCTACTCTTTAGTAAAGCCTTTTAGACTGAAACTTTTAAAGTATTTCAGTTCCTTTCAAGACCACATCTTAAAGGGCCTGACCTCTTCCTACTCGGTGGTCCCCGCCAATTGAAAAATTTTCTCTTGATCATTGGACTGCTGTACGGATTTTTCCGCTAGGTTTCTAACAAAACTAAGCCTAAAATTTGATTTCAGGCCTAGTTTTGTTAGAAACGTGGCAGAAAAATCCGTACAGAAGTCCAATGATCAAGGAAAAATTTTTGAATTGGCGGGGGACCACCGAGTAGGAAGAGGTCAGGCCCTTTAATAACTCATGTTTCCCATGCAATACCAAAGTTTGTCGACCCATGCCTTTTTCGTCGCAAGTAATATAAGCTCGCCGCCACGGCTTTTCGACAAGCCAAAAATGTATCTTCTAACGTTTAAATAAAATTTTTGCATGAAACCCTAAAATACTCTAAATTAGACTAGAAAAATGAGTTATAGACTTGAAATAGCTTCTAGATTGCACACGTCCGTAATCGAGCATAGATCCCATCCAAATTTGTATTGGATATCCAAGGCTGTATTTTGGTATATGACTTGTCACTGAGGATACAAATTTCGCTCTTTTCGATACAAAAATTTCATGTTCTTTTTGCCTTATATTCGACTAAAGTCTGGACTTTCGTCAGATCTGTAGTCAAATTTTTGTTGGTAAAGTTAATAATAATCTGACCTTTATGACCTATTTCTACTTTTTAATTTTACTTTGACTAGATTGATAATAAAAGAAATTCTAAAAAGTTGAAAAGTCGAGGGTCTATAGGGGTAGTGTTAAACTCGTGACCTCAAGGAAAATGGCCTTTTTCCCTATATAAAAGCTCTATCTCTACGCTAGCTCCAAGCTCTATCTCTCTGATCACTATCTCTTGAGCAGTCATAACGGCGAATTTCTCGGCAGTTAAGGCGCCAGTCAGCAGATTTTCTCTGAGGGCCGGATTCTTCGAAAAGTTAAAATACCGTGAAACCTCTAATAGTAACCCCTGATTCAAATCGTGTTTTTGGCATTGTGTTTTAGACCCACTTTTTTGAAACTTGCCTCAGGCAAGTTACCATGCATTTGGTAGCGCATCTCACTGGCTACAAAATGGGTGGTAACTTGCATGAAAGCAGTCTTCAAAAAGTGGGTCAAAACGCAATGCCACAAACATGATTTTGAACGACGGAGCGGGGGCTACTATAATAGGTTTTACGATATGCACGTTCGGGCGTTTTGAAAAGACGTGAAGCTATATACAGTCTACTCTCGATAAACTGGCACCCTGGGACCAGCCTGGGGTGCCAGTTTATCGGGGGTGCCAGTTTAGTGGGATGTTACTTTGCCTAATTTCTCTGTCGGCCAGCCAAATAGGGCTTTTTCAAAGTGCCAGTTTATCGAGGGTGCCAGTTTATTGGAGTGCCAGTTTAACGAGAGTAAACTGTAATCCATTCACCTTACCTTGTTAGATATATTGAGAGCTTTGGTCAGAGTTATGGCTGGTTTAACCCAGTTGGGATTTTATTTTATTTTTTAAAACTTTATATGGTATGTCTTGAAACTCAACTAATCCATTGTTTTGGCATTATTTTACTTTTTTGACACCGGTATAATGTGTCTTTATCCTAAGTTCTGCTAAAATTTACCAAATCTCGTCAACTCCACAGCTCTAGTAATCTTTCCATTTTCACTTTCTCTGTAACCTGTAAAACATTTTTAAAAAAGTTCCATTTTTATTCATCGATTATACAGGCTGGCTAAAAGTAGTAGGAAGTAAGAAAAAATGGAAAAGACGAAATTTCACACACACACAATTTACAGGTTGACTATTGACATCGAATAGTTTAGGGTCGAGTATTTTTTAAGAATATTTTCTGCAGCTCAATCCCATAATTCTTCAGTTCGTCCGAACTTGTACACCAATGAGGACAGGAATATCAGGAAAGTGTGAAGGAATATAGCAACTCCAGGCCTGTAACAATATGTGATTAGAATATTTTGAAGTGTTTTCTGCGCAAAAAAATGAGTACAGTTGAATGAGTCTTGCCAGATTCTTTTTTGAAATGGCGTCATAAAATTTTTCTAAAATTTTGAAAGAAGTGATCCTATGTTTTGGTCTTATCTTGTTAAGCAAGTCACTACACTCGTTCAGTATAATGAATTCATTTTTCACCAAAAAAAACAAAAGCTAATTTCAAATGCGCCCATTCAAAAAAGGAAATACTTATTCGGTGCCCTCTGAAGGTCAATTTTTAATTTTTTGACTGGTTTGTTTTTTCTTAGCCAAAACTTTCTTTTATTGTAACGGGTGGTATTTAATTTTGCCCCCTAATTACTGAAGAATGCCCCGTAATTCGCTGAAAAATGCCCCTCATCAGAAATTGAAAGTTTGTCTTAATTTTTACCCTTGTTTTTAAAATTTTTTTGACTATCGTGTAGCCCAGGAACTCAGCTTTCCAACGAGCTATCAGACTCTATTAAATAATTACCGTATGACCCAAGATTTTGGCACGTTTTGTTTCGCCTGTAACTTTTTATATTTTGATTATTTTTCAGCAATCTTTTTTTGTTCGAAAGCTGACATTCCGGGAAACTAAATAACACCTGTCTTGCATGACATTGTTCAATACACCACAACGAAAAAACGATTGTCAAAATCACCAATTTTTATAGGAAAGTTCAACTTTACTGAACACTCGCATATGATCGCCCACACTTCTTTCGCCAACTATGATGCACTTTTCCAGTCGTCGGTGATAGACGCTTATGAAGCGGCTCATCATTTCTCGCGAAAAAAAATTTCAAATTCTTTTTGAATCTACGCTTGCAGGTCACCTAAACTTGTCGAATAAATCCGCAAGATTTTGAAGTTGATGTAGAAGAAGTCCAAGAAGTCACATGGCTTTGGGTCAGGTGGACAGGATGACCACGGAAAATGTGGTATGCCTCTACGTCTCCTGCGTCCTTCGAAATTACCGTTGAGCCACAAGCGCAAATTCACGGAGTGATGAGGATGAGCTCCATCCTGCACAGCATAAAGATCAGGTCTCCGAACATGACCAATATTGAACTGCATGAAAAAGTTCTTTTTGGAGACCTTGCCCTTACGAGGCACCCGTAACATTGCCATCAAAACAGATTCACCCTTCGATTCCTTGGCGTCTGAGAGCCACCCCTGACAACTACAAAAGTGCATCAGTTGGCGAAAGAAGTGTGGGCAACCAGTGAACATTTCTATGAAAAATTTGTGTGACTTTGTTAAGCGTTTTTTGTGTGGTTGAATGTTGTGCAAATCAGGTGTAATTCAGTTTTCCGGAATCTCAGCTTTCGAACAAAAAAAACATTGCTAAAAAATATTGCAAATATAAAAGTTACAGGTAGGACAAAGCGTGCCGAAATCTTGGGTCATACGGTACTTCTAACTAATCCTAGTCAAGAAGGCGAAAAAGTGACATGTTTATGTGAAAATATGTCACGATTTATGAAAATCTGCCTAGTTTTGTAGATTTTTTCGCGTATTTTTAATGCTCGCAATGCTTGCAACGGATTGCAAACGGCGGATCGTCCGATAAAGTTAAGTGCGAACATATTAATCACCAATTTTTAATCAATGTTGAAAATTAATGTCACTTCACAAATACTCCTTTTTCGGCAAAACTCTTCACCATGGAAGGTTAAAAGTACTTGGACTTAAAATTTATTATTGCTTCAGTTTTCGATATTCCCACAAAAGTAAATTTGGACTCAGAAAAATCAAACTAGTCAAAACATTAAAAGTTCACCTTGGAGAGAGGGGTGGTTGGTCAACTAAATAAGTAGCAAAAAGGACATCTTACAGACGTAATTTTGTGGTCTCCTAGGATTTCACAGGAAAGGGGAAAATGCGTTTCCCTTTGTCAAAATTTTGTTTAAAGGAGGAGTGCAAATTGAGGGGAATAAACCAATAAAAATGACTTTTTTTTAGTTTTCAGTTTGTAAAACTTTTTTAATGATCTTTCAAAGATTTTTTCACCAAAGTTCTTAGAAAAAAATCCACTTTCTTATGGAACATTTATCTTAGAAAAATTTTCCCGACCAAATTTTTAAAAATTTTGGCTCCCTTGGTCCCGCTATGGTTTTCTTCCGAGTCGAAGGTTCGACTACGTCTTGAAAACAACATTTTTTCCAGTTATTTTCAAAAAGGACAAGTCAGGTGCCTATTCTAGGCGGATTACTTTATTCCTCCTTATCCTCATCATCATCGTAGGCCCCTGACTTGTCTTTTTTGAAAATAACTGGAAAAAATGTTGTTTTCAAGACGAAGTCGAACCTTCGCCTCGGAAGAAAACCATAGGAGGGACCAAGGGAGCCAAATTTTCAAAAATTTGGTCAAAAAGTTTTTTTCCAAGATAAATGTTCCATAAGAAAGTGAATTTTTTTCTAAGAACTTCAATGAAAAAATCTTTGAAAGATAATTGAAAAAGTTTTACAAACTGAAAACTAAAAAAGTTCATTTTTATTGGTTCATTCCCGCACAATTTGCACTGCTCTTTTAAGCTATTTTGAGTCATTAGTGTGAATAACCACGATCGCTGATATTGCGGAAAAAAATAAGAAATCTGGAAAAAATAAGACGGGTCACAGTGGAAGTCGAACCTGTAACTTCCAAAATTGGAACGATTTAGGTGACTATCCACTAAGCCAAAGATTCACACAAGTGTTAATAGGAAAGAGAGGAGTAGTACTTCCACTTTTAAAAAGTAGGAGTAACTCGTACCATGTAGGTTGTTACCAGGTACCACCACATAATCAGCAAACATGATCCAAATACCAGCCACAATGCATGCAAATGAGCCGATGAAACCGAACATAAGCCATAGTCGTGCTCCTTTTACTCCAAGCACACCTTCTGCAACTTTTTTGATAAGGAAAAATTACACAAAATACAGTTAACTAACCATCCATAGAATTGCCTTGGACAAGACTAGTGGATACTGAGTTTACCCTGAAAAGTTGTTGGCTTTTAAAAAAATTAGCGAACCGGAATGTATTCATAAAAATGAATTAATAGTGGAAGTGGGCAAAAAGCAAATCAGACCGAATCGCAAATATTTCTCTCAAAGTATACAAACTTTCAATTTTATGCAAAAATTTTGCGAGAAAAAATGTTTTTACAATTAAAAAAAATCGCTCAGAATCCTACTCCAACCATTCCACTTTGCCTCAAACTACCTCAAACCATTTAAAACCAGCCCCAAACAAGCGTTTAACCAATTCATGCACATCGGCACCAAATTTGTGCCGAAAACTGCCTTGGTCCCCTATGGTTTTTTTTGATAATATTTGGTGTTTCGATAACTTTTGGTAAAAGAATTTAATTCGGGCAGAAATGGATTAAGGTCAGTGCTGTAAGTGGCACCGTAGCGGCAGCTCACGGGACCGCACCAGTGCCGTGAGCTGGTGCGGGTGCCGAAATTTTTTAAGTTGGTGCCATGAGCTGGTGCCAGTGCCGTAATTCTAAGATTTACAACAATGATTTATGTGGTTCATGCTGGTTTAGGACGGACTAGGGTGGGAGATTGATTGATTTAAATAATTTTCTGACTGTAAAAACTGTTTCGCATTAGATTAAGAACTTTTTTTTATTTAAAGGAGGAGAATACTTCCATAAGGTTTATTTGACATTTTTGTTTTTAAACATTTCAGCATTATTTTGACTTAAAGCTTCAGCAAACTTCGGAAAACATGGTTTGAATCATGTTTTTTCTGCTAAAATAAATAGTTTATCTGATGAGACAAATTACATATGACTGAAGCAATTTCGGATATATTCTAGTCTTTGGAGATATTCTTTTAGCATAAAAACATGATTTAACCCATGCTTTTTCAAAGTTTGCCGAAGTTTTAAATTAAAATGATGATGAAATATTTAAAACACGAATGTCAAATAACCAGGATAATTATGGAAGTATTATCCTCCTTTAGAAAAAAAAAACATTTGTAGTATTGCTCTTATCCGGTCTCATATTTGGCATCCTGGTCTTGGTCTTCGCCAACTTCTGGTTAACGGTTGCTGATCTCTTTTCTTTTTTGCCGCAATAAAATCCAAAATCCTACATGAACATAGCCACAGTGCTTGCAACAGTCAACAAAAAATAGATATTGTTCCATTCCGGGTATTTGTAGGTGGTGGATGTGTCTATCATAATCCTGAGAATAGACAAAATTTGAAAAAAAATTTTTGGTTTATCTGAATTCGGCAACCGGACATTTAGCATAATTTGTGCAATTTGTCCGCGGACATTTATCATAATTTTTCGGTATGATTCGAGCAAAACAACCGAATCATACCGAAAAATTATGCTAAATGTCCGCGGACAAATTGCACAAATTATGCTAAATGTCCGGTTGCCCTGAATTCTGCCACTTACCACCAACCACCAAAGAACTGAAATTTTTAGATTTTTTATTACAGAATTAATACAATTTCAACAAACCAAAATGCCGGCCGCGATTGAAGAGTAAGTGTTCCGCTTGTTGTCCCAATCAAATTGGGGAGAACACGGCAAGAAGTTGAAGGACTCCATGCAATTGGACATTAAATGCTTGCTAGCAAACAATCAATGGTTCGCGGTAGTAGAACAAACGAAAAGAGAATGAAGCATGACAACCTTTTGCTGGAGTCAGTCTTATTTTGGCGCGAATTCAAAATGGGATTTTTAGAAAGATTTTAGTCTCAAATAGTTTTTATACATCAAAATTGGCCAGGGGCGGTTATAATAATCGATTTACCCTTACCTTTTACCCTTACCTCTACCTTTACCTCTACCCGTTATAATAAAGAATTTTTACCCTTACCTCTACCCTTACCTCTACCCGTTATAATAAAAGCTAGAGGTAAAGGTAGAGGTAGAGGTAAGGGTAAAAAACAACAGGGGGGACCAAGGCATATTTTTACTATGGGTGGTAGCAGGGTAAAAATTTTTACCTTCATCTCGATTTTCAAAATATTGTCCCGTAAAGCATTTCTAGAGCAATTTTAGTTCGCTGAACACGAATTTAACGTCCGTTTTTCATTATTTTGTGTTGTTTGTTGAGATTTGCTCGCTTTGTTGTACACGCACTGTTTGTCGTATTTTATCGCTCTCATGTCTAGTTATCGTTATGTTTACGCCTGAGATGTGCAAACGTTTGGTTGAGCTGGTGGCCGAGCACCAAGAGGATCTTTTCCCGAACAGCCGCAAAAAGAATTCAGCCGCAGGTCAGAACGCTGCATGGAAGACCGTTACCGACACACTCAACACCGAATATCCGGATCAAGGGTCGCACAGCGTGGAGCAGGTCAAGCAAAAGCATTCGAATCTCAAGAAGTTGGACAAACAGGATCTCCAGGATCAGAAAAAGTGAGCCTTATCTTTCTTATTTTATGAAAGATATTGTGTTGTGGATTGAAATAAATAAGTTGCCATTTATTTCGTTTTCGAGAAAAAAGTTGAAGGTAGAGGTAGAGTTAAAGGTTAAAGTTGAAGGTAGAGGTAAGGGTAAAAGGTAGAGGTAGAGGTAAAAGGTAGAGGTAAGGGTAGAGGTAAGGGTAAAAGTTCAAGGTAAAAAAAGGTAGAGGTAGGGGTAAAAGGTAGAGGTAAGGGTAAAAGCTAGAGGTAAGGGTAAAAGGTAGAGGTAAGGGTAATCTTTATTATAACCGCCCCAGGTTTTAGAACACACACCCTAGTCAATTTGCCTTAGCCCCCCCCAGTTGATCTTTTTTAATTTTTTTAACCTTTAACTTTTTTTTAATGCAAAAGTAAAGTTGAAATTCGGAAACTTCTTGTTTCTTTTTAAATTTTGATTTTGCAGTTCAGCCATAGATTGTGTAAAAAAACCAGGTGATCTTGACGGCTATTTTCGATTTGAGCCACCCAAAAAAACCCAATGTCACAAAAAGTTTATAAAACGCACGAAAACTGCATGACAAATGAGTGAATGAGTTGAGATTCGAACTAGCTACAGTCGACACTCGATATAAGGACACTCGATATAAGGACAGAAGTTCGTCCCCACCTCGGGTCAGACACTTTTTTAGCCCGATTTTCGAAAATTTTCACCGGTTTTGTTTTGACAGTTTGGTTTCAAATATCGCAAGGATTCCGATTTTGCCGATCGTTTTTCAGAAATCCAGATTTTTTTCTTCTAAAAAAGCAAAAACTCGATATAAGGACAGTGATTTTTGAAAAAGCCTGTGTTTAAATCGAGTTTTTGCTTTTTTATAGGAAAAAAATCTGGATTTCTGAAAAACGATCGGCAAAATCGGAATCCTTGCGATATTTGGAACCAAACTGTCAAAACAAAACCGGTGAAAATTTTCGAAAATCGGGCTAAAAAAAGTGTCGGACCCAAGGCGGGAACGAACTTTTGCCGGTCCCCTGAGTGTCCTTATATCGAGAGTCGACTGTAAAGTAAAATTCTTTTAGCTTGTCTTGATTGAGAAAAAATTAACTGCAATAATTACACAAGTTGAACATCCGCGTGTTCAAAGATGCGCATTAATCCCATTAGCATAGCCTCTATTGTAAAGAAGGCCTCTTTTCAACCATTATTTTGTTATTGTCCGCAACATAAAATGAAACAATTGTCTCGGCGAACTATCTATTCCAATGTTGATGGTGATGAGGACAAAAACCACGAAGCTAGGGTTATTGAGGATGATGGGTTGCCAAAAGACTACCAGGTGAAGAAATTGAAAACTGAGGTAAGCTGTTGAAATTAGTGGCCATCAATAAAAAGGTATAATTTAGGCGAGAAGACTCGACACAATGGTTAAAAAGGGCAAGTGGATACCATTAAAATCTATTTTCATAAAAAATTGACGGTATTTATAGTTACTGGCTGGTCCATATCCACCACTGAAAAGGCAATTCTCAGTGGATGTGTAAGGTAATCATTTTTAAGTATTAGATTATCCCCAGTTTTCCCTAGCTTAACTACACCAAATTTTCATCACAATTTGTTGATATATTCAGAACATTCGGTTAACACAGAAAATTTACAATGATTTCGAATATATCTTCAGTTTTTTATCTCCGGATAGCCGTTGTCAAAATATGCCTTGGTCCCCTTTGCTCAAAAATCAAATACCAGCCATTTAAAATTCAACTAAAATAAAATGGTCTAAAAACAAGCAGACCAAACAAGCTACAGTCGAGTAAAGTCGAGTAGCGATTTAACATACAACAGCCCAAGTTCGTTCCCTTCTAGATACCAACACTTTTTTACCTAATTTTTGAAGGTATTTGCCAGCTGTATTCCAAAAATCTGATGCCGAACATTTCAAATATTCTGATTTTTCCTGTAGTTTCGCAGAAACCCGATCTGTTGGCTATTTCGACCCGAAACTATCAATTTAATATCTATCGAAATCAGAAAAAAAGTTAAATCGATAGTTGCTAAACTAAAGAGAAATCTGATTTTTTTCTCAGAGGTGACCCGAAAAATTGGAATCCCTGAGTTTTTTCAGTATTATAAATATGCAACTTTAGGAAAAATAACTTTTGAAATTACGCAAATGAGTGAAATTTTTCATAGGATCAACGAAGATGACAAATGTAAAAAAGCGACGCTAGTGGAGCAGGACGATGAAATAGACATTTGGGAGTCAGCCTATGAAGAAAACGACAGGTTGGCGAATGTAAGAACTCTTACTAGGCGTTCAAGAAGTTTCCTGTGACCCTTTTAGAAAAAATATTTAGGTGAAAAGAGTGCAAATTCACAGCCTTATCTTAAACAAGGACGGATATCATATAATTATGAAGTTCTGGAAAAACTTGCTTGTTGACAACTGGAAATACTCAAAGTAAAAGGTTCCGATTCTTATAGTTTCTCAGAAGTAAAAAGAGAGTTATTTTATCAATAAATATACATGCACATACAAAACCGATACTACAGATACATAAAAATCAACTAGCATAATTTGGATTCTCAGTAAAAATTCTCTGGAATTTCTTTAGCTGCGATGATCTAAGGAATTTTTGTATACCCAAGCTTCTTGATTCTTGTCGAACAATTGGCTGGCCCTAGAAGTAAATGTAATATATGAGTTCAGAATAAGTCAAACGAATGCAAATCTAACCATGTTTCTTTACTCTCCAGACGACGTTTGACTAAAAACATGGCAAATGTGTGATTTGAAACGATAAAATATGACAAGACCAAACCTTCATCTCGCTGGCGCTGCTCTATCCATCTAAAAAGAATCAAAACTTTTGATCAATCCAAAGAATTAAATTTCACAGACGATATTTATAACCTCTACAAAAAGATGTGACAGAACGGCACGACAATCAAAATGCCACTGAATAAAGTCGTCTACCAAGAACTACTTAAAGGACCATCGCCGTTGATGACAATGGCAATTTCGAGTTTCCGAATTGGCGGGGGATAGCCAAATATACGGAAAATGTTTTTTTATTATCTTTTTATTCGCATTTCAAATTTAAATTTCATGTGTTACAGTCGACTCTCGATATAAGGACACTCAGGGGACCGGCAAAAGTTCGTTCCCGCCTTGGGTACGACACTTTTTTTAGCCCGATTTTCGAAAATTTCACCGGTTTTGTTTTGACAGTTTGGTTTCAAATATCGCAAGGATTCCGATTTTGCCGATCGTTTTTCAGAAATCCAGATTTTTTTCCTATAAAAAAGCAAAAACTCGATTTAAACACAGGCTTTTTCAAAAATCCCTGTCCTTATATCGAGTTTTTGCTTTTTTAATTAAAAGAAAAAAATCTGGATTTCTGAAAAACGATCGGCAAAATCGGAATCCTTGCGATATTTGAAACCAAACTGTCAAAACAAAACCGGTGAAAATTTTCGAAAATCGGGCTAAAAAAAGTGTCGTACCCGAGGCGGGACGAACTTCTGTCCTTATATCGAGTGTCCTTATATCGAGTGTCGACTGTAGACGAGGCAAATCTATTATCAACTATAACAGTTTATTTTTTTGGTATGTAAAGATAAGATATGATAAGATTTTCACAGGATTACAGGAAAACGACTTTGTTACAGCACCCTTCTGTCAACATCACCTCTTACGGCTGACTCCCCTTACATAGCTGGACCCAAAATCTCACCAAGTGAGAAAAGTCAACTGTGATAAGTTTTATAACTGAATGAATACCGTTTGGCTGAAGAAGCGATATTTATTTTGTCATGGAAAAGAGCCGCTGTTACTGAAATTAAACAGATTTTCACATTGCTCACAAAACCATGCCCAAGTTTCCATGATACCCACCATGTCTCCAAAGCTAAAATTACAAAATTTTCAAATGAAAAGAAGGCTATGAATTCAGTCTCAACTCACCCGGCGACTTTCATTGTCTGCTTGCTGAGCGACAGGGACACACTCCTGAAGTGAAAAGTACAGGGTGTTTCAAGAATTTCGAACACTTTTAAATCGCCATAACTTTTTTGTAGACCGAATTTTCGAATTCTGTAAACGCAGATTGACTCAGAATTAATAAGCAATTTTTTTGGTATGTAAAGTCAAAAGCACGATTTTTGCTTGGACCCTCCTGTGGTTTAGGCCTTGCCCATCCAGAGACCATCCACAGTCCAGGACCCGAAACACAGGAGGACCAAGCAAAAATCGTGTTTTTGACTTTACATACCAAAAAATTGCTTTTCAATTCTGAGTCGATCTGCGTTTACAGAATTCGAAAATTCAGTCTACAAAAAAAGTTATGGCAATTTTAAAGTGTTCGAAATTCTTGAAACACCCTGTATATAGCTTAATCCGGGAAAATTTCAAGTAGAAATCACCTTTTTCACATCTGGTTTAGCCTTGACATCAGAAAATAGGAATTCTTCGTCGCCTCTCTTTGCGTAAATTAGTCCATTCCATTCCCTCTTAGTGTCATTATAGGCTTTTTGATGCCTGCCTTGTAAATGTTTCCAGCTATTTTATGCGGCTTTCCTGAAAGTAAAATTGTCAGCTGGAATCAGGAAAACGAAAAAAAAAATTGTTCAAAAGACAGACCTCCAAAGAATGGTTTTGACAAGAATTCAATTTCGGCGTTATAGCCAGTCTTCTCGCATTTCACTTCAACTTTGCCACCCAGCTCAATCCACGGCGTAGACATGATCGACCGTCCATAACCATTCTGAGAGGAACTGGTCAGAGTTAATAACCAACGCTCTCCCAAACAAAAAAAATTGACTAACCGGAAAAGTGACGACGTATTCCTCATCGTACTTGTGCAGTTTCACGATTCCATGACCCACGTTTGTAACACCTAGAATTTGTAAAAACTTTATGTTGGATGGAAACATCAATAAATTTTTACCGACGGACACCCCAGGAATGAAGATTTTGTCCAGATATGAGCACTGAATGAAACACCGGTCTCGGGATGTTCAGCTAAAATGAGTTTCACGACATTTCACATACCAAATAATGACCAACCGTAGAATGCGGAGACCGGCGGATGATGACTAACTTGTTCAGCAATGAACGTGACTTGAGACGTGTCTGAACCAGGAAAAGGAGTTCCTTCGCCGGTCTTCTTGCCAGAAGGTTCGACGCCTGCAAAGAAATTTAAATACAGTCAACTCCCGATTTAGTGTACACCCTTGGGACCGGCTCCAGGTGTACACTAAATCAAGTGTACACTAAATCGAGAGTTCATTCTAGTCATTTTAATTAACCGCCGGCCAAAATTATTCAATCCAAGTGTACACTAAACCGGGGTGTACACTAAACCCGGTGTACACTAAATCGGGAGTTGACTGTAATGAAAATTCGACTAAAACAGCCGGGATAAATAAACCTGGAACAGTCCATCGACACCGGAAACTTTCACCGAGAATTGGGTTGTAAGGTTTCTTTGCCACACCACTTTTCCTAGCTGGATAGATGGAGTTCAAGTAATACCGCACCTAGGAAATTGAATACATAATCTAACTGGTAGTGTGCGGTGTTAAAATGCCTACGACTGAGATAAAGCGCTCCTCTGGAGTATTGATGTTGACAGCACTGATAAAATCATCAGGATGTGCTGAAAGAAAGATGACATCACAAGGTGCCACATAGATTTTTAAAAATTTTCGTGACACCTGCTTA
This sequence comes from Ditylenchus dipsaci, assembly GCA_004194705.1. Classification (NCBI taxonomy): domain Eukaryota; kingdom Metazoa; phylum Nematoda; class Chromadorea; order Rhabditida; family Anguinidae; genus Ditylenchus; species Ditylenchus dipsaci. The sequence goes on along the minus strand of SADC01001320.1, from coordinate 343,967 downwards.
ATGTATAAAAATTACCAAAGAAATCGGCATACATTTCCAACTAAAAATTCAGCTTCATGAATGCGGTCAGATAAAAAAATGCATACTCACCAAACTTCGGCGCTCCAAGATGAATGTCGGCAGAGTGACTTTTGTTAGATCCATTCCTACGCTGACTTGCGACAACAAATGCATTAAGACACCTAAAAAAGTTTTTTAGACTTGGAAGCAATCCACTCTTAACATTAGAGTATTCAAAAATCGATTCTTGTTAGGTTGTTTTACTCGGGCAAACCCAACAGCCAACTCTGGCAGTGTTCTCCCTCCACCATAGTGAATTGTCTATAGTGGCCAATAAAGTATTCCTAATTCGGTCTGCCAAAAAAATTATTTGTGTGGACCTTCGGCCTCGTCACTAGTTCGATCCGGTTTACAGAGTGACCATTATGTAGGAAGTCGACTGTATACAGTCTCTTCTCGATATAGCGCCACCAAAGGTCTACCTTAATCAGTGACGTTTTGTCGAGTGCAGACTGCGCAGATCGCAATATATAAGGCATTTGAAATACACAAGAAAAAACTTACTTCCATGCTGCTGCTGCAAATTTCCAATGGCATTCTCTTCGTTATTGTCATATATTCTGTCGAAATCTTCATTTGAGTCACCCCAGTCTGGTTCTGATTCTAGAAGGCTGTCGTTTCTGTCACTTTTCGCTCTTCGCATAGCCGAATTTCGTCTGCTGCCGTTACTCCCTGGAAGCGAAAAATATACCATACATGATCTAATATGAACTATGTGTCCGAAAAAGGAAGAATTAAAGTTTTTAAACTAACCGGCACTTAACCGATCTGGATTCTGTGAGTCTGCATCAAAGAATTCATCTTCACTGCTTGAGTAGCTGACCGGCGGCTCCATTTCCATGTCTTCCTAAAAATTTCTATAGATAAAAGTTACAATCAAAAGATAAACATTCAAATGGGTAAATTCTAATTATTTACCCCTCCATCAGTAACAGATCCCTCTATGCCCTTTTCGTCGTCTCCTTCGCTGCCTTCAGTGCCAAAATGCCGTTGAACTTGTCTGATCACAACAATTGCTGAAAAATGACGTTCTTTATAAATTGCCTGAAAATGTGACACTCACAATGGTCCACCGTGCTTTGCAACCGCTTTATAGTTGATAAAACTTCATTTAACATTTTCTTTCTCTTAGCATCAGGTTTATCGGAGGTTAGTTGATCACTTTGCTCGAGTTTGCGCACCTTAAAATATGTTTTCAAGGTCTGTAGGGAGCACTTTTTTTACTCAAATACATTAAGCGATGTTTTAGAAATGTAAATGTAAGACATATTTCTAAAATCCCTACGGATGACTCTTACACATTGGAGGCGTTTTGCACTGAGGCGTTTGTTATGCAAAAATGTATCCCAGGATCTGCTCTGCAAAGTTACGTCAAATTTTTACAAAATCCTGCATCTATAGAAATTAGAAGCCATTTGAAGTCCGGAACCCGTTTTTCTACTCAAAATTTGAGATTTTTTAGATTTCGCGCAAAATTTCTTCCCAAAAACTAAATTTTTTTTTTCTGAAAAGGGGTGTGTAAACGATTCTACTACAGTCGCCTCTCAAAAATTTTTGGTGTGCCAAATTTTTTAGGTGTCACTATATCGAGAGGCGCAGGTCTTTTCGTCAAAACTCTTGTCATTGCCAAAAACGGCCGGTGAAATGGGAATCCTCGCGATTTTTCACATTTGACTGAAGAATTATTTTTGGCAAAAGTCGTCAAAAAGGAGGTAAAAAAGTGTCGGACCCTAGGCGGGAACGAGCTTGAGGAGGGGTGTCACTATATCGAGAGGCGACTTTACTAGCAATTGTGGGCTGCAAATTTTATGCATATTTCAGATTTTGTTTTTACTAACCGGAATTGCCCATTCAGTATGATTATCCAAAACGGTACAATTCTGGTATACCCCAGCACTCAATTCTGGTATACCCCAGCACTCAATTCTGGTATACCCCCAGCACTCGATTCTGGTATACCCAACACACTTTACCCACAATTGAAAGCTGAGGATGTTAGCTACACGATGGTGTAAAAATTTCTTGGTTTAGTTCACAAAAATGTATACCTTTTAATTAAAATTGAGTTGAATCTTTTCGAGTGAAAATTGAACGCTCAAAAATGATTCAATTCTATTTTAATTAAAAGATGTGCATTTTTGTGAACTAAACTAAGAAATTGTTACACCATCGTGTAGCTAACATCCTCAGCTTTCAATTGTGAGGTAAAGTGTTGGGGATATACCAGAATTTAGTGCTGGGGGTATACCCGAATTGAGTGCTGGGGTATACCCGAATTGAGTGCTGGGGTATACGACAATTTAGCCTCCAAAACTTTGGTTCAACTGATTTAGAGTGGGCGTACCCTAACTAGTAAGTATGGAGATTTTGGTTAGTAAAAGCAACATTTTGCTACCTATAGTTTTGTTATTGGCCTTTAGAGATTTTTCAAGTTTCATGGACAAATTGACCGCACTCTAATTGTCTCTGCCGTTTTCAAGATTTTCAAAAATATCTCACATCGTCGGTACAATTTTCATTTATTTTTCACAGTTCTTCGTAATTTTGAGCCTTCTACATTTTTTATGTTTGTAGTCGGGAATCCTTCACTTACAAACCTGCTCAATCAAAAGTTGCGATTGGGTTTCTGCTTGTGTCACCTTCTTTCCCAACTCCACTACCGGGTCTTCTTGCTGCGGTTTGTAGTACCCACATTTTTCATGGATCACCTGAACATTTATATCTCCAAATAGTTATTATTTTTTTAATTTACCCGCTCCAAAGCGCGGACCCACAGATCTCTCTCGGCTTGATCTCTGCCCTACAACCAATATTTTTGATATTTAATAAAAATGTTCCAAGTAATTTCTTCAATACCTGCAGGTGAAAGACCTTTCCTGAAACTTTTTTTCGTTTTAGGGTAAAACCACAACTGTAGTAGTTACCGTCTACAGTTATGGTAAATGATTTATCATGTTCTCCATCTATCCCGATGGCTGCACTTCTTAGCCGGATGCATCCGCGCTGCTGTCCTTTGAACATTTTTTCCTTTGACTGTAAATAATAAGTCAAAATCATTAAAAAATGTGAGCTTGGTAAACTATTTTACAGAAAAATAGCGTCTTGAAATATTGAGCAAAATGTTAAAAAAATCAATTAAAAAAGTTCTGTACACAGTTGTGTGGAAACCGGAAGAATCAAAACCTTCGCCAGAAAATGGAATCCAATCGGTCGGGTTCCCGCTTGCATGCGCTGTGATAAATCTTTTTTTAAATTTGAAAAACTTGCTGTGTAGTAGCAGAGAACATCGTCATTCAGCACAAAATATCTATATTGCCAGCCGTGCACCTGCGAAATTCATGGATTGATTATGAGGTGGTATGCGAACTTATTCCAACCAACCATATTTGTCCATTTGTTCAGTGAGCCCTCCATCTTTTTGGCTAATTTATTGCCACTCTTTGGAGTATTGAATATTCACGTGGAGTAATGCCAGAAGGAATTGACTCCTCTTTGCAAAGCTGCTTGACTTCAAGATAAATCAAAAACAACTAGACAGATGAGAGAACTCGGTATGCCACACATGGCTGTTCGGTCACCAATTTGAATGTGGAAATTGTGAGAATGTTAATAAATATATAAGGAAATTGCTGTGGTTTGGTGAAAAAATGCGAGTAGTCAAGATTGACTTAGATTTATCATTTTCTTCTGTTGAGGTCAGGGTTCTCATTGGGTTCGATTGACCAGAAAAGATTTAATTTTGGACGTGAAGTCTTATATTTTTTGAAAAGTTTGAACAGAAGTTAGTCACAAACGGTTTGATTTTCAACGAAAAGTTCAACGAAAAGACTTGATTTGTTTTAATTTTGGGGAAAAGACAAACTAAAAGAAGAATGTGACAAAATTTCTAAATGGCTGCGGTTGAAATCTCCCGTCAATAGGGTTGTCGGATGTCCGTAAATGTCGGATCCACATCCGATATCCGAAATTTTCGGATATCCGATACGGTATCCGAAAAAATCCTGGATAATTCCGGATATTATCCGAAATCGGATATCCGATCCGACAATCCTACCCGTCAAAGAGTTCAAACATCCATGCCCAGTATGTTCTTTATCCCGTAACATTTAAATTTTTCACAAAAAGTCTAAATATTCCATCAAACACAATTGACGTTCTACATAGCAACCCTCTTTATTTTGTCCACCTCTTCAATGTATACGGGTAGGGCAGGACCAGTTTGATTGGTTTTTACGTTAAAACTAGGCAACCTATAATTGTCCCAGTGATATCTAATAAATTGATTGAAATTAACCACCGTTCAATAACAACAAAAAATTGAATTGAAATTTTCAGTTATACTCGGTATGAATTTCGTAAGCGAGAAGAGTGCCCAGAAAGAAGGAAATTCAGAGGGTGAACCTAACTTCTGTCACGGCTTTTTTCATGTTGACTATTTATAGAGCCCGAAGAGCCAGTTGATCGCAGACCATTGTATCATCGCTTGAAGGTGTGTTTTTTGATAAACCATAGCGCTATCAATTTTTACGACATATTTTTCGGGTGGTATTTAATTTTGGCCATAGAATACTGAATTTCGGCCATAGATCTGTGTTGGCCATAGAATATTGAAAAATGGCCATAGATTTTTGAAAAATGGCCATAGATTTCTGAAAATTGGCCATAGATTTCTGAATTTTAGCCATACTCGCTCGAAATCATGTTTCAACCACTTTTAAAGATGCTCTTGAACCTGAAACATCCTAAAAAGATGTTTTAAGCGTGTCGATGACACTTTTCCGAGAAAAAAAAATTCTGTAATTTTTCCGACCATTGGTCGCTCAGGGCAAAAAGTCAAATTTCGGTCAAAAAAAAATTCTCGGAAAATTGTCATCGACACGCTTAAAACATCTTTTCAGGATGGTTCAGGTTCAAGAGCATCTTAAAAAGTGGTTGAAACATGATTTTGAGCGAGTATGGTTAAAATTTAGAAATCTATGGCCAATTTTCAGAAATCTATGGCCATTTTTCAGTATTCTATGGCCAATTTTCAGTAATCTATGGCCAAAAAATCTATGGCCAAAGTTAAATATTCTATGGCCAAAATTCAGTATTCTATGGCCAATTTTAAATATAACCCATATTTTTCTCGTTCAGGAGGTCAAAGACAAAAAGCAGCTGGAGTATGACGAGGAACACATGTTGAGTAAGATACCACCTACCAATAGCTCTTTTGTAATCTATTTTTTTAGAAAACCAGTTTCGTGGGATTGACGATGGTGAGGCCGACTTCTTGGCTATGGTTGACAAGTCAAAAGTGGGTTTCTGCTTTTAATTAGGCTTTTTACTAACGTGATTATAGGAGGATGCAGCGATGAAGCGAAGACAGGCATGTATTTGATCCATCCTCGGATATTTCTAATATTCAATATTAGGAGGAGGAAGACTTGGTGAAAGCAGCCATGAAGTACAATGCGGTCGCAGATGCTCGATGGTGGAGTTGCCGGTTGTCAAGCCACAGAGGCCAGCTAACTCTAATAAGCCGGCCAACAAACAAGCTTCAATTATTGCCTCGGGAATCAGAAAGAGGTATAACTTTTCGGCTGTTACTAACCATCACTTTTCAAATCATCTTTTCAAAAAAATCCATGATTCTGGATTGACGGTATGAACGAGGTTTTCATTATTCGAAACAGTATTTCCTATCTGTAAATGCAACAAAAAAGTTGGTTCAGGTGTAGCAGTAATAACTACTTTGTATCGTTATAGAAACTTTCATTCACAATTTCAGGACCAGAATCAGTGATGAAAACTGTGTAGCATCTCCACTATCAGAAACAGCAGCCAAGAGATCATCGCTTTGCAAGGTTGCTGGTATCCTGCCTGGACTCGTCGATTATGTGAACTCGTCTGAGTAAGCCTATTTTAGTTGAGCTTATTCTGAGTTTTGACAAACTTTTTTTCATTCAGTTCGAATAGCAGCAGTGAGTCAGACGATGAAATCTTGCCATCATTGGTGAGACGAACTCCAAATCCGAAAGAAGGCGAAGATTCCCATAGTCATTAATTAGACATCCGCCTGTTTATTGTTGTGTTCAATTTGTGCCGCAAAATTTCGTTCCGATAAATTGTTCATTGAACCCTACTGCGACCCTACTGCTGAACCCTACTGCGTTTACTGCGCATCCTGTTTTTCATCCGTGTGCAGTGATTCATCTGTGTGCACTCAAATCGTTATGACCTTTTTCTAGTCGAGGTGTAGGTTAATACGCGTTTGGGCCCCTCCGCATGTGGGCCCCGCATTTGGGCATCCCGCGTTCGGCCCCAATTCAAAATTTTTTATATATCCTTGGCAAATCGTCGAAAAATTCTTTTTTTTTCTCGGTAAATTCATATCACCATCCTCAGCCTGAGGACCTCAGGTTAATTCATCCTCGAAATTTCCGTGGTTAAAGGTTCGAATCCTGCAGGTTGCAGACTTTTTTCTTGACTACTTATAACAGTAAAATTATTTTAAATGATTAGTAAAGTTAAGGGTGAGTACGAAAACCGCTAGTATCGAGCCTTGAAGGGCCATTGCCGTCTCTGACAACGGTTGTCCTCCTTAAAAGGTATGAAAGGGTAGGGAAACCGCTAGTGTCCACCCTGAAAGGGCATACCTCTATGTAAGTATGTATACCAGCGTTTCTATATGCGGTAGGCCCAGTATTCAAAACATCTTCTTGTTAGTGGGCACTGTGTGATTAGTGGCCCCTTTTATTCCTTCCCCTCCCAATACAGCCCAATCAACAAAACTATGTTCAAATTTCATCTTTTTAGGGTATTTGTATACCCTTTTAGGATGGTTTACCTTGGTCACCCAAGGAAAAAGTCGAATTTTCGGCCATCTTTTTCAAAACTGGCTTTCCGCCACCTAAGATAACCCTACTTATATAGTCTTATCTCAGTGCGATCGCTTGACTAACACCACCTGGACACCTTAATTTCACTTTTTGGATGAAACTTCAGAACTTTGTTCGATCCCCTACGAACATAAGTAATAATAGCACACAAAGTGTTGCGAAATAAACTAGATAATAAAATGTAGAGAAATTTCAATATAGAATTAAAAATATTGAATTTTTGAATTAGGGCCCAAATGCGGGCCCAAACGCGGGGCCCAAATGCGGAGGGGCCCAAATGCGTGTCAACGGAGGTGCATACTAGAATGAGAACCGAGTACGATGCTAGGAGCTAAATTCCTGAATGATGTGCGAATTATCTGAAAAATATCCTTGCAACTTCAGCATACGGGCATTTCAAACTGTAGCCAATAAATTTTGACTGGAAAATTTTCATCTCAATCTGGGCACTCGTGACCTGTGTTCTATAATTTATCGAGTTTTTACCTTCTTGCACCAATCTGAAAAAGTTATGTCTCTACTTTATCCCGTTAATTAGCCACTTCATACCCTATGAGAAAGTTTAAATTTCAATTGGTTTTCCAGAAAAAAGATGTCATTAAACTCTAGTAAAGAGAGCTCTGTGGTGTCAACGCCTGGATCAGTTGCTAGTCACTGTAAGAAATTATTCTACCTTTGCCGTCTTTTTTCTACGACCTTTGCTTTTTAAAGACAATGCCGTGCCGAACAGCGGTCTTCAGGAGAGAACAAACAGCCGGATCTATCACCTGAGAAATTTTAACAACTGGATGAAAAGCATGCTCATATGTTTGTAGTCTCTCTTTAGTTTTTATCTAAAATTCAACACTTTTAGCGGATTTCATTGAAAGGCTTCGCCATGAGGGATGCCCATCTGCTACCGTTCTGGTTAGTCAAACTTGTTATTTTTGACCAAACTTGATTTACAATTTAAGGATCTTTGCTGTGGAAAAGGAGGTGACCTGCTCAAGTGGAAAATTGGAAATATAAAATCAGTGGTCATGACAGGTAATTCCGAGTAACAGATTTGTAGCTGCTAGATCGATTTCAGACGTTGCTGACGTTGCACTGAATCATTGCAGAAATCGCTATGAGTAAGTCTATATGTATAGCTGAAGATTTAATTAGTGATTTAATTTCGAATTCAGAGAGCTACGCGATAGATTTGCTAGAGAACGGAGGTTTGTAATCCATGTATAGGGTTGACTCAGGTGGTTTTGGATCAATCGTAGACATGTGTTTCGGTATTTGGAATTTTCTCTACGCTAACTGACCCAGTTCTAACCGCCTTTTTCCTTACACGGAATTTTATCGCTGTTATTTTTTATAGACAACCATTTGATGCCCATTTTATTCATGCCGATGCCACCCAGGTTTGACTTTGTATCCTTACAACATTTGTAGCCTGTTATATTTTAGGATATTTTGCGCGACAGCTATCCAGACCGAAACATGCAGTTCGACATTGGTGGGTGTTTTAATGATAGTTACTTTTCCTCAATAAATTTATAGTCAGTTGCCAATTTGCTCTTCACTATTCTTTTGCGTCAGAACAGGTATGTCACATCGCCTGCGTAAGTCACTAACATATTTTATTTTCAGTCCGCCCGTAGGCTGCTGTCAAATGCTGCAGGTAAAATTAAATGTAGTTTAGTTGGTGTTCGTCTTTGTAGCTGAGATTTCCAGATGCTCTGCGCCCTGGGGGATATTTCATCGGTACCTTGCCTGATGGGAGCAGTATTATGTGAGTAAATTGGGCTCGGTGCGCTATTATCTCTAATGTCTATGTTTAGGAACTTCTTGCGCAAAAGTGATGACGGTATCTTTCGCAATGATGTTGTCAAGGTCACTTACACTGGGAATACGATAGTTTCAAGGATCACCAGCCACCTTTGTTCGGAGCCCAGCTGAATTTCGAATTAGATGAAGTCGTGAACTGTCCTGAGTATTTGGCATTTTTCCCCTTCTGATCAAGTAAGTTGATTTTTCTGTTCTACACATCTGCATGCTTTTTTTAGGATTCTGGATGAGTTCGACATGGAGTTGGTTTATCATCACAGCTTTCCGGATGCCGTGAAGTACTACTTGGAAAACAACCCGAGAGAAGCCAGACCTTTGGTATAATTTTTGCTTCAATACGTCTCTTTGTAACTGTATCACCATCAGATGAATAGAATGCGTGCGCTTGAGGTCTACCCTCCCTTTCCAAGCAACCCTCTGGTGGGCAATGAGACAGAATATGAACATGCGTCTGAGAAGATGAAGGAATTAAATGCAGGACCAAACGAGCGAATGGTAATTTTCGCACTTAATATATTTTTTCTAACAAAATCGCCGAGTTTATGTTTTTACACACCCTCTTGATAAAGATTAAATCAAAGGCATTTTTGACAATGAGAATACTGCACTGTAATATTTCAATGGAAATAATATTCTGTTATTCAGGGTACCCTATCAAAGAGTGAGTGGGAAGTAGTTTCAATGTACCTCGTGTTTGCGTTCAGAAAGAAATCGGCCAAGAATAGTTTATTATGTTTGCGCTCCTATACTCCATTGTATGTCCATTGTTGTTGTTGTTGTTGTGTGCCACGGAAATTCTTCAACTTGTTGTCATTGATATTTGCATTCTTTTGGTTCGAATAAATTGTGTTATAGAATAGACGGTTGTTAAATATCTTTGGAGAATTTAAACCGACTATTATACTAAGAACATATGCGTCTAAAATTATTTTTGTGAGAGTATATTTAACAGTCAATTGTTTTTGAAGAAAATAATCAGATATTGGTGACATGTGAGATCCTTCAAGAATGTACACCGGTCTCCCATATTTGACTTGGTAATTGCTTCAAAGAACTTGGCGGCTAATTATTACTATTACACAAACAATTCAACATTTGTTCTCTGTTATAATAATGTTGATATCACAGATAGTTAATAATAAAATGGTAAGTGATAGTGGGTAGAATTCTTTTCTGTGCTTCCACTGTTGTACCCTATGATTTTGGTGAAAAAATTGTTTACTGTGCACCTAGAAAGCCTTTAGGGTTTTTCTCATGCTGAAATAAACTAAAATTTTATTTCAGTTCATATTTGTAAACACGAACCCAGTTCCACATAGACTGACACATCTCTTCAATGCCGAACTCAGCCTTCCAACCGAGTTTTTGCTGTGCCAAGGTGGGGTCGCAGTATATGGAGGCTAGATCGCCTGGGCGTGGCTCACCGATTACAGTTTTTAACTAAAAAATCGATGGTATCTTGAACAAGGTCTGAGATTAAGAACATACCGTTTTGCCAGAAGCTAAAAATGTTTTGGGTCTGTGGGTGTTCAGTCATTAATCAATTACCTTTTTCAAAAGCTGCGACCATCTGTTTGACCTGCAAATTATTACTTAGTTAACAATCAGTAAATTAAGCTGATGAGATCTTTGACTATGCTAAAGTCGAGAAACAAGGATTTTTTAAAATTTTAGACTACAGTCATACTTGATTTAACATACACCCTTGGGATCGGGTGCATGTGTATGTTAAACCGAGCTGTATGTTAATCGGGGGGTAATTTGACGGGGTTTATTATTGAAGGGACCAACCCCAGGTGTATGTTAAATCGAACTGTATGTTAAACCGAGCTTCGACTGCATAGAATATGGCATACTTCCCAATCCTCATGTTTTTGGGTAATCCTTTTTCTTGAGGCAAATATACTTTTTTGGGGGCAAATTTTGGCACAGGTAACGAACAAGCACCCCACTCAAGTAAAGAACAAGCACCCCACTCGAGTAAAGAACAAGCACCCCACTCGAGTAAAGAACAAGCACCCCACTCAAGTAAAGAACAAGCACCCCACTAATTTGCTTGAAAACTATATAGGGCGTGTATAATATGCATTACAAATCCATTTTTAATGGTTCTGTTGTTTGGGTGCTTGTTCGTTACCTGTGCCGTTTCTTGGCTAAGATTAAGAACAAGCACCCCACTCGAGTAAAGAACAAGCACCCCACTCGAGTAAAGAACAAGCACCCCACTCGAGTAAAGAACAAGCACCCCACTCGAGTAAAGAACAAGCACCCCACTCGAGTAAAGAACAAGCACCCCACTCGAGTAAAGAACAAGCACCCCACTCGAGTAAAGAACAAGCACCCACTCGAGTAAAGAACAAGCACCCAGATTTTCAGAAATATCTAGGAGTATTTCAATCCAAAACATTTGGTCAAACAATAAGTAATATGTGATTGTGGATATTATTTCGTGGGATTTCGTATTTGTGTAATAAACTATGACATATCAAATAAAATGGGGTGAAAATCTGGGGTGCTTGTTCTTTACTCGAGTGGGGTGCTTGTTCTTTACTCGAGTGGGGTGCTTGTTCTTTACTCGAGTGGGGTGCTTGTTCTTTACTCGAGTGGGGTGCTTGTTCTTTACTCGAGTGGGGTGCTTGTTCTTTACTCGAGTGGGGTGCTTGTTCTTTACTCGAGTGGGGTGCTTGTTCTTTACTCGAGTGGGGTGCTTGTTCTTAACCTTAGCCCAAATTTTACTCTTTTTGGGCAAATTTTTCTTTTGAATGATCTCATTATTTTTTCTTATATTTTTTTCAAAAGTGATGACACCATTATGCAGCCCTCCAATTAAAGTTTTTTATGAGATATCGATTATTGCATCATCTTTGCAAAAAGTAGCACAAGAACATAAAAGTATGAACCAAATTATTTTTCTGACTTGCTTCATACTTTACATTTTGTAGAGATACTGCAACAATAAATATCTCATTAGAAACCAGAGTCGCAAAGTTAGATAGTGTTGTCAACACTTTTGAAAAAGATGAAATCAGTCGAAAGAAAATTTGCCCAAAAAAGAGTAAAATTTGCCTCAAAATAAAGTATGACTGACATACGACTCGATACACATTGTGACTCGATACACCAACTCGATACAGTTGCGACTCGATACGCCAACTCGATACAGTTGCGACTCGATACGCCAACTCGATACACCGGGTCTCGAGTTCGATTCCCGCCGATTGTTATTTTTATATTTTGACATTTTTTTATTCATTTGTATCAATATTAATCACTTCTAACCATATATTTACTTTGATAATGGCTAAACATTCGGAAAGCAGCTAAAATTTATGCGATGCCGCTGGATATCCTATTTCTTATTTATCACTTGGTTTTCTCTTTAGAGTTTGGCAAAAGAGCCTACGAATAAGTACATAATCGAGAGAATCGCTCAGAATTGTCTCTAAAGTATGTGCGCGCATATTCCATGCGCATATTTTATTCTCAAGGCCCCTATGTCCCGAAGAGGGTAATCTTGTAACATTTTTTAATTCATGCCCTTACGAATTTTTCATATTTTCAGCCGTTTTGTAGTTTCAGAACACATTTGAGGCCGTCCTAACGCGCGCTGGCCTACCCTTTGCCTAAGGCTTTGCCTAAATTATAAAAAGACAATAAAATGGCCTGAAATTTTGTAGAAGGCGCAAATTCTGTATGAAATCTCAGAAGGTGCCAAACACCCTAATGACGATGAGAATCAAGGATTCAGAGACGCAAAAAGATATTAAAGCCCATCACACATCGGAAAAATGACAAAACGTCAAAATAACACTAGACGAAGGTCAAACTCGAGACCCGGTGTATCGAGTTGGCGTATCGAGTCGCAACTGTATCGAGTTGGTGTATCGAGTCACAATGTGTATCGAGTCGTCGTTATACCATAAAGTATATCTGCCCCAAGAAAAAGGATTACCCCATATTTTTGCCATTCCAGAAATAAAAACGCGAGGAAAGTTGTCGAAAGGGTCTGTTTTCGTTTAATATTAGTCGAAACCCATAAGATGGCATGATTTATTATTTTTTAATTCCGACGCAAAATTTGCAGATTCATAGTCACCGTCCCAGCAACAATCTTTTACAAAAAATTCGAGCATCCGACTTGAAAATTTCATTACTTACTCTGTTTGTATTTTTTGGGTCGCATTAATTTTATTTCACTTACCGAGTATCCCTTTCCTGTTCCAATGTTGTAGACCTCAACTCCCGGCTGTTCTCTATTAGTTTTGATTGCTTTGATTCGATCCAGAGCAGCCACATGGGCCTTAAACATCTAGTTAACCCAAAAATTAGTCACGTAAAACACCCACCTTAGCCAGATCCACAATGTGGATATAGTCTCGAACACCAGTGCCATCTGGAGTGTCGAAGTTGGTGCCATATATCTTGAGTTCCGGCAGTTTGCCAGCCGCCACTTGAGCCACAAAAGGCATCAAATTGTTGGGAATGCCTCTGGGGTCTTCTCCAATCATGCCGCTGGGGTGCGCTCCGCAGGGATTGAAGTAGCGCAGGATGGAGATGTTCCAATCCTTGAAGTGAATCTTGGAGGTTCGGTTAGTTATGGACTAAAAATCTTACTTTGGCAGCCACACTAACATCAAACAGGATCTGCTCCACAAAATATTTAGTCCTGCCATATGGGTTGGTGATGCCCTGCCCGGTTTGTGCAGATTCCTTAATGGGCAACTCGGATGGCGCTCCATATACGGTGGCACTGCTGGAGAAAACGAAATCCTTGACTCCGTACTTTTGGCAGCACTAAATTCGAAATTTATTATTGATATTTGTTGGAAAAAGTGTTTGTTGCTTCCGAGCCGTTTTTATGTGTAAAATTAGGCTTGGGTACTCGACCCGAGTCCGCAGGAAATAGGAGTTTGGAATCCAAACTTTGGATTCAGGTGAAGTTGCTGAAATTTAAATTGGAGTCCGGTCTGATCATCGATGAAAATTCGGAATCCGGATATTAGAGAAATTTTGGTATGCACTGCCCACTCAAGGTTTTTCTGGTCCTCCAAGCTGATTTTTTTCAAATTTTTTATTTTCTAAATTTCTTTCAATTTTGTATTAAAAAAACAGCTAAAAAGTTGGAAAAAATTTCGAAAAAATCAGCTTGGGTGACCGAGGCCACCTGCGGGGTGTATACTGAATTTGAGGGTATGAGGGGGGAGGCTGTCAGCCTCATACCTTCAACCCTCAGGCCATTGGTATTTGTATACACCAAAATTTAGCCCGAATATTTTTGGAATCCGGAAAATCCAAAACTACTATAAAGACGCGGTAAAAGTGAAAAAGAATTGCATCCTATACGACAATAGTTTCTGATCAGTTTTCAACAGGATATACAGGGTGCGGAAAAAGTTCGATGACCAACTTTATATTCAAGATTTTTATGTCCAAACCTAATAATATAAAAAAATGATACCATTCAAAAGCTTAAACAATTCCGCACAAGATGCATCATTCAGAATTCAAAATACCAACGTTTCGCATTTACGCAGGCACGTATTCTTTTGCGCCAACTTTCGACCGCCGAGGCGAGCAAATTTACATCAATTTAATTGGTTTGCTGCACTCTGTATAGCAGTTATGGGCAATTTAATTGTCATTCGAAAGCTTATCTTTGTGCCTACAAAATTAGTGGTGAACGAAATAGTTTCGTTGAGCACAAAAAAAGATTTGAATGTTTCAATGATTTTTATCTTCAGTGAACTGATATTATTAGGTTTGGACATAAAAATCTTGAATTTAAAGTTGGTCATCGAACTTTTTCCGCACCCTGTACTTTTTTAATCTGAAAACCTGCCTTAATCAAATTCAAGGAGCCCACAATATTGTTCGTATAATATTCAAGAGGTTTTTCTACAGACTCTCCCACTGCCTTCAATGCAGCCAAATGGATGACGGAGCTGAACTTTGCCTGAAAACGAATTAAATATGAATCAGTACATTACTCTTCCACAGTTGATTTTGTTGGCCTATGGACTGTGAACAACAACTGTATGACAAAAGGGGAATAAGGCTTACATTTTCAAAAATGCCTTCCAACTCCTCATCTTCCAACAAATCACACTGTTTGAAGTCAATTGGTTTTCCAGTGATTTGTGACACCCTTTGCAGGCTCACAGCATTCTTCTTGCCATCTTAAAAAATTGTTGTTAGAAAATTATCGCATTTGTCGAGCTCGCGACATTGAGTTTTTGACATTTTTTTTGAATAAATCCCTCAAACAATTTATCCCTATATTTGTGGGCAGTGAGATAAGCTACAAAATGGGTGGTTAATAGGTTGGTCAAACCGTTGTCATTACTATAATATCGTATTTTCTCTAATAGAGCCCCCCTCTAGAGGTTGATTAAAAAAATAAAGCCCCGGGAGCTCTATTAGAGGAAATACGGTAATTTTTATAATGGCATGTCTACCATTGTAAATTCTGCCTACATAGCCAAATAATGGTTTAGCAAACTGCTCGGCCATTTTCCGCCTAATGGCCACCACCTAACTCCAGTGCTGACTAGCCTGAGGGCAGTCTTCTAGAAGTGGGTCGAAAACATGATTTTGAATGGACCTAACAAGTGAGCCTAGGGTCTATCATTTTTTAACAGAAATATAGGGTTATTTGTGACAAATACCTGAAATGGCGTTTGAAAAGTTGTCGATGGCAGTGACATTATAGCCAGCAGTCAAAAGCTCTAGCACAGTATCTTAAACAAAAAACAAAGAGTAAAAAAAACTTTGATCACAGTGAGAAAGACTCACGTGATCCAATAAACCCAGCTGCTCCAGTTACCTAAATTTGTACAAATTCAGAAAAAATATATTTACAGTTATTTAAGTGATAAGCTGATTTTGCGAAATTCACCATTTTTTGGCAATGTCTTTTTTGTATTTTTGACAGTTTATTTTGTGTTTTTTGACATTTAATCATTTCTCAAGGAAGCTGGGTTCTCTCCACTTAAGGCTTCACCTATGTTAAAAGAAGAAAAACCGAAAAATGTCACATATTTGCGCCGCCAATGCAGTTACCGTATTCTCTCTAATTATAGGCCCTCTCTAATTAGAGACCCATCAACTTTGAGTATCTGTATCTCGGAGCAGAGAAAACATTTTGCAAATATGTTCTTTGCCTTTCCTTAGCTCCCACAAGCTCTACCGATTCCATTTTTTTAGATTTTCGTTGAGCACCCAAAAATCTCGAGATCAAATTCAAAATTTTCCGATCTTCGGGAGGTTGAAAAGTTACACACCCGAGTCTATAATTAGAGATAATACAGTATGTCGCGTTTCTCAAACATAGTGATCGCCCGTCCGGCCGGGCCCGTCGCCGTCCGGACGGCGCTGAAAAACCGGACGGACGGGACGTCTTTGTAGCCGGCCGGCGGATGGCCGGTGGTCGGACGGCCGACAACGGCATACTCGGGCGGGACGGCCGGCCCGTCCGAGACCGTCTTGTACTAGACCGAGACCGTCTCTTGAATCTTTTGGTTTTTAAGGCTCTGACGGCCGGCGTTAGAAAAAAATTTGGACGGGCGGTTGGACGGCGGGCAAAAACTTGCGGAACGGAGACGGGACGTCGTCCAAATTTTGAGATACGCGGTCACTATGTTCTCAAAAAATGCCTTGAACTTCCTGCATTTTTGTTTTTTAATAAGCTTTTTTCATTCTGTTACTTCAACTTTTTTGATTTTTTTAATTCAAAAAAAATCGTCGAAAAAATAAATAATTAGCAAACATATATACTGAAAGAAAGATTCGACAAAAAGATTAAAAATTCTGAAACAAAATAAATATATAAAATATTCCGACCACTTTTTTGGCTTTTAATTTTCGTTCAGTTATCAAAATCTCCCTCAAAATGTCTCAAGTAAAAATTGTTCGCAGTGAAAATTGGAACACAAGACGGCTCTAAAGCCAAAGATGATGACATTGATGACCATTTAAAAAAATACTATTTTATTATAAGTGTGTTGAAATTTAAAAAAACGCCTACCAAAACATTGTTAGCCGCCATTCTTCAAGCCAAAACGAGAAGAATTCGGTGAGCTGAAACAAACTATATTATATGTGCCAAACGAGAGAAATAAAATAATGAATGCCAAAAGAAAAAAAAAGTATTCAAAGAGGCAATGTATTGAGTCACAATGCATTTTGAAGGCCTAGACCATAAAACACTTTTTGATCGCTGGCTGGCTAGACAATGACTTTTGAAACATTTAATTCCACTAAACAATGAAACAAAAATGCCTCAGAAACAGAAAAAAGAACAGTTGCTAAAAAAAATTAGTGTAGATGAATATCCGTAAAGCGAAAAAGAAGTGAGTGAATCAAGATAAGTGATGCAAAACCACGTTTACTGCTCTGCCATTGCGTATTTGAGAAAATATTTGGGAGCATTAAAATTATTGATGGAAAAGGGACAGAAACTATGATAATGGGAGTGTTTTGCAGAAAATTGATTATGAACTGATTGGTATGTAGACACAAACCCACACCACCTGCCAAATAGTGGATAATGGTGGATCCCATTCACTGGGTTGTGAGTGGGAATAATATTTGCATATGGTGCAAAAGATCAAGTCTAGTGCCCTGTTTTTACTAGAATTACTATTTTGTGAAATGGCTCAAATTGTTTTACACCGCCAAAATATTCTTTTACACCGCCAAATTAATTTTTTACACCGCCAAATTAAAATTTTGAGCAAAATATTCTTTTACACCGCCAAATTATTCGTTTATATCGCCAAATTTTGATTTTCTCCCGCCAAATTTAAATTTTGAGTCAAATACTGCAGTAAATTTTGCGGGAATCCAAATTTTATAGTTAAAAAAAACTTGGATCGCTCGGAATCCTACCCAGAGTGGTCAGAAGCCCATGAAAGTTGTTTTTTGGGGGTTTACTAAAGGGGAAGTAAACTTTTTGCGAAAATTCGATTGAGCAAATCAGAATTTCAGTCAGGTGGGCTAAATCGCTGAGAATACACCCTGAACCATTCTCCACCAACTTAAAACATCCTAAACCATCCTGAACTGCTCCAAACCAGTATCTTACCACCCTAAAGCAGTTCTTAGGACATTCATCGCTCAATATTTCACCCTTAACCATTCCAAACCACCCTGAACCTGGAATTTTGAGCGATTTAGCTCATCTGACTGAAATTTTGATCCGCCCAATCGAATTTTTGCAAAAAGTTTACTCCCCCTTTAGTAAACCCCCAAAAAACAACTTTCAGGGGCTTCTGGCCACTCTGGGGGTAGGATTTCGAGCGATCCAAATTATTTTTTGACTATAAAATTTGAATTCCCGCAAAATTTTCTGCAGTAATTGACTAAAAATTTGAATTTGGCGTAGAAAATCAAAATTTGGCGGCATAAACGAATAATTTGGCGGTGTAAAAGAATATTTTGCTCAAAATTTAAATTTGGCGGTATAAAAGAATATATTGGCGGCGCATTTGACTTACAGCCTTTTGTGAAATTAGGGTGTGCTGGTCCAAAGTTTGGTTCTAAATCTAATTTTTTACAAAATCACTAAAAATTAGACAGCAGCCCAAGTCCTCCTCCCCTCCAAAGAGTATTTTTCTTTAAGCCAGCTTTTTCATTTTTCACCTATTTCACACATTTTGCAACGACAATACTAGAGGTATTTGGCTGCTTTGCGGCCGAATACCAGCACACTCCACATTGCAATAGATCGGGGTGAAAAAAATTCAAGGGAACCGAAAAAAATAGGCTTACAAGGAAACCGCCAGAACTGTACGATCAAATTCGCAAATTCTGTTAAAGCCATCTTGTAGAGCATGGTCGATTTGTAAAGTGTAACCGGAGTTTTTTTTGGCGGACAGCGACAAAAATTTTGAGTTGTAGGCCAAAGAAAGCCGGAAAACCCCCAAAAAACACAAATTTTGGATATTTAAGTGCTCCAATTTTCTGTGTTTTGTATGTCAAGTACCAAATCTGATTATTATGACCTTATGTTATTTTTTGATTCTACGTCTATCAGTAATTTTTTTTAGCAATTATTTCAAAATTTTCTGAAAACTTAAATTTTCATGGCACCTAGTACCACATATCATGCATCAGTAAAATTTTAGTTTTCAGAAAATTTTGAAATAATTTTTGAAAACATCACTATCAGATGTAAAATCAAAAAGTAACATGATGTTATAAAAATCAGATTTGGCACTTGACGAACAAAAGCAGAGAATCGGAGCACTGAAATATCCAAAATTAGTGTTTTTGGGGTTTTCCGGCTTTCTTTGGCCTACAACTCAAAATTTTTGTCGCTGTCCGCCAAAAAAATCCGGCTACTATATACAAATCGACCATGCTCTACAAGATGGCTTTAACAGAATTTGCGAATTTGATCGTACAGTTATGGCGGTTTAAATTTGCGCGCTACACATTGCAAAAAAAGAAAACTTAAAAAAATCAAGGAACCCAAAATAGGACGCTCAGAGAAAAATACTCTTTGGAGGGAGGGGGGGGGCGGTGCACTTGGGCTTTTACGAAAAATTACACCAAAAAGTGGTATGTAAAAAGATGCGTCATCCGGGAATCGAACCCGGCGCTATTGCTTGGAAGGCAACAATGTTACCACTACACCAATGACGCCATATATGAATAAAGTGTTAAAAAGGATAGTTCGCACCACAAGATATTTATGTGGGGATATATTACATCCTCTCTATATAATTTACCTTTCTCTATAACGTGCCCCTCGGTTTTCGACCTATGGGTTTGGCATTTGAGTTGCCCTGAAAAAAAATTAAGGTAAAGTTCCCCTTCATATAACGTTCACTTTACTATCCATAGCCATCCCAAAAAGCTCGCTCGCACACTTTTTCACACCTTGCTCATTCCATTTGGAGCGTTGTCGTTTGAAATACTCTGTGCGCTCTTTTGAATTCACGCCTTTTTTGAATTTTCGTTTGTTTTGCAGTTCGTAAGGCGTTTTTAGTCCCGGCTAATATACGCTGGCCTACCCTGAGCCTAAGGCCTAAACAGCCAAAAAAAGTTAAAATTAAAAGCCGCGGATTTGAAAAAAGGGCACAAAGTAACTCAAGCGCCCTATGCGATTCCATTTTGACAATCTATATCGAAAAAAAAATAGAATTAGTTGAGCTCGTAAAAAATCCTTTTTTTGCGCAAAATAATAGATCGTAAAAATTGAAGTGCAACCACTTCAATTCTTCAACACGGTCAGTTCGCCACGCTTTTTAAAGTGGTCAGTTCGCCACGGTCAGTTCGCCACGCTTTTCAAAGTGGTCAGTTCGCCACGATTTTTCTAAAAATTTTTTTGACCAAATATCGACTTTTTCACTTGGTGGACCGAGGTACAGATACGTTATTTGATTATTTTTACCTTGTTTTGGTCACTGGAGCTGGGCAAAAAGAGCCTACGTATGCATTTTTGATCATGAGTCTTGCTCGGAATTATGTGTAAGGTAAGTGAGTGCGCGCATCTCTAACCCATAAAGCCCCTAGCTCTACTAAAACCTTATAAATCTGACCTTGTAAAAATTGCTGTAACTACCCTTTGGAATAATAAGTTCACAACTTGTACCTTTTTTTACAAAAAGTAACAACAGGATGTTGTAGCACCAGCGTTTTCAAAAATCACAGTCACACCTCACACTCACACCATAAAATCACAGTGAACCTCACAATCACACCAAAATCACACTCACATCAAGTGTTTCGAAAAGTAACACTTGATGTAATTGTGATTTTAGTCTGAGTGTGATTGCGAGTGTGATTTTAGTGTGAGTGTGACTGTGACTGTGATTTTTGAAAACACTGTGTAGTACTCTCACTAGAGTGGCACCTCGGTTAAGGAACACGTAGTGGAACTACTGATACTCAAAGTTGCGCACAAAAAGATGCGCTGACCCTTAGCAAATAGGAACTCAAACCATCCGAATTGTTTATTGAGAAGGCTCTTATGCAATAACAACAGAAAAACAAAAGTGAGTGAGTGTTCAACTCAAACCAAAACTCAAAAAACATTTTACAAAAAAGTATTTCACAGTGCTTACCGTCAAACCGTGCTAAGTGTGCTTCATTTGGTACAGAAACCAGGTTTCGGAACCCAAAAACATATAAAATGTTGTTTTGTTGCAACCGAACCATCAGTGGGTTATGTTGTTGCATGGACCATCCAGCTGAACTGCTAATGGTTTATAAAATGCCAACAGTTCATGCAAAATTTTTTGAATAACCAGAAAACTTTTCGAGACAAAGCTATAGCAATTAAATAAGTGGAAAAAAAGCGTGGCGAACTGACCGTGGCGAACTGACCGTACACCCCTGTCATAATAGATACACTGTAAAATTACTCTGCA
Organism: Ditylenchus dipsaci; assembly: GCA_004194705.1. Classification (NCBI taxonomy): domain Eukaryota; kingdom Metazoa; phylum Nematoda; class Chromadorea; order Rhabditida; family Anguinidae; genus Ditylenchus; species Ditylenchus dipsaci. The sequence continues at coordinate 322,834 of SADC01001320.1, read as the reverse complement.
AAAAGCTGCGTCATCCGGGAATCGAACCGGCGCTATTGCTTGGAAGGCAACAATGTTACCACTACACCAATGACGCCACATAGGAGTAGGTTGGCAAGAAAGGGTATATCATACCAGAAAATATATTGTGCACCAGCTATTTTAAAGAGGCATGCCCTGCGTTTCAAAAAGTTAAGGCGGGGACCAGCAAATTTTTGTTGAGTCGTATAACTTTTCACTCGTTTTACATCCAACTGATAAGGATGACCTTATACTCCTTTTAAAATATAGGCAGAAAACTTTAAAATTTAGGGTAAGAGCGCAAATAAAAGATGTTTGCGAAAGAAAAAAAACTGCTGGTCCCCGCCTTTTCTCTGTGTCGGGCAGGGGTATGACCTTTTAAAGCTCAGAATCTGTGAAAAACTGTTTACACTCGAAATTCTGATTCTGAGCTTTGATTCTGCCTCTGTGAAAACATTAGTGTTGTGCAAATAGCACACACTCAATTACTTTTTTTCAACTCATTTTCTGTAATTTTGGAGAACTTTATTATAAATTTTTTTACTTTATATTTTCGAGATTTGATCAAGAGTTTACGTGGGATCGAACCTAGAATCGAGCCAAAAACGCAAATGCTTACGCACTGCGCCATGGAGGCCACTTTTTCGAACCTAAGTAGCTTCTATCACTCTCCTTTAAACAGGATAAGTACCCTTTTTCTTTTATCAATGTTTTCCGTTTAAAGGGGGGGGGGTGGAAACTTTATATACGCATCGCCTTTTGTCGAAAGTTCTAGTCCCTCTGGGGGTGTTTTAATTTACTTTTTAGTAAGTTTTTTGACTTTTAGGTCCAAAAATCATCGAGCAATCGATTGCAACCATTTTCAGCACTGCTTTGCTATCATCAACTGCCTCAATTTTGCTGTTTTTGGCAAATGACCTGGTGGTTAGAGGAAAATTAGAGGAAACTAGTCAAAATGATGCGTACTAGGAACTGAGATTTTTCGCGATTTAAATTTACATTATTTTATGCAACCGTATGCTGAAAATGACAGCAAGAAGCAGGGCTACATTTTGAGTGTAAGGTTGCAAATGAGTATGTAAATTAAAATTGGGAAAAAACGTCAGTTCCAGGATACTACCGGAAAGTACTGGTATAGTCCTATTGAGGATTTCATCGAATTGGATTTTTTATATTTTAGCTCTAACTTTATACCAACTTTTCATCTGTATGATAGCTCAAATGAAAGCCCAGAACCTTGGCTACATTTTGACACTGAACTTGTAAATAAAAGGAGAGAAAAAAAATAAGGTCTGCAGCCAGTCGTAGTCGAATCTGTGACCTGAGGCGATGCGTATATAAAGTTCACCAACCCCCCCCCCCTCCCTTTAAGGGGAGAGAGCGAAGCTGACGCTACGAGAATATACCCTCGGTGGCGCAATGCGTAAGCGTTTGCATTTTTTGCCCCAAAATGGTGTTGCAGGTTCGATCCCACCTGGTGGCATACTACTTATTTTGGCTCGTTTGACCAATTCTAAAAGTAATTTAGGTCACTGCTTCCAAATCTGGCGTCAAAAAAGTCTACTTACCGTATTCTCTCTAATAGAACCACATGTGGTTCTATTTTTCAACCCCCTTGGGGGTGTGGTTCTATTAGAGAGTGTGGTTTTATTAGAGAGAATACGGTACCTCTGAAAATGGTCAAACAAGCTAAAATAAATAGCATACCGCTACGTGGGATCGAACCTGCAACACCATATTGGGCCTGACGCACTCCGCCATGGAGGCCACTTTTTCAAACCTAAGTAGCTCATCCCCTTTAATTCTCGTAGTATCGTAAGTAAGAGCTTTTAAACTGCCGCCTTTGCAGAATTAACAAAAAATAGTTCAAAATTCATAGTTTTCTAGTGCTAACTAAATTTAACATTTCCTGTGAATTTTTTCCTCTTGATATGAAAAAACAAATTACTGCAGAAATACTCGCTGAAACGTTTTCCTTCTTAACTAGACAAGAATTATGTAGTACGGTTGAGCTTGTGAATCATTGCTGGTGCTCTGTATCCAGACAAATGCCTTTTCCTCGTTACTCACTTATATTTTTGCACATTTACATAAGAGTACGTTTTAAGTCACTCAGCTACAGGTTTACTATATAAGTCTTTCAGAATTCTACAGTCCTAACAAGCCCAAACTTACAAAAGTGCCTAAAAAGACGAAAAAACAAGATACTACCCATTTGGTTCCAACATATATCAGTTAACGTTCGCAACGACTCAGGCACTTTTTTAGAACTTGTATTAAAATACAGAAGTGTTCTCTAAACACAGGATTAGCGAAATTAGATCAAAAACTAGAAAAGCATACGGTTCTAGTGCCGAATCCGGCACCCGTGTTTATTTTTCGCCGGACTCCCTTATTCGGTGCCCTCCCGAAAGCACCCAAAAAGATGTTTTTTCGATGTTTGAGCACTTTTAACGTGTAGAAAATATGTTTTTAGAGCGCGGCAGACCATTTTTAGAAAAAAACATTTTGGCCAAAAGTTGACTTTTTGCCTTGTGGGACCAAAGTAAAGGATACTGGAAGGTACCTGAATTGCATATTTTTTAAATTTATTCTTTCTTTTACTCACTAGAACTTGGTTTTTGGAATCCGGCACCCTCAAACCCCAAACTGCTATAAAGACGAAGTAATAGTGGAAAAGAATTGCCATATTTTCTTTAAATAAGGCGGCCGGCCGCCTTATTTTTTGAATGCCCAAAATTCGGAAAATTTTAAGGTCGGTTTCAAGATTTTTGGTGAAATCTAAATAGCGGAACGGGTGGAGCTTGTGGGAGCTGAAAAAATGCAATAAACATCCTTGCAAAAAAAATTCTCCGGGCTGAGATATACGTCCTCAAAATAGACGGGGCCACCTTATTAGACGAAATACGGTTCATTCTATACGACAATAGTCTCTGATCAGTTTTCAAAGGAAATCCTTCTTTAATCTAAAAAATCCGCCTTTATCAAGTTCAATGAGCCCACAATGATCCCAGAAAACTGCCCTCAAACATGAAGCTGTCAAATTTCAAATTCCGCTCAAAACAAAACTCATTTGAATTCCGAAAAATCTGAATTTGAGGGCAGTTTTCTAAGCAAATCAACCATTGTTTGGGCGGGAGGTGGGGTGGGAGGATATGGTGATCGAGGTGTATGTTCCAGTAGCGTCAAAAATACAATTTAGTAGAGCTCAAATACAAAGTACTTTTCAGGGTTATGCTGTTGTGGTCCATTTTACAAACAAACTATTAAAGGCATCTGTCGAAATTTCAGGGCATTTGTGAACGAGAGCTTGAAATCCTGTTTTATTGGCTCAAAATTCTCATTCTACTATTTTCAAAGTGACTTCAAGTACAAATGTCGGTTGACACATTTTCTGTGTGAAAATTTGCTTCCTTTGTTCGATAAGTGCTCGAGCTACAGAATTTGCGGTCCAGAAGTTGGTATAAAGAAAGGATCACTAGCTGGCACACCATTACTGTCTTTGCCAGTACTTCAACAGTGCCGTGAACTTCGTCTTTTCGTCGTAAAAATGGACTGTAAGTAGGTTTTTATGAGTTTCAAAATTAGTATTTTTTGCTTTCGAAAATGCCCACTACCGTTTTATCTCTAATTATAGACCTCCCCTCCTGTTCAAAATCGTGTTCTTGGCATTGTATTTTAGCCCACTTTTTCAATATTTCTATCAGGCAAGTTACATCTCATTTTGTAGCCAGTTAGATTAGCTACAAAATTAGGGAAACTTGCCTGACAGAGGTATTGAAAAGTGGGACAAAAACACAATGCCACAAACATGTTTTTTGAATTTAGGGGAGGGGGTCTATAATTAGAGACAATACGGTATCTGTTTGCAGGTAATCCTTTTTCTTGGGGCAAACAAAATGGGGCAAATATACATTCTGTTTTCGACTAATAACATTGAAATGCTTTCACATTATTAATAAGTAATAATATTAGGGTCTAAAAAACTAAAATCAGTTTGGTTGGATTGGCTTCTTTAATACCGTATAACCTCTATTAAACGGGCATGCCCGTTTAATTTTCAACCCTAAAAAATCGAAAAAAAAAATATTTTGATTTTGAGATTTTTGGGTACTCAAAAAAATCTAAAAAGCGGAATCAACTAAGATCGAGGTGATCAAGAAAACGCGAAAAACAGATTTGCAAAAAAATTTTTTGCGCTGAGATATAGGTCCTTGAGGGTGCCCGTTTATTAGAGGGTGTCCGTTTATTGGAGGGTGTCCGTTTAATAGAGGTTTTACGGTATTTATGTTTTCTTTATCACTGCGCCATCTGTTTCTAGAAAATTTATCTAGCGTTATTGAAAAGCCTTAAAGGGAGCGGCCAGCTTGTGTGACTATACATTTTGTTGATGCACGGCGAAGTGGGTCAGCATTTGTGTTTTCCGGCCAAAATCATACGCAGGTTGGAACTGCAGTTTTTTTGGCGCGTTTGACCACTTTCAATAAGTGTTTCTATTTATGACGCGAGATTCGGAATCAGCGACCCAAACCACCCCTACAAACTAGTCAAACACGCCAAAAAGTGTTGTGCTGAATCTGCGCATAATTCGGTACAAAAACACAAATGTTCATCCACTGCGCCATGCATAAACTCTAGTCACACAAATTGGCCGCTACCTGTAATGCTAAAATATGTTTTTGAACCCAAAAAGTTATATTTGCAAACCCTCCCTCCAAAAGATATAACCCGTTGAAATTTGCCAATAAAAATAAATTTTAGTAATAACAAAAATATTAAGGGACTTATGGCAACGTTCTGAAAACCAACGCGATGTTTACCGTAGATGAAATAATTTCTTGGCTGCACTACACCAACACACCAACTGAAATTGACAAAAATGAAGCTGGAAAAAAATTTACAGCAGAAAGAAAACTCGATTTAGACAGATCAAGTTTTAATGGCTTTCTAGTGAGAGACATAATTGACAAGGCTGCTCAGGTTTATGAGATATTTTATAGATACAGATATTTTATAAATTAAAACTATTTATTTTCAGATATTTCTTAATGACCGACGAAGACACTCCTACTCCCTTACTTTCTTGGATTTTAATGGCCCAGCTATATATCTCGAAATTTAAAAACAGATGAGCAATTATGGTTGCGCAAAATTCCTGGGCACTTGCAGTGGGATTTGAAGCGCTATTCCGTCAACTATCAACCTTTGAAATCAATAAATAAATGAATATTTCTTTGAATAAAATTATTATTTGACAATAGTGCACTATACTCTGTTTTGTCTTGATCTTGTCTTAAGGCCTTTGCTGGCCTCCAGAGCGGAAGCGTATCACTCTGCTTTAGGCCTTTGGATGAGATTAGTAAGAAGAAGCGGATGAAGTTTTGGGGATGACTAGACGGCTACAGCCCCCCCCCCTCCCCCGTTAGGATTTTTTTATAAGGATTAGCCAGGGATTACCCATTAGTCCTGTGCACGCCTATGTGTAGGATGGAGGCAGATCTGTGCACGGGCCGGGTCCAACTTTTAAAATCGCTTTGATTGCTCCTGGAAGTTAAATACAGTTTAACAAAACTATCCCTTAGAAAACTTATATATTTTTAGCGTGAAACCTTTTTCCGCTAAAGGAACTCCAAATTCTGAGACTGGCACGGCTTTTCAAATCGATCGAAAATGTATTTTCACTTTTGAATAAAATTTTGCGGGAAATGCAAAAATATAATGAATTTGACTATAAAAACTAGGGTTCGGTGATTCTGGGTTTTCGAAAAATTTCGGTTATAGGGGTAACTCGACTTTTTTGACGCCAGATTTGAAATCAGCAACCCAGATTACCCTTAGAACTAACTGGTCAAACAAGCCAAAAAATAGCGTGCCACCAGGTGGGAATCAATTTCGCACGAGTTTCCGTTATAAAACACAAACGCTTATCCACAGGCAGAATTTTCCAACCTTAGTAGCTTCTCCCACCCTTTTAAAAAATAATGCTTATGGCTCGAAAAAGGGTCGAAAATTTTTTATCCTAGAAATCACCGGTGACTAAGGACTATCACCCAACCGTAATAAAAACGAGTCGCGGACTTAAAAATGGCTTCTATTTTGCACACGTCATTGATCAAGGATCTTCTCCGTTTTTTAGAAGGGATTCAGGGCTACATTTGTGTATATGACTTGTGACTGAGAATAAAAATTTCGCATTTTTGATATATGAAAAAAGTTTTATGCAACCTTTTGCCTTGTATTTGACGTAAAGTCTGGACTTCCGTCCGGCCTGTACCCAATTTTTTATTGACGGAGGAGTCTCGCCAGGCCTTCATTATTCATAGACTTCCTATAAGTTAAAATAGTGCCCATCTGTGTAATGTGCAAATTGGAATCTGTGTAATGTGAAAATTGAAAAAAGAAATTGAATTTCTCATTTGCTCACGTAAATAAATAAAAAACTTTATTTGTGTATTTTACATAAATATTCACATGGTAATTATCATCAATGGTGGTGGAGGTGTATCACAGCAGCTCTCAAACAAATATACTGTAAATACATCATCCGATAATTATTTTAAAATATAGTTATATGCTACAAATATGCTGTGATCTTTTGTAAGTGTTTTGCATGCAAAATAGGTGAAAATCGACACAGAGGTATAAGGCAATACAATAAACAGCAATTCAAGTAAATAATAATTATAGTTTACACACAGGAAGAAGACCACTCAGGCAAGATAAAACACACCTAGACTAACTGTGATAAACATTTCTAAATTCAGGACTTTGACTTAGCTGGATCAAAATGACCTGTTTTTACGAATATTTTTTACTCAAAATCAACTAAAAAGTCAAAATTCAAAATTTTTGAAAGCCCAAAATGGTGCGCAGGTTCGATTCCACATGGCTGCACACTATTTATTTTGGGTTGTTTGACCAATGTATAGGGGTAATTCGACTTTTTTGACGCCCGATTCGGAATCAGCGACCCAAATTACCCCTAGAACTGGTCAACAAAGCCAAAAAATAGCGTGCCACTAGGTGGGATCGAACCTACGCCCGAGTTTCGGCCATAAACACATACGCTTATCCACATACCGAATTTCCAACCTAGGTAGCTTTTCCTCGCCCTATTGAAAAATAATGCTTCTGGCTCAAAAAAGGTCGAAAATTTTTTACCCTACAAATTTCGCCCAAAAATGCTTACAGTCGACAAATGGTCTATAGATTGCCTGCTTTGTCACTCTCGTTGCTTGAGTAAACTGTTGAAAATTTGCAGGGGATTTGCCTAAGGGAGCCGCTAAGCCTATGGGGCACACGGCACACCAGCACAAGTTAGGACTGACTTCAAGGGATTCGGGAAACAATTTGGAATACTTCCTAACCTAAGCTAGACTGTCTTGGGTGTAAGAAAAAGTTCAAAAAAACTATTGGGGCGGCCCAGGAAAACCTCCAGCCAAAGTCCATCTTCATTGTTTTATGTAGCTTTAAAATCCATTTCTAACCAAGCTTATCCATAAAAACAGACCATATGGATCTGCTGAACCAAACCCATGATCTAAATGCTAGCAAAATACTGGCCTTATAATTAAGTTTGAAAATTTCTACAGCACTGTTTTATAACTTAAATTTTTGATTAGTTTAGTCAAATGCAGTTCAAATATAGTTTGGCAGTTAATTCAATTCTTCTTGTTCAACTTCTAATTCCAAGGCAATTTTCCAACAAGGATTGATTGTCAAGAGGTGTTTTGTTGAGAATGATGGTGGTGATGGATGTTGGGGATGGGATGGTAGATGCTCGAGGGTATTGATGACAGTTCCACCTGAAAATTAGACAAATATTGAAAGTTTTTTCAGATGGTTAGAATCCATTCCGTGTAGGCTGCTGTTGAAACCATTCGTCAGAAAGTTCAAAAATTCCGTCAAATTAGTAATTCACCTCGTCAAATTTGAAAACTTTGTTTTTCTCAATTTTTTGACGCTACTTGAATATACCCCGTTGGATATAAAAGGGTACTTTTAGGTGGCTCCGCAACTTAATTTTTTATTGACCATAACTCAAAAACAATGCCTTTTTAGAGCTCCTGAGGCGATTTTAGATCAATAAGGGGTGTTTGGGAACATTTTTAAAAAAAAAGTTGATTTGAGGAGGGGGGATAGATGCAAGTAGCGCCAAATTTTTTTTATTATTTTTCTAGATCATTTCCAGATTCCCTAGATCTCGGTTTTCTAACGAGCTTTCAACTGACCTTGTAAAATTCTAAAAAGTTGTAGAAACAGGGAGTCTCAACTCATTTTGTTCTATTCAAAAATTTTTTCCTCCAACTTTTTGAAACTTGATCATATTAGCTGATAGCTTGTAAGCCCCCTTCAAAGCTAAGATACCGGGCTACACGCCGATTGAAAAAAATCAAATTGAAAAGAAAAAGACCAAGAATACAAGCATTTAGAAATTCACCGGGAAAATTCACAAATTTGTCGGGTTTTCCTTTTGCAGTGGGTCAAATTGCCAACACTGGTCAAAATTTCGCAATTAAATTGGCGCAATGTTTTTTATGATATCATATGATGCAAGGACCTTATCTGTATCCAGGTTTGCTGTGATAAATTTTTGAAGGATACAGTAGCGGAAAAAGTATTGGAGCAAGCACATATTTTTTGAAAATCATTGTGTAGCTTTCCAAATTCACAACATTCTACAATAATTTTCAACCAAGGAGGTTGACCGCAATCTCAGCTACATTTTGAGCACAAATATGCCAAAAAAGATTAATTTTTTGTTAGCATACCAATGCTATATGCAAAGCCACTCATTTCTGGGGTGGAAAAAAGTATTGCAGCAAGCGCTGTTTCGTTAATGTTTCAAGATTTTAGGAGTTGTTTGCTAGTTATTTTTAATGAGTTTTACAGCACTGTTTCTTAGCTACAATTTGATAGGTCAAACACTTCTTTTTGATCATTCTGAGAAAAGTTATGACCATCAACAAAAAAGTGTCAATTTCTAGTCAAAATCAAAGTAAATCTAAGGAAAATGGTTGTTTGGTCACATAAATACTGACTTTTCTTAAAAGTTTGAATATCATAATTTACCAGTTAATGCACTTTTTGGAAGCTTAATATTTTTTCTACAAAATGACATGTCAGCTTTTTCATAAGAATTGCACAGGGCTGAGAAACGGACGGTTGAAGTTGAAAGAAGTGAAAATGTCTCAAAATAAGGCAAAAATAGATGTTTTTCACTTCTTTCAACTTCAACCGTCCGTTTCTCAGCCCTGTGCAATTCTTATGAAAAAGCTGACATGTCATTTTGTAGAAAAATATTAAGCTTCCAAAAAGTGCATTAACTGGTAAATTATGATATTCAAACTTTTAAGAAAAGTCAGTATTTATGTGACCAAACAACCATTTTCCTTAGATTTACTTTGATTTTGACTAGAAATTGACACTTTTTGTTGTTGGTCATAACTTTTCTCAGAATGATCAAAAAGAAGTGTTTGACCTATCAAATTGTAGCTAAGAAACAGTGCTGTAAAACTCATTAAAAATAACTAGCAAACAACTCCTAAAATCTTGAAACATTAACGAAACAGCGCTTGCTGCAATACTTTTTCCACCCCCAGAAATGAGTGGCTTTGCATATAGCATTGGTATGCTAACAAAAAATTAATCTTTTTGGCATATTTGTGCTCAAAATGTAGCTGAGATTGCGGGCAACCTCCTTGGTTGAAAATTATTGTAGAATGTTGTGAATTTGGAAAGCTACACAATGATTTTCAAAAAATATGTGCTTGCTCCAATACTTTTTTCCGCTACTGTATATTTGGTTCCGTTCACCTATTTTCGCCTGAATACCGTATTTCTTCTAATTGCCGTACAGTTTCTAATAACCGCACACCCTCGACTTTGAGGAATTATATCTCGGAGCAGAGTGAATATGTTGATCAGCTGTTTGATGCATTTTCTTAACTCCCACGAGCTCTACCGATTCCACTCTTCAGATCTTGGTTGAGCACCCGAAAATCTCGAGACCGAATTAAGAAATTTCCGATTTTTGGGTGATTGAAAAATAAGCGCACATGTACAGGGTGTCGCAAAATTACGCGTGCATTTTTGAAAATTTTTGCGAGGTAGCTCCTTGCCCGGTCGATTTCCGTCTTTCGGGAACCATACCCGCGGAAATCTCCACATTTATAGGGTTTAGGAGCATAAACACAATATAATTGCAGATTAACACACAACAAAATTTATTGACATGAAATTACAGCATTTTCAACACAAAATCACTCAAAATGTTTTCCTTCTGCAGTGATGCAGGTTTTCAGAATTCATTCTGAAAAACAGACAAATAAGTTGGTTATAGCAACCGCTTTTTGAAGAAACACACAAAAAATGTAAGAAATAAACAATATTTGATAAAAAAAATTCAAAGAAATTTCAAACAACTTTTAAAAAAGTGCACGCGTAATTTTGCGACACCCTGTACGGCAATTAGAAGAAATACGGTACACGCGGAATGTTTTTTCTGTATATGAGCACACTTTAATTTTAGCTATCGAGTTGTTTACAAGTATGGGACTGCACGCGTATTTATCGGTCGTTTGCCTAATGAAGCAACAGAAAGAGATCTGGAGCATTTCTTCCGTCATTATGGCCGTGTCAAGGATGTTTCGCTTAAACTCGGCTATGCATTTGTGGTAAGTCCCGTTTTTTTTAAAGTTAAATTTGTGAGCCCATCCTTTTTTTATTTTGACTCATCTTTTTAGGATCTGGAAAGCAGTCGAGACGCAGAAGAAGCAGTTCACGGTCTCAATAACAAGCAGTTGTGTGGCTATCGTGTCAATGTTGAGCTATCGAAGTCTCGCGCTCCAACTGGTGGCTACAGCAGCGGTAGTGGTCCTTACAGAGGTGAATCTCATTCCAGCTACAGAAGTGATCGTTATGGTGGCAGAGGACGTGACTACGAAGAACGTGGAGAGGGTGAATTCTTTTAAGTTGTAATCATTATTTACCGGTCCTTTTCGCTTATAGCGTCCGCCGAGACATGCCCTTTAAGACTCGCTTTCGAATGATTGTGGAGAATTTGACGACTCGTTATTCTTGGCAGGTAATTCGTTGAGAAGTCTGAATTTTCTGAAAATATTTCCTATCAGGACTTGAAGGATATGATGCGTCAAACTGCCGAAGTTACCTTTGCTGATGCTCACAGATTCGAGAAAAACCAGGGGTGAGCAAAGTCGGCCCCACTCCTCAATGTTTTTTCGCTTTGGCTCCCCTGTTGGTTTTTAGGTCTTTAGGTGTAGGAGTTGGTCAGCATACGTTAGGAGGGCTCAAATATGTCTGAGATATTTTCGAATACGTTCTAGTATACGTTGGCTAACCCTTGCTTAAGCCTTAAAGTCTCAAAACAGCAGGGGAGCCTAGGTAAAAAAACCTCCATTGAGGGAGGGCCGCAAGATTCTCTTCCTTGAATCGACTCTCATGTATTTATTGTGTTCTAGTTTGGTCTGCTTTGCTTCTCGTCGTGATTTGGAACGTGCAATCGACAAGTATCAAGGCAAGAGATCAACGGTCGTGCTATTAAACTTATTGACGACACGCAAGATGATCAAAGGTGAAAGGTTCCATTTTTAGATGTGATGAAAAAGACGTTCATTTTTTCAGCCAGTCCCGTTCTCCCGTTCGTCGCAAATCGCGCAGCCGTTCGAACAGTGCTAGCGGTGGTAGTGATGGTCATCCTCGTTGTCCTCGTTCAGTCTCTCGCTCACGCAGTCGTACTCGAAGTGATTCGCCAAAGAAGTCTGCCAAACGATCGCGCAGTCGGTCTCGTTCTGCAAGCATTTCTCCGCCGAAGAAGTCCGTTGCTAAGCGTCAGCGCAGTCATTCTCGTTCGGATAGTTCTTCCTCGCGCAAAGTCAAACACGAAGAAAGCAAACATCCTCGTGTTGTGTATGAAAACGTTAAGTTGGAAAATCGCTCTGCAAGTCGCTCGCCCAGTCGAAGCAGTGGAAGTCATGTGCGCAGCCGATCCAGAAGCTCTTAAAAGTGAGACATTGACAATGATTCAACTTTTGCTCTTGTTGGAAGTTATTTCTCGTTGAATTTTACGTTGTTGTTGTTAAAATAAAGCCAGTCGTTTGTTGGTGGGTGTAGATTTTTTGGCCAAGGTTAAGAACAAGCACCCCACTCGATTAAAGAACAAGCACCCCAAAAAAATCAATAGGGGACCAAAGCAAAAAAAAAAGATGCCTTGGTCCCCCTGTTGATAGTTTTTATTTTTAAATTTTTTTGCCTTGGTCCCCCTATTGATTTTTTGGGGTGCTTGTTCGTTACCTGTGCCGATTTTTGGCTAAATTTGGTATACCCCCAGCACTCAATTCGGGTATATCCCCAACACTTTACCTCACAATTGAAAGCTGAGAGTGTTAGCTACACGATGGTGTAACAATTTCTTAGTTTAGTTCACAAAAATGCACATCTTTTAATTAAAATAGAATTGAATCATTTTTGAGCGTTCAATTTTTACTCGAAACGGTTCAATTCATTTTTATTAAAAGGTATACATTTTGTGAACTAAACCAAGAAAATTTTACACCATCGTGTAGCTAACATCCTCAGCTTTCAACTGTGGGGTAAAGTGTTGGGTATACCAGAATTGAGTGCTGGGGTATACCAGAATTGAGTGCTGGTTATACCAGAATTGTACCGATTTTTTTGGGTCTTTTCTAGGTTAGTTGCTGATACACCGCAGCGTGGCTGACCAAATAGACTCCTTCAACCATAATTGTATCATTCTATTCAAAATGTTCTTTACTTCTTTAATTTTTTTACTTGGTACAGTGGAATTTAAAAAAAACGACTTCAAAACAATTCCGTAAAAATTCTCGTAATATGGCTACAGCAGACACTCTGTTTCACAATCACCCTGGTTACGATCGTCCTCAAGTGATCATTAAAGGGCATGATCGTGCCCGATGGGGAGAAAGGCGCGGACCAGCAGTTCTTTTCTTTCTCGATAAATTTTTACATTCGTTCTCGTCTAGATTTTTTAAGTTTTCTGTCTAGTTTTTAAAAGCAGTATAAGGTCATCTATATCAGATTTGTCGCAGAACGAGTGAAAGTGGGACGATTCGAAAAAATTCCAAAAAACTGCTGGTTCGCGCCTTAACGCACGAGCATGCCCCTTTAAAATGGCTGTCTTTATACTGAGTATTTAGTGGTTCAGACCAAATTATTTCAAGTGGCCTTTAAGTCTGTACCAGTGTTTTCAAAAATGAGAATGATAATGCCAGAATGAGAATCTAGCCAAAATTTGACGGGATTAGTATTTAATTTGGGCAGGGCGAACTCGTATTCGCAAAACTCGTATTCGGCAAAACTCGTATTTGACAAAACTCGTATTCGCAAAACTCGTATTTGACAAAACTCGTATTCGGCAAAACTCGTATTTGACAAAACTTGTATTCGCAAAACTCGCATTCAACAAAACTCGTATTCTACCAAAATTTGGTTGTTTTTATGAGTTAAACACACATTCACAAGGCACATTCCAATATATATCCGACTAATAAGCGTTATTGTCTTTAAAATCTACTCATACTAACTGTGATTCTGCTTTTCCTCAGTCAATACAACGTGTTAAATACGAGTTTTGTCAAATACGAGTTTTGCGAATACGAGTTCGCCCTGCCCCTTTAATTTGTTCGTTTTACTTCAAAAACCAACCAGTGTAATTGTGCAGAAAGAGGGTCTTCAGGCCTAGGTTTAATGTCAATAATAAAGGTGTCCTGATTGGTATAGTGTTTGAGCATGTCGTCGTCCACTTTGACAGTTACCCTCCTTTGGCACACTGCTTATAGAAGGCGGATATCTTCGACTCGTCTAGGTTGTACTTCTCGCCAATGGCATGTGACAAACCTACCAGAGAGGGAGGCACCAGGTGCAGAGGTGTATATATTTCTTCCTCTTCTTCTCTCACATAAATCATTACTGAAAAAGGTAAAATATAGTTAGTCACCAAGTTTTTTGGAGTAACATTGATTTTTCCTGGACTACAAGGAGGCTTTCAAGCTTTGCAAGCTTTTCAACATCGAAAATTGACCGGGCAAGAGGCTATAGACACAAGCTTTTCAGAAAGTGTTAGTGTTTTTGTAGGGCAGCCAGGGCTGTGCACGGGCCGGGTTGTGGTCTGTAATTTACAGTACCTGTGTGCATATCATCAAGGTGGTCGTTTTCAGGGAATACTAACTAGGTTTTCAAGTAGTGTCACCTATACACGAGTGATCGTCGCTAACAATCGCTGAGTTTCAACGGTATAAAAAGAAATACTTTTTACATCGCATATTTTCCTTGTGCAGGGTGTCCCAAATATTTTGGAACTTTCTTTTAGCCATAACTTTTTCTCTAGTGCGATTTTTGAAGTTCTGTAAACGCAGATCGATTCAGAATTTCATAAGAATTTTTTTGGTATATAACTTGAAAAACACGATTTTTGCTTAGTCCCCCCTGTAGTTTGGGCCTTACCGATCAGAGGCAACCCAGAGACAAGGACCCAAACCGCAAGGGGACCAAGCAAAAATCGTGTTTTTCAAGTTATATACCAAAAAAATTCTTATGAAATTCTGAATAGATCTGCGTTCACAGAATTTCAAAAATCGCACTAGAGAAAAAGTTATGGCCAAAAGAAAAGTTCCAAAATATTTGGACACCCTGTACATTACCTAGCTAATTGAAATGCTTCTTGTTAAATTTTTATACGAAAAAAAATCGTATACCGTATTTCCTCTAATTGCCGCCCCTCCCACCCCTAACTTCAAGTGGTTTAAAATTCGTGTTTTCATTTAATGTTTGAGCTGTGTGAAAAGTGCCTGCGAGGGATTTCAAAAATCTAACAGGCACTTTTACACAGCTCAAACAGTAAATGAAAAAACGAGTTTTGAACCACTTGAAGTTTGAAAAAATTGCATGCTTCTAATTACCGCCCCGTGGCGGTAATTAGAGGAAATACGGTATTTTCCAGAAAAGGAATATTTTTTGAAGTTGGACATGTTAGAGTACATAAGATACATTGGGTTGGCCGCGAGCGGAGAGATTTCAAGTCCGGGCCGGCCCTGTATCGGGCCGGCCCATGCTTAGCACTTAAGTCAGCTGGTAGATCAAGTACCCCTCCCATATTACTCTATCTAACCGGGGTATCGACGTTATGTACCTTTTTCCCCATTTTGGAACTGCCCTGTGTTGTAACTACTTAGGCTCAGGGTAGGCCAGCGTATGTTAGGACAGACTAATGAATGCCTGGCGCACTTTTTCCGGGGTAATCTGCGACTGTGAAGGTAAAAGATACCTAACGTCAACGCACCATCTAACCAACTAGAGTGATCTTGTGTAAAACTTGACAGCAAATATTTTTTCATCGCGAATCATAAGGCAAAATTACTGGCTCTAGGTCAATTCGTCCACGGTCAATTCGTCCACAAAATTATTTTCAAATTAATCTTTTTGTCTTGCGAAGAACTTATGTTATTTTGAATTTTGCCAAAATCGACCCTCCTAACTCCAAATTTTTGGGTAGGTACCAGACATGTGCACGGGCCGGGCGGGCCGTAGTTTTTACGGCCCGGGCCGGGCAGGGCTCATAGATTTCGGAAGTGGGCGGGCCGGGCCTAAACTTGATCGGGCCGGGCCGGCCCGCCTCGGCCCGCCCAATAAATAATTTTCAAAATTCCGTTTCTTCAAAATCACCCCTTTTCAAAATCCCGATATTTTCAATGTCACACAATTTTCAGTCGTTTCCAACTTCTTTCTCACTCATCGCCAATTCTTCTTCAGAAGCAAGAGCAGACGATGAAGGGGAGGATCTTTTGGTCTTGACTATGGAAAACGCCTCAAGGACTATCTATGCATCACAATTAATTTCTTCGATGAGCAATGCTGGGTATAATTTTCTGGCCGCCTTCCCATCATTCGATGCTCGAATATTTTAGGAACTTCCAAACAATTTGTGCGGTAATGTTCAGATGTGGACGAGAAGCCAAGGATTACAACCAAGTCTGAAGCCATTTGGTCGAGTCACTCCGTCCGTTCTCCATCTCTGATGACCTCCTCTCCCAACTCTACTGCATATCCGATGAGAGCGCCAACGTTACGAAGGCTCTGAATGTGTTTAACGGAGAGAGTATGTCCTATAAGTTTTTTGCCGAAATAAAATCTTACAGATTATTACAGATATTCATTGCATCTGCCACCTCCGCCGTCGCCACCAACACAATCGACGCGATGTTCTTGCTTGATGTGGACAATGAGGAAGCCGGCTTGACTGATGAAGTGGATCGTTAGTTGATGAAGAAGTTTTTTGATGTCCCCAAGAATCTAGGCCACTTATGGAAGAACAATGCCGCCGAATTCCTGAACTCGTCAAGCTCGCCCTCAAGTTGCTCCGTATCCCGGCATCAACAGCTGAAGACGAGAGGATGTTCAGTAAGCTGCGCCAGCTGATGGAAGAGAACCGTGATTTCTTCAGTTTGTATTGGAAAGTCTTTGATGGGAAGAGATATTGTGTTTGAGTAATATGGTGAATAAAGATTTGATTGATATTTGAATGAAATTATTTTATATGACTTTTGTTTTATGTCCCCCACATATATAAAGAACCGGGCTTTGCGGGCCAGCCCGGCCCGGGCCGGGCTTCACTTTTAAAATTTCCCGCGGGCCGGGCCGGGCTCAAGAAAACATTCGGTGGGCCGGGCCGGGCCCTAAAATTGCCGGCCCGTGCACATGTCTGGTAGGTACCTCCTGGTCAGGTGGATATCCACCTGGATGACCTAAAAATAATTTTTTTCCAAAATCGAAAATAAAGTATGTTATATATTTGTAAAAAAGTGTGATGAATCTTGTTTGACAGGATCGAAAATGCGATTTCAACCACCTGAACCCAAAACCTGGGGTAGGTACCACCTGGATGACCTAAAAAATTAAAATGTCCTAAAACTAAAAAATAACCATTTTTCCTTACTTAAAGTTGTGTAGGGAGTTAGGTTTGTTAGGACCAGAATTGCGATTTTACCCATCCCCACTCTGATACTTGGGGTGCCTACCTCCTGGTCAAGTGAATGTCCACCTGGATGGCCTAAAAATTGAAGTAAAATAAGTTTACACTCAGGGGGACTCGAACCAGAAACCCGGTGGCGTTTGTATAAAGATCTATAGCAGCCCCTCTCCAATTTAAACCAAGTGGTCATTCACTTGGACCAATTATTTTTTCCGTTTTCGGATCCCCGGATCCAATTGATTTTTTCGTTACATGTCAAGCTGTCTTTAGATGTTAAAATTAGTGAAGAAAACAAGTTTTAGAACCCAAAAACGAGAAAAAAATTCGATCCAAGCAAGTGGACGACCACTTGGTTCGGTTGGTGTGTGGATTATCCAGCAGAGCTGAGGCTGAATAACCGAACACTTTTTTAAATAACATAAGTTCTTCACAAGACAAAAAAGATGACCGTGGACGGATTGACCGCACGCCAAAATTACTGGTTTAAAAATTATGACAAAATATAATGCGCTAAAATGCACTCGCAGATTCGAACCGGAGAGGACGGGCAGAAAAAAATTATATCCCTAAGTCAGATAACCACTACACCACGGAACCCTTCAGATTAAAATGTATTATTTTATAGTAAAATACTAACTTCTCTCAGAAGCCCTTGGCCTTTTAGGTAACGGCTCAAGTTCCGATAGTGATGCTTCATATGAGGCAATAGAAGTGGAGTCCAGAAATCGAGCATCGTAGTCATCGGAAGGCACAAATAATGCCGCCGTCTTGTCCAGATCACTCATGTGGTAGAATTCAGACCGGTCGCACATTTCATGGAACTCGCCATCCGACTTCTTCCTGCCTCCTCCACCTATAACTTAAATCGAGGTCATTACTGGTTAACAATTAGCACTTTAAAGACAGGACACGAACATCGCAGACGACTAGACACACACATTTGAAGCAAAGAAAAAAGTGAACCTGTAACTCCTTGAACCCTCTTCTGGTCCCTTCTGGTCTCGTGAAGCATCTTCCGGTTGGCACCCTAGAATTTAGATAAGCAAAGCTGGTTTGTTATTCGATTTATGTTGACGGACAATATTTAGTTATTTTGCTTTTGTTTGAGCACAATAATTGATAGACTCGAGACATACATAAGCTGTGAAGACACATACACAGTCACAAGCACCTGGATTGCCCAATGCTTTTGCGGTTTCAAGGTATTTTGGTGAGGAGTCTTACATTTTTTATACCAGAGAAATTTTCAATGCGATTTCCTACGGGATTTAACTGTACTCCCACCAGCTAATGAAGCCCTGAATCCCCCCATAGGTGAACCCGGGGGAACGGGGCTAGCCAGGCTACAACACCCCCTCCCCCGTCAGTATTTTTTTAGCTTTTTTCAGCCTTCTTAGTCCCCGTCAGGATTTTTAGCCTATTTAGCCAGCCCATCCCCTGCCCGAAAATCCTGAGTACACCTATGCTGCCACTAGGAGCCAAAAAAGACTGTGGCTCTATACAAACAAGGCAAATAATTGTTAGTGCGCTAGTTTCTGAGCCAATTCATACTAAGGTCTTTTGAGATTTCGGGTCAGGTACGAAAAAGGTGAAAAATGACGTAGTGGACAGACAAGCAACACAAGGACACACATAACACATAGGCACTTGTGTTACCTGGCGCTAATCCACTACTAGTGCTACCTCCAGTATTCTTTCGTCTATTTGCTCTTTTGTCTTCGTCGCGCAACTTTCTCTCGGCTCCCTAAGCATGCAAAAGATTATTACTGTGCCTTTGGGACAAATTTGAAAATACAATTTGAAAATACGAAAATACAAAACCCAAAATACAGGGTGTAACAAGAAATTACCCCATTTTGAGATGGCCACAACTTTTTACCTAGATCGTTTTTCGAAATTCTGTTTTTACAGAACGACTTTTCTCGCCGACAATATTTTTTTGGTGTATGATGTGAAAAACACGATTTTCGCATGGTCCCCCCTGTGGTTTTGATTCTGGTCTGTGAGAGGCCCTCGTATGGCTAAAACCCGAAACACCGAGCGACCGAGCGAAAATCGAGAAAAATTGGTCTGTAAAAACAGAATTTCTAAAAATGACCTAGGTAAAAAGTTATGGCCATCTCGAAATGGGAGTGTGGGGAATGGGGAATCCCTTGCTACACCCTGTTTTTGTATTTTTATGCTTTTTGCAGGTGTTTGAAATTTTTGTCCTGAATGTTTTTTTTTCATAAAATTTTAGTTAAATTGTGTGAATCTGAAACATGTTCTTCTAATTTTTCCTGAATTAACCAACCTTGTCACAAAACACCTTGATTTGGCAGTAGCCTCTGTGAAAGGGGATTTTGTCATCGGCCTCGTCGTAGGTGTCAATTTGGATGTGCAGAGGAAGACCTGTAAAACGCAATGAGCTTCAAAATTTCAATAGCAATATATACCTTTGACGCCTTTTTGAGTGCTGAAATCAGTGGACAGACACTGTACAGCTATACTCACCTAAAAAATCAAAGTTTAGCAAATAAGAAAATTTTTTGGGTATTTTTGTGGTAACTCTACAATTTAGTACCGGAATTTCGTTTGAAATTTTTTTTACGAAGTCATTTTTCTAACAACTATCGTTTTTTGAGGTGGACAAAGGCCTGCCTCACTCAGTAACATCCATACAAAACTCTACGCTACATAAAAACAATTAAAAATTACGACTTATACTTTGTGGCTATTGTTTGGTAGGTCAAAGTTTTATTTTTGATTGTTATGCAAAATGTTTAGACCATCAACAGAAAGGTGTGCATTTTTGGTCAAAATCACAGAAATCTAAGAAAAATGGTCGTTTAGCCGCATAAAAAATAGCTTTTCTCGAAAAATATACATGAAAAGGTACCATATAATGCATTGTTCGAGAGCTCTGTAATTTTGTAAAAAATTACATGTTGACTGTTTTTTTAGAACTTGGAAGAAGTAAAACTCTTATTTTTGCCTTATTTTGAGTCGTTTTTTAACTTCTTCTAGGTGAATCCGGAGTGAGAAGCGAATCGAACTTGATATGGGGTCGTAAAATCAAATTTACGTAAAAAAAACTCTGCGCCCTGCTAGCGGAATCGAACTTGACATGGAGTTGTGAAATCAAAATTCGGCTATCGTCCAACTTTCGCAGTTCTTCCCCACTTTTTTCGCCATAAATCAAACCTTTACAGTGGGTTGTTCGTTGGGATTCCAGCAGAATTGGATTGCATTGTGAGCTACCTCTAGAAATAGGCCAGAATAGCAATAAATTTTGATGCAAAATTTTCATAGTAAACTAACCCTCGATCTGGCCAATGATGCCCGAGGAGTTCTTGGAGTCCACCTCCAGTATCCTCTGCTTGGCTGTGTGCTGGCGTTTGTGCCAGAGTTGCCAGGTCTTGATTTCTTCCTCGTATGTCTTGTCTTCTCGGAACACTATCATCACCAGACTCTGCAATCAAAAATTGTTTTTAATAGGTGTTATTAACAGAATTTATAAATTTTAGTTGAATTTTTTTGGAATGACAATTTTTCTGACGAAAAAAAATTATTTTTGAAAAGTGACCTAAGTTATTTGAAAAAAATCCCTAGACAGACCCTCAATTTTGCCACTCGATTCATGTTTAACATAGTGCATTTGCTTATAAAATTGCTTTTAAAATGAAAAAACTATCAAATTTCAAATTCCACTCGAGACAACACACATTTAAATATTGAGTATTTAAATTTTTTCAAAATTTAATATTTGTTGTCTTGAGTGGAAATGAGATATGACAGCCAATTTATAATTTTAAAGAGCAGTTTTTTAGCAAATCGTTCATGGTGAGCACGAATCCACTAATTCATGTGATTTTTTGAAAAAAAAAAGAATTTTTTGTGCAAAAGTCACCGTCTCAAAAAACAGAAAACAGAAAAATTCAGCACATAATTCTGTTCTGCACATCAAAGAAGAAATACTAGTAATTGTAGTGTTTAAAAACCACTTTGGTCATTTTTTAAATTTTAAATACACTGACCCGCACAGTAGAACTCTTTAAAGGTTTGCACTGGTCTGGAATGTAGTCCATGGATATGCTGTAGAATTGTCCTTTGTTGACGTAGGTCATCCTATCGTCCTCCTTCTGATTGATGTACTTATAGGCGCCTCTAGGCAATATTGAAAACCCAGGGAATTCTCTAGCTTTAAGATCACTGTGGGCGACGAGGAATCTCTGTGGCTCATGCCCAAACTCTCTTCTCTGACCTCTAGTCTGCCTAAATTAGGGTTTATTTAGCCATTTGACTAAGGCTGGCTGGAGTGGCAATATCGTGGCTTTGACGTCAGATGGGTGGCAAAAGCCTTCAAGGTTCATTCTGGATTACTGTTTCGAAAATTTTCAGTCACCACGCTTGCAAATTAATCACGCACCCCCGCCACTGCCCCGCTCCCAGCTTGCTCACCCCCGCACCTCTCCTCCGCTGAAAAAAAAATCGGCCACCTCCCCCTCGCCCGCATAAATTTTAGGCCATAATTAGTGGTCAACTTTTGGAAAATAGTAAAAAAATCGATGTAGACGACCTAATATTTCTACCTACCTTGAGAATGTGCCAGCAAGTCGATCACTCCAGCGGAAGATGAGCAGGAAGCGGGTTGTTGGACATGGGATATGACACCACCACATAGTTCTCTTTGCTGCTGCTGCTGCTGTTGAACTACCACAGAGTTGAAGAGCAGCTCGCTCTTGGCCTGCTCCAGCAATGATAGGTCAGCCCCAATACCTGAGTCCACAGGCGACAAGACCATCTCTCCAATAGCCCATTGAGTGGCAAAGAGTTGTGGACCAGTGCTTTTAGACCTCCATACTGGTGGTTGTGCTGGTGGTGGTGGTGTAGACCTGAAATTTTGGAGTTTTTTTTATATTATCTTTGACAAATTTTGAGAACAATTGGTTGTTTTTTTAGTCAAGTATTTTAAATAAAATACAATTTTCTCTAATATTGGCACAACGAAATCCCCCACTTTACCTCTTGCGCCATGAAGTTTGGGTAAAATTCACTTACTGTCACACTTTGAAAGGCCATGAAAAAGTGTTAATGTTTATTTTACATTCAATGACCGGCTATTCTGTTTTTTTTCAATTTCAAGTCAAAAAAAATTTTTAAATCTATGCCCACCTAATTCCTGCTGATGTTGTTGGTGTGCAGCCACATAGTGGGCATGTAGTTGACCAGTGCTAGCACTGATTCCAGAAGAATTTCCACCCCTCTGCTGCTGTTGCACTGTCAAGTAGCCGCCGTAGTGGTCTGAAGCAGTGGACATATTGCGCCATTCTCCATGGTTGTTGTTATTATTATTGTTGTTATTACTGGCATTACTGTTGTTGTTGGAGTTATTGCTGTTGGATGATGAAGCTATAGAGGAAGAGCTGGGGAACACCACCGAAGACATGTTCGGGTGGGACAGGTTAGGGTAGGCGGCCATAGCTACATTCATGTACTCCGTGTTATATTGCTTGCTAAACATGATAAATATAGAATTTGGGTCAAACATGGCTCTAGTAAACAATACGTTTCCATTTTTTGCCTTGGTCCCCCCTGTTGTTTTTTTATCGAAAAACAGCTTGGTCCCGCCTGTTGTTTTGAAGGTGATCATGGTTAAGGTGATGCAATCACCATAATAACATAACCATTATGGACAGGGGGACCAAGCTGTTTTTCGATAAAAAAACAACAGGGGGGACCAAAGCAAAAAATGGAAACGGATTGTTTACTAGAGCCCAAACATTTCTGGACTATAGGGGGGGGGGGGAAGATTTCGGGGTATGAAGCGGCTGGCCATAGGTGTTTGAACTTGATACTGGCACTGGCTACACTGAGAACACTCGAGAAATAGCAAAAGGTTGTTAATATTTGACCTCAACTTCTTCTATTTTCAGGCACACTTTCCGCACCGCCTTGATCCCCCAAGGTAAAATTTGTGGTCAACTGTTTTTTTTTGTCGAAATTCAATTGTAATTGACCTTTAAATAATTTTTAATCATTTTCACGTGAATTTTAAAATAAAATTTTAACAAAAAAAATTGGCCAAAAATTTCGCCTTGGGTGACCAAGGCAAAAAGTTGGGGGTGCAGGTGCAATCGAACAGGGGGGCGAATTAGTTTGGCAATATGTTTTTTACCCAGTCAAAGGGAAATGGTAAAAGGACAGTTCACGGCTAAATTTACCTTTACCCCCACCAGTTAATCAGCTTGGGGGACCAAGGAAAAAAATTTTCATTTGAAATTTTCCATTTTAAAATCTTAAAACACAGGTCTCAAAAACAATTTATTTGCACTTTTTGATTATTTTTATTCAAAAAAATTATTGGTATTAAAAAATGGAAAAAATTTTGCCTTGGTCCCCAAGCTGATTTGCTGGTGGGGTCAAGGTTAATTGAGTGGTGGGGGCAAAGGTTAAGTGCTCCCAGTTCACACCGGTACGAACTGTCTTATATTTAAAGGAAAGTGACTTCGTAAAGACCGGTTAGCTCAAGTTAGCATGTCCTCAAAAAGGTTTCCCAAACAAGAAAAAAATAAATTTAAAAAAACGCGAACTTAAAAAAATAAGTAAATTAACCATTGCCTAAACAACGGTTCCAACATGATATTTTCTAAAAAAAAGTCAGCCTATTTACCTGAGTTCCTGGAGGGGTCCATTGTAGACTCTGGTATAGCCAGAAGAGCTATTACCCCCAGGCTGCATGTAATACAACTGTTGCTCCATAGAGGGCTGCATTTTGCTGAGGTCCTGCAGACTAGACTGCGACAGAGGTGCCAGATCTATGGGCTCGTGTTTGGGCGAGAAATTGTCGGGCTGGCGACCAGGCGGTGCTGTCTTGATGACTGAGGAGGACTCTAGCTGGAAGTGACCGTTGCTCGACATACCACTACTGCTAGTCGGTGCTATCACCGTGGAGTCGTAAGAGTTGTATTTCATTGTGGATTTAGGCGGCTGCTATGCACATACTGAAAATTGTGAAGTCTAAAATATTTTTGAAAATGGAAAAAAACATAAAACGCATATATTTGATAATTTCGCTAATTTTTGTGAGGTTTTCGTTAAAAAACATTTTTTGACACATGTTACATGAATTTTTTTTCACCTTTTACTGTACATACCGTATTTTCTCTAATACCGTATTTTCTCTATTAATTACCCCGGGGTAATTATTTTTCAACCCCTAAAAAATCGAAAAAAAAATATTTCGATTTTGAGATTTTTGCGTGCTCAACCAAAATCTAAAAAGTGGAATCAACTAAGTTCGTGGTGATTAAAAAAACGCAAAAAACAGATTTGCAAAATAATTTTTTTGAGCTGAGATACAGGGTGCCTATGGGGGGTAATTAATAGAGAGGGGGTAATTATTAGAGAGGGGGTAATAAATAGAGAAAATACGGTAAACGCCCTCCTAAAAGTCGGAAAATGTACCCGAACTTCTTTTTTGTCGATTTCAGATATCTTTCTTAGATTTTTTGAAACTAAACCGTCAAATTCAGTATCTTCGCATAGTTGAGATTCAGGACTTTTCTTTGTGAGGTCGTGTAACATCGAAAAATCGACGCTACTGTCATATAAGTGACTTGTTTGGCCATTTATAGGGGTGATTAGACTTTTTTGACGCCAGATTTGGAATCAGCGACTCAAATCATCCCCAGCATTGGTCAAACAAGACAAAATAAATAGCATGCCACCAAGTGGGATCTAACCTGCAACATTATTTTGAGAAAAAAAGCGCGAACGCTTACGCACTGCGCCATGGAAACCACTTTTTCAAACTTAAATGGTTTACCCCTTAAAAGTAATATAAAGTAGTCGACTTAGAAGTTCTCGAAATCTTTTGAAAAGTGACAAGGAAAAGAGAAAAAAGAAAGCCATTCGCAAAATTGAAGAAGCCAAGGATCTTGCGAAGATCATGATGCTCGCATGTCTAATATAGAATCAGAGTACACATCGCACCCGCACCCCCACTCGATTGCACCCCACACAACCAACTTTTTACCTCGGTCCCCCAGTAATTTTTTTGTCAACTTTTTTTGTCTAAATTTAAAACTGAGTTTGAAATCATTTTTAAAAGCAATTTCAAAATCAAATTTTGACAAAAAAAACTTGACCGAAAATTTTGCGGACCAAGGCAAAAAGTTGGCGGCTGCGGGGTACAATTTAGCCCAAAAGGTAATAAGAAAGCATTGAGTTCTTATAAAGACTGACGGGCATATCTTAGAATAAGTTTCTATTTTGTTTTTTAATTTATTTTTATTTTCCAATAAAATTAAAAAAAAACAGAGGAAATGGAAACAAGGTGAAATTAAAAATGTGTCGTAGGGTAGCATCAGACTGTATACTATAGAAACATCAAAGTTGGAAGAGCAAGAAACATGCAGTACGGCAATCAAAATCCAGCGATCCCATCGGCATATACAGTATTTCCTCTAATAGTAGGCCAGGCCTTATATTTTTCACTCCAACTCTGAGGAAGCCTACTATCAGAGGGGGTTTTATATTAAGATGGGGCCTTCTATCAAAGGGAATAAGGTGGGTGCGGCAGCAGTGCGGCGCCAAATGAATGTAATGTAGACAAAAAAATTAAATTAAGATATTCTAGTTACATTTGTAAGTTCTATGAAGAACAATCAACAAAGGTTATACAATTGGCAAAAATGCTTAGAATGTCTAACCTAAAGGCTTAAAAGAGACATAAAAATAAGAAAATAATAAAGAAAAAACTTTATCTAAATAAAAAGCACATTTTAACAGAGACCGACGGTCACTACTAAATTGATGAGTCTCTGAATATAGGGTCACTTAAAAGAGGCGGAAAAGCTACTTAGGTTGGAAAATTCGGCCTCAGTGGCGCAGTGGATAAGCGTTTGTGATTTTTGGCCCGAAATCGTGCACATGTTCAATCCCACCTGGTGGCAAGCTAGTTATTTTGGGCTTTTTGACCAATATCTAGGGATAATTGGGGCAGCTGATTCCGATTCTGGCGCTGAAAATGTTGAATTATTTCAAAAAAATAGTCAAATAAGCCAAAGAAATAGCGTGCCACCAGGTGGGATCGAACTTGTGCACAATTTTGGGCCGAAAAACACAAAGGCTAATCCACTGCGCCACCAAGGCCCAATTTTCAAACCTAAGTAGCTTTTCCCGCTCCTTTAATCGAAGATCTCGTTTTTGGTGTCAGTGGGTCACTAAACCTGGCCGGTCAAAAGATCTAAGCGGTCACGATTGTATTTCCAACCAGCATCAATATTTTCGGAAGCCTAGATTTTTAAGTTGCCCACCCTTGCTACCTCTCCATATCCACTATTGTTGCATTCTCATAATTTTGAATGTCACATCAGCCAATGTTCAGTCTAAACTCGTCTTCTCCAAACAGTTCAACAGGCCAGGCAGCAAGACTGGTTTTGTGAGGTGGTCTTGCCTGTTCCATCACTAGCACTATTTGGCAAACAGGTATCTAAACCCACTGGTCACTTTCTTCGGGCATGGTCTCACAGTAGTCAGCAGCATTTTTATGCATTTGTATTGACTATGTCGTAGTTAACTATCTTTGTTGACTATTATTACAGTTGTTGCCTATATAGTTAGTCATCCAAAAGCCAACTATGTTACAATTGACCGTTTCACAGCAGAAACTATGGTAAAATGACAGACCGCAGTGGTTTTTTCGATTTTTTGAAATTTTCCACAAATTAGCTATTTTTTTGCCAAACTCATTTCTGAAACAACGCAAGTAGGCAAAAATTTATTGGGAATCCGAATAATCGAGCAGCATTTGTTTTAAAAATTTGGTGACTGAGATTTGAGCACAGTTGGACAATAACTTATCAAGATGTCACTACAGTCAACTCTCGATAATCCGTCACCCTTGGGACCGGCCGTGGGGTGACGGATAATCAAGAGTGACGGATTAGCGAGTGACGGATTAGCCTCATTTATTTAAGGTAAAACCAAACAAAGTGTCACGAAGGTGACGGATTATCGAGAGTGACGGATTAGCGAGTGACGGATTATCGAGAGTTGACTGTATTCCAATTTATAGTCATATCTCAGCAACCAAATATTATAAAACTGCTTTGTGAATTAGGTTTCACTGAGAAAATTTCGACAAACTGAGATGCCTAAAAATAAAATGTTTCGGCAAAATATGAGTACTTTTCATAAAATAAAAGAACAAAAGGTTTCTTTTTTATCGTCTAACAAGAGACGAACCCTGGCTGTGACCTGGGGTAATTTCGATAATTTTTTTTCATTCTAGTAGAGAATGCCCATGTTCCTTATGAATCTGACTCCCAACCTCTGAAAGCCAACAAATTTTTAGGACTGACCCATGGCCCGCGGGTCAGTTATCAGAAACCACGATATAGGCATCAAGGTTTTTTAGAACTTCGAGTGACCCTTGTACCACAGTTTGTGGATCTTCAGAACTGGAGAGCCAAATTTGTAAGGAACTTGGACACGCTCTGCAAGAACACGCAGAAAAAAAACTTATCGAAATTCCCCAGGTCACAGTTAGGGTCCTTACCTTGTAAGATTTGAGAAAAATAAGACCCGGTGCGGAATCGAACTTCAGGCAATTTATCTTATCATGCGCAACTTTACTCACTGAGCTATCATGGCACTTCGAAAATACGACATATAGTTGATTTTGTTATATACTACTGTAAGTTTGTCGAGTGTAACATAGCTGACCATGTGGACAGCTTAACTATATGGCACATAATTGAACTGTAACATATAGTGAACTGTTGAAGTAGCAATGGGTGGGCTGGAAGGGGGGTTGAAAGGGTTGCAAAACAAAAACAGGCTTACACAACAACCAACAACAACAAACTATCCGGTCCAGTCTAGTGGGGGAAAAGGGGAGCAAGGTTGGTGCCGAAGATTCAGGCTAGGAGGAGGAAGAAGAAGAAGAACAAACTCGAAAACCAGTAGGCGAAAAGAACACAAGAACTCCATCCACATACACACCACCTCCTCCTCTCTAATGACGACGAATTTCCACTACAATTGGGAGAGTGGAAGAAGACCGGGTTGTGTGTATATGCAATTATTGGAAGGAGGAGCAGGAATGCAGCCAGCCCAACACGATCACCACTTCAATGCACAACCAGAACAGGGGAGAAGACTCTCTTCTCTCGTAACCAAAAAGTTTTTCAGCCTCCATTGAACAACTGGGTGGATCGGCTGCTACTGCTGCTGGGTAAGTAGGCTTGCGAGACACACACACAGATTTGGGTGGTTGCTGACAGTCTCTTTCTCCTTTAATCAGCCCCAGTAGTTGGGCGAACAATGCATGCATTTGTGTGCGCGCATGTTCTCCCTTCATTGCTACTTCTACTACTCTTTGGGTGATTGCTGGGCTACAGGGTGTGTGTGAGAGAAAACTTGAATTTGAAATCCCACATTTTTGAAAAAAAATTCATACTTCAAATTTTTGTACCATTTTTAGGGTTGTCGAGGACTCGATACTTTCGAGGCCTCGACTCGAACCGAGACTCGAAACTTGTAAATTTTCGAGTTTTCGAGCCCGAAACTCGAAATCAAAGCCTCGACTCGTCAACCCTAAAATATTTTTTATTATTCAACTGCTTTTTTATCACAAATTATGCATGCTACTTTTTTGCTTTTTTTAAAGTGCTCAGAGGCCTGAGCAGGCTCTTACAAGTCGGTTGAAAAGTCGATAATTTAATCAGTCTATGATTTCTTTTCAGGTGAGATTTGCTAATATTGCAATATTTTCGAATTTCCCGCTGTTGATATTTTTACACTTTCGTCTTTTTAGAAGAATAGTAGATGCTCTGAAGCCAATACTCGAGATTTCAATGCAATAACTGGAAACCCTGCAGCGAAGCTTGAAATCCTGCAGCAAAAGTGGGTGTTCCGAAGCAAATGCTCGGAAATTCTAAAGCGATAATTGAAAGTTCCAAAGCAATAACTCAAAATTCTGATGTGCAGCTGGAAATTTTGTAGTAATACTTGAAATACGGATGTGAAGCTGGGAGTTGAGAAGTGAAATATGTTCTTGCTGGAATTGGTGAGTGTGATCTTCTACCAGTGGTAGATATTTGCGATCTTTCGTAGAAGAAAATGCTTACAGAAAAAAGGAAATAAATATTATTTGCTTGTTTGCGTCTATCATTATTGTCGATATGTTAAAATATATTTGAGCATGATATTAATTGTCTGAACTATTTTGCGTAACTCGTAAATATTTTTTCTCGCTTTAAATAAATTTGAAGCTATTGGTTTTCAATTTTTTACTAAAAATATTAAGTTTTCCTATCACCCTGTAAACCAATAAGGGGAGAATTAACCTGAGCTTCTGCGCAGGGGTCCAGTGTAGTCGGTTGAATGCGTCAATTTTTCTCTGTTTTCTTTCTTTCCATTCTCCCGATCAAGCAGCCAGCCTCCTCATTGTTGTGCTGGTGGACAAGGGACCGACCGGTTTACTGTATGTTGGAGTAATTCCTTCTTTTTTTCTCCCTCCTCTTTCTTCTTCTAGTCGGCTGTCAACATCAGAGGGGAGGAGAAGTGGGGCAGAGACTTGCTCCACTCAACAACGGGGGACTAGTTTTGGTTGGGCGAAAAGACTAGATTTCAGGGGGAGGGGGTCCTCTCAATGACACCTCTACTACCTCTTGTTTTGCCACCTACTTCAGTGGAACACGTAACCAATACACACACACACAACACATATAACTACTCCATTTGCCCATACAAATATTTTTATTGTTCTTTTTCGCATTCTCCTCCTAATTTTTTGTTTGTTCTTTGAGATAATCGATTTGCTATCTTCTTAGTCATTTGGTTTACTGTGGCACAGTTGAATACAAATTAACATTTATTTTTTTAGAATACCTTGAAAGCTCATGAAAAGTGTCGAGAAAAAGACAAATAAGAAAGCCGTTTGCAAGATTGAAGAAGCCAAAAAATTCCCGAAGAGCATCCTGCAATCAATGGTCGAAGGTCTCTATTAAATCAGCTGGGACACCAAGAATATACTAAAAATATTTTTCAAAAAAGGTGGTAACCATTGGCGGGGTCGAACTTGAACAGTGTCGCCATATTAAGCTAAGCAACATTTTGTAATTTTGAAATTGCTGGATTTCCGGCAGCTTCAAAAAAAATGAAAATTAAAAAAAGCCCAGAAAAATGACTGAATCTTTCGAAAAAATCCTGATTTTCGACTATTTTTAATATCGGAATCGATGTTTTAGTAGAGACACAAAGGAATTGAGAACCAGAGGCCTTTGACTTTAGTGATTAAATTCCGGTCCAGGCTCTGGTCACTGCTTTGACAAACCCCTGAAATTTTACCACGGCCTTGGCATTATTGTCCAACCCCAGACCTAAAATTTTAGGACAGTACAATGCTGCCTTGGAGCCTAGATCAGTTCATATTTTCTTTCTTTACCTAATGGTGATTAATCACGTTTAAGGACCATAAAATTTGAAAAGTAATTCGAATGCGCGCTGGACCACCCTAACTTTATCAATAATGTCTTCGGCTTTATATGTGTTCACGCGGACGCCGCTGCTTTTTTAAACAACAGCCCAAGTGCCCGCCCTTCCTCCAAAGAGTATTTTTTTCTAAGCCAACTTTTTTTCATTTTTTTACCTATTTCACACCTTTTGCAACGACAATACTAGAGGTATTTGGCTGCTTCGCGTCCAAATACCAGCACACTCCACATCGCAATGGATTATGGTGAAAAAAATCAGGGGAACCTAAAATGTAGGCTTAGAGAAAAATACTCTTTAGAGAGGGGCAGCGACTTGGGCTTTTACGGTCGAGCAACGTTGGGCTCGACTAGTAGACGGTTCTATATTTTGTTCAAAATTTACATGCAAAAAACAATTCGAAAACATTATTGACAAAATTAGGGTGGTCACGCGTGAATTCAAATTTCGCAAATTTCTGTGCTTATCAAGCTGCTTGGTTGCAAAGTTACAGTACATCTGCTTTGCAAAAAGCCCGTCACAAATTTCGCAATAAAAAAGAAGAGTTGATCTTGTGATGGGCATCCTTTGGATAGTCACCAGAACATATCCTCTACACTTTTACTACTATTATTCCAGCCATCCATCCATCAATACAATTCGCAATAAAAATTCATTGTCAACTGGCTGCTGCCTGCGGGCTTTTCTTCTTCTGCATGCTCCACCAATTATTGATCCCTTGCCTGCCCCTACTAAAAACTTTTGGCTGGCTTTGGAAGAGATCAACCAAAAAGGAGGATTGTTACCTTGGAAGAGGAAATCCCCAGTGGCGAATGGTCGAATGGCTAATCATTGTGCAGGGTGCAGAATCTGCGCTTCCAGACCCTTTCTTCCTTCCAGCCTTTTCAAAATCCATTAAATTGTGCGCCCGAAAAGATTTTGTGCAAGCCAGCAAATGACAAGGAATTTGGATGTATTTGTGGGAAGGGATTAATCGATTTATTTGTAGTCGCTAAAGTCTGAAATATTTGAAAAAGACATTTGTTGACTGTACAATCAGATGGTAAATGGGTTGCTTTGACGGCCATACTTGTTGATGACAATCAGAATTTGGCAAATTCAAATGCACGCAGGATAATTTTTTTATTCCGAAACTATTTTTCAATTTTGGAGTACGTAAAAGCCCAAGTGCCCGCCCCCTCCAAAGAGTATTTTTCTCTAAGCCTGCCTTCTTACCGGTTGTAAACTACTGAGATGCCTCGGCCACTTACATAAAATATTGTTTTTTATTTTGATATACCAACAATGCATTATTCAAAAAGTATTTTCGGAGCAAAAAAGATGTCCCGCGCGCATTTGAATTTGTCAAATTCTGATTGTCATCAACAAGTATGGTCCTTCAAGCAACCCATTTACCATCTGATTTGTACAGTCAACAAATGTCTTTTTCAAATATTTCAGACTTTAGTGACTACAAATAAATCGTTTAAGTGATATTATAAGTGAAACTATGGCCGCTCCCCTTGAGGGTCCTTAAATAGAGAGTGGACTGTACCCTAGAGACATTTAAGATCCCTCAATTTTTTCGACCTGCTCTCAATTAGCCTTTTTAATTAGTGAATTTCGGTATCTAGGCCCAGTTGGCAAAAACTAAACAATAAATGGGATTAGACAACAAGATTCTAGAGTGTAAACCTGGAAACTTTACTGTAGCTTCCTCAAACTGTAATTCAGACAAGGAGACCAGAGGCTGTTGAGATGGGCACCAACAAGAAACCACGACTTGAGTCAAAGTCATCTTCAACTGCGAAATAAGAAAGCAAGCTGGAGGCTGTAGATATGCTACAGCTTCGGTATCCACGCGTTTGGGCCACCGCATTTGGGCCCCAATTAAATTTTTTTTATATATCCTTGGCAAATCCTCGGGAAGTTAATTTTATTCTCGGTAAATTCATATTACGGTGAATATTCAGAAGAAAAAAAACTCTTTAACTTCTCGGAATCATGTCTAAGGTAAGTGAGTGCGCGCATCTCTAACTCTCAAGCCGCCTGCGCCCCCAAAGGGGCTTGGGGTTGAGATGCGCACACCCACATACCTTAGACACAAATCACTCGTAAGTGACTCTGGATGCATAAAACAATATGCATACCAGAGTTTATTCATGCGGTAGATCCCAGTCAACAAAACTATGTTCAAATTCCATTTTTAGGGTATTGGGATACCCTTTTAGGATGGTTTACTTTGGTAACCCAGGGAAAAAGTCAAATTTTCGGTCAATTTTTTTTCAAAACTGGCTTTCCGTCACCTATGGTACCCTACTCATGTAGCCCTATTTCAGAGCGACCGCTTGACTCATAGCACGTGGACACCTTAATTCACCTATCGGATAAAATTTCAAAACTTTGATCGATCCTTACGGAGATAATTAATAGTAGCAAGCAAAGTGCAGCGAAATAAAAAAGACAATAAAATGTAAAGAAATTTCAATTCAAGACTGAAAAATATTGAA
Organism: Ditylenchus dipsaci; assembly: GCA_004194705.1. Lineage (NCBI taxonomy): Eukaryota > Metazoa > Nematoda > Chromadorea > Rhabditida > Anguinidae > Ditylenchus > Ditylenchus dipsaci. The sequence goes on along the minus strand of SADC01001320.1, from coordinate 289,837 downwards.
TTTTTGAATTGGGGCCAAACGTGGGATGCCCAAATGCGGGGGCCCAAATGCCTGTCAACGACAGCTTCTGGAGCTTCATAAAAAATCCATTAAAGTTTTTTTTGTGAAGCTTACATCAAAAAGAACTACCTTCCAAAATCTAATTTATACTTTCCATAAAATATTTGACCAATTTTTTTAAAGTTACTAAATTTTGGCCAAAATTTTTAAAAAATTAAAAATTGAGGAGTGAACGATTGGCCATTTTTACTTATTGGCTGATTGCTCTGGCCAATTGCCAGGAACAATTGGCCATTCGACAACCTCAACATCAGAAGTCAGAGACTTTACTGGACTTTCTATTGTTCCGCTAATTTCATGTATTTGTAAAAATGTGTCTGCTACTATTCTAATGGTACATTTTATTTATCCAATTCCATCATCATCCCCTTCTGCAATGAGCATGAGAAGGATGAAAAGCAAACATAGAATATAAAAATAAAAAAAGAACACAATGCAATGGACTCAGTCCTACATAAGTAGTAATACACATCTCAATCAACAAACAAAAAACAAGGGTGTAGAAAAAACATGTAACACACAAAGAGATCATCATTATATGTCCACACAACTGTGATTTGGGTACTTATTAGGTTGGAATCATACATTCGAAAATGCCTTGATCACCTTCAGTAATGTCAATAGGATCAAATTGAATTTCCACCAAAAGTGTGAAATTCCCCACCAAATTACTGAATTTCCCCACCAAATTTTTAAAACGACCATATCTCAGTGTTTTCTCATCATTGTTTTATTTTTTTCAGACCAGCATGCATCCCTACTCTTCTAGTTTCTAATGAGCCATCAAACAAATTGTTAAAATTTTAAAAACATTGAGAAAAGTTGGTTTTTATAAGACAACTTCTTGTTTTATGTAAACTATTTTTTCTCAATGTTTTTAAAATTTTAACAATTTGTTTGATGGCTCATTAGAAACTAGAAGAGTAGGGATGCATGCTGGTCTGAAAAAAATAAAAAAATGATAAAAAAACACTGAGATATGGTCGTTTTAAAAATTCGGTGGGGAAATTCAGTAATTTGGTGGGGAATTTCACACTTTTGGTGGGGAAATTCACATACAGCCATGTCAATAATGCCGAAAACTGTACTACAGTTGTAAAAACTATAAAACAATTTCCAACTGTAGTACAGTTGAAAATTGTACTACAGTTAGAAACAACTGTACTACAGTTGCAAAAACTATGATACAGTTTCCAACTGTATAAAGTTTTTACCTACAGTCGATATAGTGTACAGGAGTTTCAAAAAAACTTCCCCATTTTTGAAAATCAATGTAAATTAGTTTTTAAAAGGAATTATTGAAAGAAAGTCATATTTTATCCACTCCTCCGCAATTTTTGTCATTGAAAAAAACATTTATAGTGTGTTTAAGACCCAATATGACCTAATATGCGGAGATTTCCGACTATCTAGGAAACCGGCTGGGCAAGGGTCACGTACACCAATTTTTTAAAAATAGGGGAGTTTTGTTTAAACAATCTGCAGGTGCCAAAAGTTCGTTCCCACCCGGGGTCCGAAACTTTTTTACCTTTATTTTTGAAGGCTTCTGCCAGTCGTCTTCGGCTAGTCTGGTCCGAAATATCGCAAAGATCCTGATTTTGCCGGTCGCTTTTGTAAATGGCAGCAATTTCGCCGACAATACCCGCTCCTCTCGATACAGTGTAGCCTTATTTGAAAAAATGGCTACACTATATCGAGAGGAGCGGATATTTTGGCGAAACTATTGCCATTTACAAAAACGATCGGCATAGTCGGAATCCTTGCGATGTTTCTGATTGATTTCTGACTGATTGGTAGATTTCATAAAAGTTTTCAAAAATAGAGGTAAGAAAAGTGTCGGACCCCAGGCGGGAACAAAATTTTCTCACCTACACTATATCGAGAGTAGACTGTAGTTTTCAACTATTTTTCAACGGTTGGAAACCGTACTACAGTTGAAAACTGTTTGAAACTGTATTCCAGTTTTTGCAACTGTAGTACAGTTTCTCGGCATTATTGACACTGCTCCCCTTGTGGATTTTTCGGGTTCATACTTAAGCAAAAGCCAAAATAATTAACAGGGGAACAAGGCATATTTAAAGCTGGAGGTCTAACCTAACAAGTACACTGGTTGAATGTTTTTCTTAAATTTGTTGGATTGGTTTTGTTTGACAGTTAGTCTACAGGTCGACCATGTGGCCATAGCTGGAGAGTATCTTCTTGTACAGATTCGAGGCAATGAACCTGCAAATGGAAAAAAATTGAAATGTTTTAACAAAATGTAGAAGAATTGTAACCACTTGGTTAAATTCGTGTGACCACCTGTAATTTTTTTCTCAAAATTACTAAAGTTGCACATAAATTTTCAAAAAGAAAATTTGTGATACTACAAGGGATAGTGCCGACTTTGGTATACACCCCAGTCAATTTCGGTATCCGTCCATAATCCCAAGCTAATTTTCATAACATGTTTGAAAGGTTTCCAAAAGACAAAGCACGAAAATTTGGAGATTCAGATTCCAACCTGTTCATTTTTTTATTTTTTCTAAAAAAAATGTTTTTATTCACACCCTTTAATTTTCTTCTTTTTTTATATTTCTCTTCAAAAAAATTTTCGCCTAAAAATTTCTGAAATTTTTTCACCTTGGTCCCCAAGCTAATTTTTTGTAATTTTTTTTTTATAAATCAGCTTGGAGAACCAAGGCAAATATTTTACTATAAAGTTAAACTCCGATTTAACGACCGCCACCTCAAGTTCGTTCCCACCTAGGGTCCGACACTTTTTTAACCCCTTTTTTGAAATAATTTATTGATTCTGTTTCGACAGTCTGGTCGTAAATATCGTAAGGATTGAAATTTTGCCGATCGTTATTCAAAAACCGAAAGTTTTCGCTGTTCGAAAAGCAAAACCCGATTTACCGACTTTCTAATTTTCAAAAGAGGGGTCGTTAAATCGAGGTTTAGATTTTTAATAGCGAAAACTCTAGATCACTGTAAAACGATCGGCGAAATCGGAATCCTTACGATATTTGCGAGCAGACTGTCAAAAAAGAATGGGTTAAAAAATTGTTAGACCCTAGGTGGGAACGAACTTGAGGTGGGGGTCGTTAAATCGAGGTTTGACTGTATATATTTTTTGCTTTGAAATGACTAAAAAGTTAAAATAAACACTTTTTCAGACTTTTGGAGAATTTAAAAAAATCAGCAAGGGGACCCAGCATAGTTCTTTTTGGCGGGAATGCATATAGAGCCGCTTATTTTTAACTTTTTTTCTGAAAACCTACTATCAAAATAGTTTTTACCTGGGATAAGAGTCCCTCTGCATCAGTGTGAATATTTGGTTTTGAGCTTCATCAAAGGTGTGTGCCGAGGGTCTGACCATGTTATTGTTGATAATTTCCCGCACCCGTGAGTCCAGACTCACTTCTTTGGGACTAAGGATAGAGCTGAAAACACATAAATATTGTTGACAATTCAAAATTGTATAAATTTTTGCAGCTAACATGAAATCCTCGTAGATAATACGAGCCTTTTCCTCAATTTTCTCGGTGTTCTCTCTCGTTTGAGCTCTTCACAGGCCTGCCAGAATAGGATGTTCTCGTCTGAGTACTCACTTTTTAGAAATTCCGCAAAATATTTTTGACCACCTGCAAATAGTTTTATAATTTATAAATGTTTTTATTATAATATTTAGAATTGTTTTTTTTTAATTTCGAAAATTAATAAATGATTACTACAGTCAAACTTCGATATTGTGGCCCCCACCCCAAATTCGTTCCCGCCTAGGGTACGACACTTTTTTAACTCAAATTTTAGAGAATTATGAGACCACTATATCGAGGTTTGACTGTACATGATGAATTTAATTTAAGTTCATTCCAAGATTTTTGACTAACACGGGAAGTACCCAAACTGATGATTTTAGGAAACATTGAGATTTGGTTTTTCGTATATTTCTACTATACTGCCTGAGTTTTTGCACTTCCCCTAATACGGAAGACAAAACCAATATCGACAAAAATGAAGTTAAACGAGGATGAAATGCTACATAGGTTTGAAATTCGGCCTCGGTGGCGCAGCGGAAAAGCGTTTGTGTTTTTTGGCCCAAAATCGTGCGCAGGTTCGATCCCACCTGGTGGCAAACCATTTATTTTGGCTGGATTTTGGCCAATTTCTGTGGGTAATTTGGGTTGCTGATTTCGAATTTGGCGTGAAAAAAAATGAATATCCCCACACATTGGTCAAAAAGGCCAAAAAAAATAGCGTGCGACCAGGTGGGATCGAACCTCCAACACCATTTTGGGCCAAATAACACAAAGGCTAATCCACTGCGCCACTAAGGCCGAATTTTTAAACCTAAACAGTTTTCCACCCTCCTTCAAACGCTGGATGAAGCAAAATTGGAAAAAAATTATTTTGGGTACATTTTGTCAATTTTGAGTATCAGAATAGACATAAAATTAAAAATGATTTTCAATACTTTTATATTAGCCGCCTTTTAACATTTTTTTAATTTTCGTATTGAAAACAAAAGTAAGACAGTGGCTAGTTTATTTTTAGTTCTCGATTTGGATCAGCTATCGATTTGGATCAGTCCATTTGGATGGGTGCAGTCAAGTGGCTGTCTGTGTGTTTATCTAGTAGTGGTGGTCAGCACACAGACTTCTTTGCAGTTACCTTTCCTCCCACACAATAAAGGGACTCTTAACCCCTCTAATGTTGGGTAATGCAGGTGGGGGGACTGCAAACAACATCTAATCCTATTAAGTAGCACAAGAACGGGGTCCCCTCTACTCAAGAATGGTCCCTCGAACTCTATTCGACTGAAAATGCATGGAATAACAATAAATTTTCCAAGGGATCTCATAATATTTTAAAAGTTCTAAAAAATTTTAAAATAACTTTTCAGGTTTTTGGACTAGTATAACAGGGCTCCGAATAAAAATTTCAAAAAAAGAAGATCTGGGTAAAAAATGACATTTTGACTACTTTTGAAGTAAAAAGGTCATTTTATCCAGTGCTTGTTGCCATTTTGAAGCGAAAAAAAAAGATTTTGACTAAATTTTTGAAATAAAAAAATATTTGGGGTGCCAAAAAAAAGACAAATCTTTTTAAAAAGGACGATTCAGAGCCCTGTAGTATAATGAAAAAGAATTGCAATAGAGTCGAAATGGGCGTTAGCAAAGAATCTAATTTGATTTTTAATTTTATTTATTTATTTATGCAAAACGACTTTTCCCGGAAAAAGAAAATATGCGTTGCGGCAGAAAAAATTATTTTAACGGCAGAAAAAGAGTTCTGCTGTGGCAACAAAAAGCTTTTTTCACTGCAGAAAAAAAGTATTTTAACGGCAACAAAAAGTATTTCTGCGCCAAAACTTTCCGCGGCAAAAAAAAATATTTTAACGGCAAGAAAAAGGTTTGCCCTTTTAGAACAGTACTACAGTTGCAAAACTATACTGCAGTTGCAAAACTGTGATACAGTTTTGCAAAACTGTAATACAGTTTTAAGAAAACTATGCTTCAATTGTTTCTAAACTGTACTACAGTTTTTCGGCATTATTGGCATTAATGGTTTCCGAAACTTCTTGCAACCATCCTTTCTATCGTGAAATTCTGTACAAAACGCATAGTTTAGTACACACGGCCTTAATTAAAAACTTATAAAAGACCAAAAAAAAGATCGACGAAATTAAGTAATTTTCATATTCGATTTGATCTTTCAAAAAGGTTCAATTTGATCTTTCAAGAATATATATTTTTCTCTCATTTTAAATTTTAAGATTTCAATTGTTAGGCTTCAATTGTTTGAGCTCATCGAAAATTACAGCACTACAAACAAACTTACTTTTATGTTTCATCAATCGGTCAAAGGACATGCCCCAAGCAGCCACTTCTTCAAAAGTTGTTCTAAAAAAACAAACAAAGTTGAATAAAAAAGAGTAATCTACTAAGGAAGTATTTCAATAATTATATTTTTGTTTGCTTTTTTTATTTTTCGCTAACCACATCAACAATTGCTATTTTTTGTGAACTCGGTATCGAGTAATTTGAGGAGTTGGAAAAGCAAAACGTGCTGCGACTGCAAAGTAATCCAATAGCTCTTGCAATTTTGCTTTTTCATAATCTTTTTTGAGCGCTTGCGGAAGCATGCATTAACTTCTCGATTTTAAGTAATTGTTGCAGTTTTAGCACTAAATATAGTTTAGACCAAAGAATGTTGCTAAAAGAAGCCTTTTGGCTGGGTCTAAATTAGTGTTTTCCTTTTTTGTCCTTCTTTGTTCTAAAAATAAAAACTAATTTTTGAGGAATAAAAAATATTATTAAGGAGCATGCCTTTGCGTTTTTTATTAGTATAAAAAGCACAAACTTGTCATCAATAAGATCTATGCCAGTGGCGGCTGTGTTCAGGCCATCGGTGCTGTGGATTCCCAACCTACAACAAATAAAATACATTAGTTTAAAAAAAACTAATTAAAATTTCATGCTTTTTTAACTACAATTTACAACAATCACATGACGAATCTAATACCAGGATACCGTATTCTCTCTATTAGTTCCACACTCTCTATTAAACCCACACCCCAAATTTGAGAACCTGTAACTCAGCTCAGAGAAAAAATTTAACAAAGCGGTTTATTGCATTTTCTTAACTCCCACGAGTTCCAGTGATTCCCCTTTTTAGATTTCGGTTGAGCACTCGAAAATCTCGAGATCGACCCCAAATTTTTCCGATTTTCGGACAATTGAAAAATAATCCCACATGTGGAACTAATAGAGAGAATACGGTACATCAATTTTAATTTTGTTTTTTGTATTCTTTACTTTTCTGTTCACAAGTTCACGATTAGTCAGAGCAGCATTTAGAGGGCATACCCGTCGCCCATGAAAATTTTGAAAAGCGGGAATAAGATTGTACCCCAAGTGCACCCCCTTCCCCAAAGAGTATGATTCTCTAAGCCTAAAAATGGTCAGAGAGCTCATACTCTGGGGTAGACGGCCATTTTACCACAGGGCCAGTTTGCCAGGCTTTTGTTTTAGGCTTAGGCAGGGGTAGGCCAGACTCAAACATGTCCACCGAACTACAAAAAAGTTAAAAAAAAATGCTTGGGTGCGTACTTTGTGGCAAACTAGCCTTTTTTAAAACCGTGGCGAACTGGCCTGTTCCCTCTTTCAGAGTCTGCGGCTAGAGAACTCATACCCTATGGGTTAGGGGGGAAGGTTGCAGTCGCGGCTTTACGCAATACTAAAACCGATGCAATTCAATAAAAGTCGAAAAAAATGTTCCCACTGGAATCGAACCGATGCTCGCATTTCACTGTCCGCCGCATATAATAATATTTCTATCAGCAATGAGCATTTCTTTGAAAGTAAGCACCAAAGTCAGTTCGCCTTGGTCGACAACCTGTATTTTTTCAAAATTTCGGCCTTATGTTAGGGTGGGTGTTGATTTTACAAAAAATTGTATTGCTGTTGGAGTTGCACTTGAAGATTTCGCTTTATCCGACCAGTGGTGTACCGGTTAATTTAGCCTTATTAAGATTAGCTTAGAAAATATATAATTGTTTGCCTAATTATTTTCAGCTGGATCTTGGTAATTTGTCTGTACATTTTTAACATAAAAAACGCGTGACATTAATTATTTTTCGATAATGGCTGATTTCCGTAACATTTTTTTGGTTAAAAAATTAAATTATTTTATGCAGAGTACAATAAAAAAGTTGATTGTAATCTCAACTTTGGAAACTTGACAAATTTTGTTTTTTACCTCTTTAACGAATTTTCTTCCAACTTAAGACCTTCTTCTAATTCGAAATCGTGTTCTTGGCATTGTGCTTGTGACCCTCTTTTTGAAGACTCCTCTCAGCAATTTACCGCTCATTTTGTAGCCAGTGAGCTGAATTACAAATTGGTGGTAACTTGCCGGGGAACTCTTTAAAATTGAACAGAAACACAATGCCAAAAATCGATTATTAATCAGGGTTTCAGGACAAATCGATTATAAATTTAGAGAAAATACGATACACTAGATATGAAGACAGTAGCGGGACCCGAAACGGAAACTTGGCCAAAAGTGGAGGTCCTGAAATTTAAGTCTCAGTCCCCAAAATTTGTTATCCAAAAGTACTACTCGAGAGGTGCAGAAGTTTCTTCATACAGTCAAGCCTCGATATAACGACATCTCCAAGAGTTCGTTTCCGCCTAGAGTCCGATACTTTTTTTAACCCAATTTTTAATGTTTTTGTCAGTTCTGTTTTCACAATACGGTCTCAAATATCGTGAGGATTTCGATTTTGCCGATGTTTAAAAAACAAATTTTGGGTTAAAAAAGTAAAAACTCGGTAAAACGACAACTGTTTTAAAAAGAGGTGTCGCTATATCTTTTTTTTTAACTCAAATTTTACTTTCTTTTCAAAAAAAGATCGGCAAAAACGGAATCCTCAGAATATTTGGGACCAGACTATAAAATTAGAACTGGCGAAAACATTCAAAAATTGGGTTAAAAAAGTGTCGGACCCTAGGCGGGAACGAACTTTTGGAGGCGCCGTTATAGCGAGTTTTGACTGTACCTAATTTTAAATCAAAATCACATTTTTACGTCACGCCCAGTGCCCCAAGCATCAGGTTCATTCAACAAAAACTCAATTGTCATCAAATTTAAAATTGGAAATTTATTATTTATTGTTGGTTATAGTTAATTCGGTAGAGTCACCTGCTCAAGCTTTACCTTTCCTCCCAGCAAATACATTACCCCAGCTGCTGCCACTTTATTTTTTCTTAGTAAAAAGGCAATTGACGTCTTAGGGTTGGGAATAATTCCATTATTACACACACACTTACCCATTCAACAAAAGCAAAAATAAATAAAGGTGAACCTAAATCTGCCTTTGAAAAAGCCAAAATCTACGTTCATAAAGTCCAGTTTGTAGTGCTGGCATTTGCATAATTTTGAAAGTGATGGAAAAATTAGGTGATGCAAGAAACAAATTCAAGTCGATGCCCGAAAATAGCTTGAGAAACACATAAATAGATTGTTTTTGCTTTTTTTAATTGCCTTAAAGTAGGAAGTAATCGTATTTGCTACGTAACAACTTAAGATTTTAAAGGTGTAAAGAGCAAGTGTGTGTAATAAAGTTTGCGCAGGCAATATTTTTTATTTGAAGCATTGCGTGTGTACTTAGTTAATATGAAAATATAGTTAACTTTGTTCAAACAAGCTTCTTGAAAACTCAAAATATGAGTTTTAGGGATTTGGGGGCTAAAGTACACAATGTGTACTTCGCTCAAAAATGCTCAATATTGCCTTCCTTTCTCATTACAGTCTTTATTCCCTTTTAAAATGTTTTAGCGCCAATTCAAAAAACATTTTTTCGATATTTTTTCCAAGGCAAAATTTTTTTCAAAAAAGTGCTTTCCCAATTTTAAAAGCATGTTTTCTCAAGGTTAAACATCAAAAGAAGCGCAACTGAGATAATTTTAGGCACTTTTAGGCAAAGTACACACTGTATACTCTGGCCATTTTGGGACCAGTGTTGTAAGTGGCACCCAGTGTTTGGACCTCGTACTCGTACTCGTAGTACGAGTACGAAGTACGAGAAGAAATCTTAGAAGTACGAAGTACGAGTACGATGTACGAGCTTAAAATTTTGTGGTACGAGATACGAGTACGAAGTACGAGAAAAATTTTAGAGGTACGAGGTACGAGTACGAGGTACGAACTAAAATACAAATATTTATAAATCACAAAGCAAATACTGGCGCTTTACCACTAAAAGGCCGAATCTTGATGTCTTTTAATGAATAAGACATTGCAAAATATATTTTTTTTCAAATTTCTCCCTGAATATCTAATCCGTTTCATACAAAGTACGAGTACGAAGTACGAGCAACAAATTTTGTGGTACGAGGTACGAGTACGAAGTACGAGAAGAAATTTCAGAGATACGAGGTACGAGTACGATGTACGAGATTAAAATTTTCATTGTACGATGTACGAGTACGAAGTACGACGGGCTATACTATAGAATGCCCCCCCCCAGCTAGCGAAAAATTTACTTTTCCTGAAGGGGAAAGGACCCGTCCCATTTTGATTCTCGTGCTCTGAATAGGCACGGAAACACTTTGGTTTCCGAAAAATCGAAAAAAAAATTTTTTCGATTTGCCTTGGTCCCCAAGGTAAAAAATTTAAGAAAATTCAAAAAAAAAATTTTTTGATTCCCGCCAAAACATTTTTTAAGGGATTTAGGGCTGTATTGGGAAGGGAAGGGACAAAAGAGGGCCACTAATCACATAAGGCCCCTAAAAAGAAGATGTTGAACAAAGTTTTGAATACTGGGGCCTACCGCATAAATAAACTCTGGTATGCATGCTTTTTAATGCATCCAGAGTCACTTTCGAGTGATTTGTGTCTAAGGTATGTGGGTGCGCGCATCTCAACTCCAAGCCCCAAGCCCCCTGCGCCCCCGAAGGGGGCGCAGGGGGCTTGAGAGTTAGAGATGCGCGCACTCACTTACCTTAGACATGATTCCGAGAAGTACTCTTGACCATAAAATGTATATAGAGTCTCTTTTTGCCACGGCCCAGTTGAAAAACATGGCAGGACATCCGAAGTAGTCCAGAATTCACTTTTTATAATTTTGCCATGAAGGTGGCCCTTTTATTCCCTTCCCCTCCCAATACAGCCCTAAATCCCTTAAAAAATGTTTTGGCGGGAATTCAAAAAAATTTTTTTTGAATTTTCTTTAAAATTTTACCTTGGGGGACCAAGGCAAATCGAAAAAAAATTTTTTTCGATTTTTCGGAAACCAAAGTATTTCCGTGCCTATTCAGAGCACGAGAATCAAAATGGGACGGGTTCTTTCCCCTTCAGGAAAAGTAAATTTTTCGCTAGCTGGGGGGGGGCATTCTATAGTGTTACCGTACGACGGTTAAAATTTAGCGGTACGAAGTACGAGTACGACTCTTTTCTGGAAGTCCAAACACTGGTGGCACCGGTATATATAAGCTAAAGTTCGAATATACAGGTAAATACTGTCTGTTTTTCAACTTTAGCTTATAACGCAACAACCGAGAATTTTTTCGAAATTCTGTTATTTAATTCGGATCACGCACAAAATTTCGGAAACTATGACGGGTTAGAATAGAAAAAGTTACTTGAAAATAGGTAATGGCATTACAACATTACCAAGTGGACATTTTACGTCCATGCGAACTGTCCTTTTACCCGATCATTAGAGCCCTGGTTCGAAATCGTCTTCTTGGCATTGAGTTTTATACTTACAATTTGAGGACTGCCCTCAGCAAAATACAACTCATTTTGTAGTTAGAGAGATGAGCCACAAAATAGATGATTACTTGCCTGACAGAAGTCTTCAAATTTGGCCCAAAAACAAAATGTCAAAAACATGATTTTGAACGAGGGTGGCTTACATTATAAAAAACACGGTAAATGTTGTTAAATTACTTACAAGTTTTATTTTAGCATCATGCATATCAAAATTGAACTTTTGGTTTAGCAACTTGTAGCCTTAGACTACTTTTTAGCCTGTTTTTGTTCAAAGTATAAACATAATCATTTTGGGAAACACGCAAATAGCTTACTTTTACTTTTTTTCTAGTCACCCCCGAACTTTATATTAATAAAGGTGTTTGGTGCGCAACTAGGCTGAACTTTAATTCCCAATTTGTTCTAGAGGTGCAAAAAGACCAAATTAATAACATCTATTAAAATGTTGCTTTGCAGACATTAATTAATAATAATTCCCGGGGGAAAATTGCGATTTCGATTTAAGGCTTCCTATAGTAAAAACTAAATTAGCAACATCTATACCATAAACATGCATTTATTTTAAAAAAAATGGCGCAAATTGAATCGCGCCTTGAAAAGTCAGAATTCTATTAGCAAATTGGAGTACTTGCATCTCAATACTCCACTCGATCACATCCCGCACCCACAGTCAATCAGTAGGAGGGACCAAGGCGAAAAAGTTTTGCAAAATTTTTTAGGACAGGTTATTACTAAAGTTTTTTTATGGCTAACAAGTTGTAAATTAGTCAGAAATGTAGCTCTAGAAAACTTTATTTATACCTTGTCCTAAAAAATCGCAATTTTTTTCGCCTCGGTTTGCCACTGTTGATTGGATGGGAGGCGGGGGTACAATTTAGAGACAAGGCTTTTTTGGCTACCAAAAATCTTTCTTGCTGCAAAAAATATTTTTGGTGGGGGTGCCGGTTAAATGAGAGTTGACCGTGGTATAAAAATTTCCAAAAAATTACCTAGGTCCCTCAAGCTGATTTAACGAGGGGCTGATTTAAGCTGATTTAACGATTTAACGACTAGGGGGAGGGGCTCAGGTTTAATTTAGCTGTGGAATTCAGTCATTTGATAGTGAAATTTACACTTTTCATAATAAACAATTAGAAAATTTTCTGCAAATATTTTCAGTATAAAAATTATTTTATCACTTTAAAAAATCGAAACTGGTTTAAAAAAACCAACCCTTGATTATTTCCATGGACGAGCAATTGCAAGGCAAAAGTTTCAGGAGCATTTGGCCGAATGAGTTTTTGGTCAGTTTGTGTGGGGGATGCTGCTGGCACTCTGCTACTGCTCTACTACTGCCACACGGGCCTGCCTCCGACTGCAGCTGCTCTTCCGATCCAATTCCTCTCTGATGGCAGTCTGATCAAGCAAATACTTTACAGTAAATATAGGTCCCGAATTATTCCAATCAAGCAATCATGAATAGTAGAAAAGCCAGGAAAAAATGCCAGTACACAACAAATATGTCTGAAATTAGATTAAAAAATGAATTTAGTTTGCTCAAATACAGAAAAAAACAAAGAAAATGGTAACATTTTTACCAAAATAATGGTTAGAAAATGGTGTGTCTAGAATAAGAATCGAAATAGCAGAAAATTAGGATTTTTTAAATTAGAAATAACTCAATAAAAAGTTGAAGAAAATAACTATTTTTAGAAAAATATGACTTCTTAGCACTTTATTGCCAAACCAGGGATGGAATCTCTGGTTTAGAGAATAAATTAGAAAATTCAAATTGGCGCCAACATAAATTATTTCAACAAAAGTATGATGCCACCAAATTTTAAAATTTCAAATTTTGATTAAAAACCCATGACACCTCCAAAATTCGAAAGGCGCCATTTTAAATTTCTCATATTTTGACCAAAAACCCATGATACCCCCTGTGGTGGTTCGAAAAAAATTTTGTCTCAGAATCAAAAAAACGCGCGGCTTTCTTATGAAATTAGGGTCAAGAAATACGAATATGAGATTACCTCCTCCATTCGTGCACTCTGCGTGGGGGGGGGGGATTCGACATTGCAACCCAAATTTCTTGAGACATCCTGCAAAGCTTTTGAAGTGAAATCTCTTTCAGTAGCTTTTTTTAATTGAAAATTAAATAAGACGCCAATTTAAATTACAAAATTCTGACTAAAAACCATGATACCCACGCCATGTTTAGAAATTTTTTTTACTCATAACTTAAAAATCCGTCGGCTTTCTCATGAAATTGGGGTCGAGAAACACGAGTATGAGGTCATCTTCTTTATTTGAGCACTCTATTCCATATCAAAGCCCGCTAACCTACCCTATGTCTACCCTCGCCTAAATTTATAAAAAAATTAATATGAAAAATTAATTTAGTTCAAAAAGGCGCGAATTCAAAAATTCACAAAATAAATTAAAAAATCCAATCAGCAATTTGAAAAAAAAACTTTAGTGAATTGGCCGATTCTCAGCACAAAGTACTGACAAAGCCATAGACAGTTACACCGTTTGATAATAATTTGCACACCTTATTCTAGCAAAATTTAGCAAACATGCCAGCACTCACACTAATAAGAACAGCAATTATGCAATTTAATGGGTAGTGCCACCACTACCAGCAAAAGGTAGTAAAGGGAAAAAGGAGGAGGAGCAGGAAGTGGCATGCCTGTAATTAGCAAATCTGTTTCTAAGCCCAATTAAAACTGCCTGTCTAGCAGATTGGCTTGAGTGAGTCCAGGCTGGTGTGTTGTTGACAAATTGGATTAAGCAGGCTAGCGATTAGACAAACACAGACAATAACTGAGGGGATAAGAAGCTGGGAGGAACAGCTCCAAATTTCTTTAATGAGTTAGCTGTTGTAGCTAAAGTCAGCTTTCTCTATACTCAACCACAATTATAATTGGCAGTTTGTAGGGGCAGCCAACTACTGGCTTGTTCACAGCTCTTTAGTCGCAGACAAATACAAATACACACTTAACTATAATAGCAAAAGTGAAAAAATGGCAAAAGGGGGTGAAAATTTCTGATAAATAATATGTGCGCTGCCAGTGGGAATCGAACCTGTGAAAAAAAATTAAATTTTCCTATTATTATTATCAATTTTTCTCATTTTAAATCCAAGGGGGCTCAAGTTCAATATAGCCACTTTGTAACCTATCAGTGCAAGAGGCCGCGTTTTCGCTTGGTCCCTCATATGGTTTGGGCCTTACCCATCCAGAGTCCGTCCACAGACCAGGACCCAAACCACAGAGGGAACAAGCAAAACCGTTTTTTCACATTATATGCCAAAAAAATTGTTAGATCAAACAGAGTAGAACTGCGTTTACAGAAATTTGGAATAGCGTGAAAAAAATTGGCTTAGAAAAAATTACTCTTTTGAGCCGGGCGGGCACTTAAGCTGCTTTAAATAAAATGTAGCAAATGCAAAAACATGCGTCATCCGGGAATCGAACCCGGCGCTATTGCTTGGAAGGCAACAATGTTACCACTACACCAATGACGCCACATATCTGAAGAAATTTCAAAAAGAAACATATTTCGCACAGAAAATATATTTTCGAAATACCTTACCTTACCGAAATACTAACAGACAGAAAAATGGGAATGCCGTATTTTCTCTAATAAGGCGACCCCCTCGACTTTGAGAACCTATATCTCAGCCCAGAGAATTTTTTTTGCAAAGCTGTTTAGGCGCTGTATATATGACACTAGCGTCGAAAGTCCCTATAGTAAATCGACTATGCTCTATAAGATGTCCTTTTTTTAATTTTCAGCGCTACCAGCAAATATCCTCCACTACCGTCCCCCCCCCCCCCTCTCACAAGAATCTGACCCTCCAAAATTGCTGTAATTGCCCTTTGGAACAACAAGTTTAGACTCAAGAGTTAGACTCAGGGCTAGGCCAGCGTATGAAAGTTGTGAATAATAAATACCTTACGCACTTTTTCTGGTCTGGGACACATATTTGGGTTCTTTTTACTAAAATTTGAAAAAGGGAAAATCGTTAGGGGCAGTATTTACTACTAGGGTTAACTTTTCGAATCAATTTCATCGGACCCCTTTTAAAATTCTAAGTAATAAATAATATTTTCACAACATGACCAACAAATCAACTCAAAAACCCTTCCTTCATTACATAGTTTTGCTGCCAAACAAAAACAAGACATCACACCCTAGTAGAAGACCCAAAGAAATAAACCATTTGGCGGCGGCGGCAGTGCCCTCTTAAATGCATAAGAAAGAAATAATAATGGGAATGAGTGCCTTTTGAGAAGCAGTAGTAGCACTACTACCACTCAAAACGGCCTTGCCAACCAAAGGGGACAAACTGAGGGAATGCGTTCCCTCAGCAGATTCCAAGACTAGCTTGCCAAGCAAATATCAATCGGCTGTCTTTTGCTAAAAGCCGAGAGAGTCAGAGAATTGAGGAAATAAAAAAGGGTAGCGCAGATAATGGTAGTATTGGTTAATATAACTACTATTGCCACTAGCTTGCAAACAAACTAGTTGGTGTGCTGTCTAGCTGTGTGCCTACTGCGTATATATGTGGGAGAAGACATATTGCATGCTTTCTGCGTTTGTATGCCTATAAAAGAGGTGAACTGGGGCATGCAGGGTGCTTTAGAAAAAATACAGGGTGGTATAAACCTAGCGTACTTGAAAATTTATTAAAATTAATAGTTAGGAGGGATGGAGGATGGCCTACTCTGAGACGGGACAGGACGAAAATTGTGAAAAAAATCCTTGATAGAACACCGGGACGTGAAATGCCCTAAGAATTCATCGGGACGGGGCGTCCCGTATCATCAATAAACAGGACAAATCGCAAAATTACCCGGGACCGTAAAAGACCATGTTCCCGCCCCTCCAAAGAGTATGTCGCCCACTTGGGCTGCTGTCGGACGAGACAGACTTAAATAATTGTCGGGGCGGGATACAGGACGAGAAATACCCTGAAAAACCCTTCGGGACAGTCCTCCATCCCGACAGCATCCCAAATGACCACCCCCTCTAAAGAGTATTTTTCTCTAAACCAACTTTTTCTCTAAACGAACTTTTTTTCAGTTTCGCCTAAGTCTAAACCTAAGCCTGAATTAGCGCGCTACACATCGCGAAAAGGAAAGCTTAAAAAATCAAGGGAACCAAAATAGTACGCTTAAAGATAAATACTCTTTGGTGGGGGGGCACTTTGGCTTTTACGCTCCATCCCCAATAAGGAGTGTATAAAAAAATGCGTCATCCGGAATAGAACCCGGCGCTATTGTCGTAAAAGCCCAAGTGCACCCCCCCCCCTAAGTGCACCCCCCTCTAGTGCACCCCCCCCCCCAAGTGCACCCCCCCCCCCCCCCCTAAGTGCACCCCCCCTCCGAAGGGGGGTGCATTTAGGGGGGGGTGCACTTAGGGGGGGGGGGGGGTGCACTTGGGTCTTTTTTTCATACCTATTTTTTTATTGTTTTTATGTCTTTGTCTTGAATGGAAAGTAATTTTTTTTAAACTTTTTAAACTACCCAAACCACTTGGATAGTGCTCAAAGCATCTGGATAGTTTGGGTTCCGTCTAAAACGTTTAAATTTTACTTAACTTACTTAACTATTATCAAAAGATCTTCAGCATGTCCAAATTAGTCCAGAAAACCGGTTTGGAAGATGAAAACGGTAAAAAGTTTTTTCGCTCCAAGTGGACGACCACTTGGTTTTGTTGGCGCATGGATTACCTAGTATAACTGAACTTGGATCATAGAAAAACATTTTAAATTTAAAAATCTCATTTCAAGACGAAAATATTACTACCGGGTACCACTACACTGCATGAATTACCCAACCTGTGTACGACCTGGCTACAACCAAACCAAGTGGTGGTCCACTTGGATCAGAAAAAATTTACGTTTTTCACGTTCTAAAACCGGTTTTCTCGACTAATTCGGGTATGCTGAAGATGGTTTGATAGTAGTAAAACGCCGTTTTTTTCGGGCATTTCTTGAGTTTTTCGTAAAATCAAGTTTTGGTAAAACCAATTATGTCTGAATACTCAAAAAATACCCGAGAAAACGGAGTTTTACCATTATCAAACCATCTTCAGCGTGCCCGAATTAGTAGGAAAACTGGTTCTCAAACCTGAAAAAAAGTAAAACAAAATCGCTCCAAACCAAGTGGATGACTACTTGGTTTGGTTGGCGCATGGATTACCTAGTATAACTGAAGTTTGGTTGGTTGAGACTAAAAATTTCAATTCCTGCGAAATTTTCACTGAGCATGAAGGTAAAAAAACTCATTGGGTACACTGAAAGTGAGAGTAAAAGTAAGACTGAGAGGCGATTTTTTCCTGTTGGATACACGAAAGTGAGACATGAGAGTGAGAGTTCGAGTCAGAGTGAAAGTGAAAGGGTAATCCACTAATTTGATACCGAGCTTCAGGGTAGATACCTACATACCTTCCAGGTGGATAAGGGACGAGAAACAGGTCAAAATATCGAAATAACATGACTTCCCTTCAAGACAAATATAACTACAGTTAATGGTGAGAATACCTGTAGAAGCAATTGCCATCTCCCTTGATCGGATATGTTTTTATTGGTTCCACTTGTGACCTCCTTGGGCATTGCTTTCTTTAGAAGTTTTGCTCTGTTTCTTCATTTTGTTAGAAAATTCGACGCTAAAAATTACAAAAAAATAGAAATTGTCTACCGTTGACTCTCGCTAAAGTGGCCTACAGAATACTGGCGTTAAGAAGCATCGTAGAAATAAGAACACTTAAGCGATAAATTAATACATGTGACTGATGGTAATAAGGTCATTGCATTTAGTTGAAAATGAAATTATACTTTCGGTTTGAAAAAATACAAAGTTTAAACTATGCTTTTGGAATTCACAAGTGGTTTGGATACTATCCAAATGGTTTAGGTACTATCCAAGTCCTTTGGGTATTATCCACATCCTTTGGGCACTATCCAAGTGGTTTGGATACTATCCAGATAGTTTAGGTACTATCCAAGTGGTTTGAATACTATCCAGATGCTTTGAGCACTATCCAAGTGGTTTGGGTAGTTTAAAAAGTTTAAAAAAAATTACTTTCCATTCAAGACAAAGACATAAAAACAATAAAAAATAGGTATGAAAAAATGACCCAAGTGCACCCCCCCCCTAAGTGCACCCCCCCCCCTAAATGCACCCCCCTTCGGAGGGGGGGGGGGGGGTGCACTTAGGGGGGGGGGGGGGTGCACTTGGGGGGTGCACTAGAGGGGGTGCACTTAGGGGGGGGGTTGCACTTGGTATACCGTCCGCTATTGTTTGTAAGGCAACAATATTACCACTACGCCAATGACGCCACATATCAACAGAATGTTGAAAAAAGCTTCCTGATCGGCTGAAACTAAATTCCGCCCTTAAAATATGAATTATACCGTAAAAGTTGAAGTGCACCTCCCTTGTAGTGCACCCCCTAAGTGCACCCCCCCCTCTGGTAGGGGGGTGCACTTCAAGGGGGTGCACTATAGGGGGTCCACTTCAAGGGGGTGCACTTCAACTTTTACGGTATAGATAGCCTTGAAGTACACCCCCCTACCAGAGGGGGTGCACTTCAAGGGGTGCACTTAGGGGGGGGAGTGGGGGTGTGCACTACAGGGGGTGCACTTCAGTCATTTTTCATATATTTTTTGTTTTTGTCTTGAAGGGAAAGTCATAATTTTATGTATTTTCAACTAGGGTTGGGTAATTCTCCGGAGAAATACTTTCCGGGTAATTACCCGGGTAATTACCCGAAAAGCGGAGAAATACTATTTGCTGATACCTAAACCATCTGGATGTACCCAAACCACCGGTATGGTACCTAAATCACCTGGATAGTGCCCAAACCATCTGGATGTTACCCGAAACACCTGGACGTTACCCAAACCATCTGGATATCACTCAAAACACCTGGATATTACCCAAACCACCTGGATGGTACCCAAATCACATGGGTGGTACCCAAGCCATCTGGATATCACTCAAAACACCTGGATATTACCCAAACCACCTGGATGGTACCCAAATCACATGGATGGTACCCAAACCCCTGGATAGTACCCGAACCATCTGGATATTAATTAAAACACCTAGATGATACCTAGACCATCTGGATGATACCTAAACCAAAAAATTCTGGCTGAGTAGGGTAGGTGGATTAAGTGAATGGTGAAAAAAGTGATAAAAAAGTGAATGGTTGAAAAAAAAGATAAAAAAGTGAATGGTTAGTGGCGATTGTGATATTGTCGACCATAATTGCCATTAAATTGTCTATGAAGAAAGCAATTACCGTATTTCCTCTAATAAGGCGGCCCGCTCTAATAAGGCGGCCCCCCTCATTTTTTTGACTAAAATTTCAGAGTTAAGGGCATTTTTGATTGACAATTTTCAGATTTTTGGGGGTTTGAAAAATAAGGCGGCCGGCCGCCTTTTTAGAGGAAATACGGTATACTTGTAAAATAAAAATATTCAAAATATATCAGCGTAAAAATGAAGAAGATATCGCAGAAAAATAAAATAATGAAAAATGTATCAGCCGGGAGTCGAACCTTCGACGTTTAAAAGGAGACCAGTAGGCGACCAGACATTTTCTACTATTAGTAGAATTTGTCGCGCGACATTTTCTGCTATTTTTCAATGAAATTCGGGTGAAAACAACCGAATTTGATTACAGAATAGTAGAAAATGTCGCGCGACAAATTCTACTAATAGTAGAAAATGTCGCGCGACAAATTCTACTAATAGTAGAAAATGTCTGGTCGCCGACCAGTAGTGTAAAGGAAAAGCATGGCTCAAGCGGAAGTGATTCCTGCATAATTAGGAAGTAAATATTGCCTCCCCGAGCAATAAATACTAAAAAAATAGTATTTCTCCGATTTTCTCTACGGAGAAATACTTAGTATTTCTCCGGGTAATTACCCGGGTAATTACCCGGAGAATTACCCAGGTAATTACCCATCACTCAACCCTATTTTCAACCAAAATATGACTTTTTGCCTTAGGGACCAAGGTGAATGCTTAAATTTTAGGTAATTTGCAAATACAGTTGCAGATGCCTTTCCCACTCCAACTTTAAAATACCTTGCTACTCTTTCGTATATCTTATTTTCTATAACCTTGTGGTACTTGAAAAAGATGTTTTCACGTGTAATCGAAATAATTAAACTTGTTTGCTTTAGCGCTCTCTACGCACAGTACATAATCATATTATTTCGTGCCATAAACTTGGGAGTACGGTACGAATCACTTCATTATGAGAGGAAGTTCGGTGTTTAGCCGATGTTACTGTTTTTTGTGGTTCAACATTTGAGCCGTATATTACGATTGATTAGTTTATACAGGGCTGGTATCTTAATTTTTTGTAAATTAGTACATTTCGGGTATTTGGTAAAAACATGCTATTTTACACAGTTCTTATTGCTCTTTTGTTGCTAAAAAAACATTTTTGACATGAAAATCTAAAAATAAATAAGATTTAGGGTCTCAAAATAAGTAGGAGTCTTATTAATATTAACAGATACCAGCTCTAGTTTAATACAATTCAATTACTTGCGGGGCAATAAATATCATATAACCTTTATTAATCAGCTAACCTATTTTTTGGAGACTATTCTCAGACCCATAGATTGTTCCCAATGTTCCCTGGGTTGTCTCTAAGCCACCTAGAGGGCATAGAAAATATCGAAAATATATGTAAAAAAGGAATATAAACCGATTTCGATAAACATGGTAGTTGTGAATAAGAGTAGAGGATAATTTTTGCTTGTTCTAGGTCACAGGTTCAATTCCTCTGGGCGCATTTTTTTATAGGTTATTGGCAGTCGAACCACATGGATAGTACCTTAAATAATTATTTTTTTTATGCAACTGATATAATGTGCAAGATAACTAGCTTGATCTCAAGCTTATGTGAAATAACGTTTTGAGTGTAAATAAATACTTAAAAGACAGAAAGACTTAAATTAAAGATAGTTTACTGAATGAATCCGAACAGGGCTCTTGATCAAATGTATATAGAGGCTTTGCCGTATATAGAAGATTTGCCTTAAAATATAGCTGAATACCTTCTAAGCAACAATTCACCTTGGTCCCCTAAAGCAAAAAGTCAAATTTTGGTTCAAAATACATAAAATTGTGACTTTCCCTTCAAGACAAAACATAAAAAATATATGAAAAATTACTGAATTGCACCTCCTTGAAGTGCACCCCCTACCAGAGGGGGTGCACTTCAAGGGGGTGCACTTAGGGGGTGCACTACAAGGGGGTGCACTTCATATGCTGTCGAATTATACCACCACACTTCATATTGCCTTTCCTTCAAACTTTTTGTTGTAACTTTTTTCCTTACACTATCTCGATTTGAGAGATTTCAAAAAAAATAATATTTATTTTGTTTACTGAAATCATTGATGTAAGTTTGATACATTTGTACTATATTGTTTGAGGTCACGCCTTTTCAAGCCGTTAATTAAGGCTTTCAGGTTATCAAAAGCTTGATCACAATGGAAGATTTTTGTTTTTCAAAGAAAAGACTGTGCAAAAAAATATAATCACTGTCCGTAAACCCGCTGATTCACGACACTCGCCTCAATGACCTCGAACCCCGACTTTCTTTTTAAATTATGGGTACCCCATAAATTACCCAACCGTATCCCACATATGGGATCATAGCTCCTTTCTCCTATTATCTCACGAAAATCCAAATTATCATCCAGAAAAAATCATTCCTCCTAAAAAGGCTCGTTTTTCTATAAAAAAAAATCACCATCCTACAAACCATTCCAATCCTACTCTTTTGTCATACAGTCAAACCTCGATTTAGTGGCACCCCAAAAGTTCGTTCCCGCCTAGGTCCGACACTTTTTTTAACCCAATTTTCAAAATATTTTATCGATTCTGTTATGACAGTCTGGTCGCAAATATCGTGAGGATTCCGATTTTGCCGATCGTTTTTCATAATTATAAAAAAAAATTTCAAAAAACGATCGGCAAAATCGGAATCCTCACGATATTTGCGACCAGACTGTCATAACAGAATCGATAAAATATTTTGCAAATTGGGTTAAAAAAAGAGTCGGACCCTAGGCGGGAACGAACTTTTGGGGGTGCCACTAAATCGAGGTTTGACTGTAATTTACTTGCCTTCTCATCTCAAGCCATGTCCCACCTCCCCCTCCCCCATAAAAACGACACAATTAAATACAAGAAGCGTAGACTGTTCATCAACGATCAGGCTGTTAGAAAAAAATAAAAAAAGGATGAAAAAAAATTTCAAGCAACCGCTCGTTCCCAGCAAATATTGACATGGCTGGACACGTGCATTTACTGGCTTACCAACCAGCCAGCTAACTTTCTTGTTGTTTGTAATAATAGGGGTAAGTAGTAGCAACCCAACCAAGGCCAGCAGTAGTAATAAGTGGAACGGGGCAAGGAGGAAAATGTTCTCACAGAGAATTGGATAAAGAAGAAAACAAACTTAGCCAAATTCAATTAAACTTGTTGCGGGGCTGAACAAACCAGGGAGCTGAGAATTTTCTTTATTTACAGCCAACACATAATTTCAGTGACGCAGTGCTAACGCTGGTAGCAGTAGTAGTGGTTTTTTGAGTAGAAACCAAAACCACTTTGTTCAACAATGCCTTGGGAACTACTCTTTTTAAGTATTAATTTTCATCATGTTTGATGATACACACCAACAACTTTTTTTGTTTCAGTTTGGTGGAAGTTGCAAAAAGTAAAAAAAGTGTTTTTTTAAAGGAGCAAGCCTTAAGATTTGGAAAAGTGGCCTCGGTGGAACAGTGGATAATAGTCAGTGATTTTCTGCCCAAAATCGTGCACAAGTTCGATTCCACGTGGTGCACGTTATTTCTTTTGGCTTGTTTGACCAATGTGTAAGAGTATTTCGGGTTGCTTATTCCAAATCTGGCGTCAAAAATCACGAATCATCCAAACGACCATGGTTTTGGCGCGCAGTGGCATATGCAAAATTTAAATTGGCGGGGGACACTTTTGTCTCGCATTGTACTATTTGGAGTTATGGCGAACGACTTCAAAGAGTAAAGTTTGCGACGAAAGAGAAGTGTCCACGCCGATTCAAATTTTTGCACATGCCACCGCGCCTAAAAAACATGGTCCTTTAATTGCCCATCGTACCTCTGGAAGCAATTTTTCGAAATTGCAAAATCGATTTGAGTTTCCTACTTGAGCCGAACAAACTGTCTGGAACTCACCATGTGGTTTATTGCATACCAGAGAAGTACATACAGAATAATATATGATTCAGAAAAAAATTCCTGCACTTGATCTAATTAATATCCTTAGACCATCCTGGCAGTTTGTATTGGCAATGGATGCGAAGCATTGTGGAACAGAACGAGCAGGACGAGAATGAACACAGCGAAGAATATCAGAGTCGAGGTAGAAGTCAACTGGTTGTACTGATTATCTGGTAGACCGGCTTCTCCACTTCACTTGCCCTGAAAATTTGAAAATTGAGGTCTGTGGACTAAAACTCCGTCGAAATATGCTTACTTTCGAACATCGACATTTTCTTGCGATCCAATACTGGTTTTAGACACAGCATCTAACAGCTAAAACGGTATATATATATATCATCTTTGAGAATTCCAACACACACCTATGGCGATTTCAGAAATAGTATTTCGCGATCGACTCAGTCTAGTTATAACACAAAAAAGGTCGCATGAATATGCAGCCATACAGGGTTTTTCAGAAATTTTATACATTTTGAAAGGCCATTCTGTTAAACTTAGATCAACTTAGCTCGTCCTAAGCCTAACAATCTTTTTTTAGAATATCACTTGCAAAACACAATTTTTGCTTGGTCCCCAAGTGGTTTAGGTCCTGGTCTGTGGATGGCCTCTGGATAGGCAAGATTTAAAGCACAGAGGAGCTAAGTCAAAATCTTGTTCTTAAATTGTATACTTAAATTGTATGATCCTGGATACAACAGCACCCCAAGGGACCGATCCTAGGGTGGTGTTGTATCGAGGGATAGTATTTTGAGTAGAAAATGAAATTTTGCAAGTTCAAGTTATTTTAATTTTGTTTTGAACCCCTTATTTTTTCACACCAATCCATGTTACCATGAACCCACAGTGCTGCAAATATCGGCATCGACTAAACTTCAGGCACCTGTTTCTAGTGGTTATTAATATAACCCAGCCCGGTGCCGCGGATTATTAGGTAGCTCAGACATCGGCACCGGGTTAGGAATTAAAAAAATATCGTTCAAACTTTTTTACATAGCGGCACCGGCTTGGTGCCGAAGAAATTATGACGTAAAAATCCCTTGTGAATTTCTTCGGCACCAAGCCAGTGTCGCTATGCAGAATCGTTTAAATGATTAATTTTTCATTCCTAGCCTTGTGTCGACGTCTGAGCTACTTAGTAATCCGCGGCACCGCGCTTGGCGATATTAATAACTGCTAGGAACAGGTGCTTGAAGTTTATCCGGTGCCGAGATTTAGAGCACTGGAATCCACCCGACAAAAAGCACATCAGATCGTAATAAAAAAATTCGAAAAAATTTACCTTGGGTTAATTTTCGGCACTGTTTCAGAACTTACGCTTTTATCGGTCCTCTAGGGACATGACCACTGGAACCGATAAAACGTAAGTTCTGAAAGAATTACGACATCTACCAGGACGCCCATATTTTTTCGAAAATTAATTTTTTCAAATTATGATCTCATGTGTTTTTTATTGGATAGATTCATAGTGACATCGATCGGTGCAAAAAAATTGAGAAATTGAAAAGAAAAATTAAATTAACTTAAGCTTGCAAAATACCATTTTCCAGTCAAATGCCCCCTCTAAAGTCTGTCCTTTTTCAACCTTTCTCAAGTAACCAGTTCCAAAAAAATCTAAAGTCTTACCAGTTGTTCAATCGGAGACTCTGAAAATTAAAAAAGTTAAATACTTGTTCAGTTGTGAAATTTAAACAATTATAAAGAAAATTATTGAAAATGACAATAGCCGTACTCTCGTGCCGTACTCTCGAAAGTAAAAAACCTTGACTATAGAAAAACGACTACTTTGTTCTTCCCACTCTGTCCACTCGTCACCATAATCGCAACATAAAATTTCAAATAGTTTACCTGTTCGCTCAATTTTCTCGCTTAAAACAACAGCAACCAGTCGGGTAGAAGTTACGTCAGCCTTAGATTGCTTTTGGTCGGCATCATTGAAAGTAGTGACGAGCAACTAAAATACTCGACCTTAGCTACCCTCACAAAATCAGTGAGAAAATACCATTTTTGGCTTCTTGACCATTGCCCAGCCGGGACAATTTTCGGGCCGATGCAGAGTCAATGTGATTCGCTAAAAAAGAAAAACTTTGGAAAAACCTAGGTAATAAGGATTTAAGCGATGCATACCGAAGTCGACTTGGCCTGGATCTGACCACTACTGCTTGGAAGTGCTGAAATATTCCCATGAGAACTGCACTTCAGCCTGAAAATCGAGATTGAATTCGGAAATTATGATTGATCAAACTGGATATTACTTATAGTGAAGCGAGCGATCACTAATGTTAGATAGCAGCAACTGAACACGAGCAATATCAGTTCCTGCAAAAGGAGCAAAAATGCATGACTAATGACTAGACTGTGACAATCAAAAACACTCACGTCCACGCACCGGCTGGAAATCAAAATTTTAGCAGTAAAAAGTGTGTAATCAAATGTGGAATTACCAGAAAATGTAGCTCTGTGTCTTTCATTCTGCAGTTCCAATACCAAGATAAGCTTAGGATCCGAATAAACTAAATTTAATTAGTCCACAAAAGTGTAACCAGTGTTGTTTTAGCCTTTTAGTTATTTTCTAAGATGCAAAGAACAAATTAAACCATTAGTAAAGGCTACAAGTCCACCAAAAAAACCAGTAATTATAGTCGAACCTTCATATAACAAATTCCTCCAAGACACTGAAGGCTTCGATTGTTGGTTGGTAAAATTGAGTAGCGCCAAGCATTTTATAGTTGATTATAGACTTTATGTGCTTTCCAAATGAGGATAGTCGACTAGCTCGGCAACGTAAACCTTAAAAATTTATTCTCGCATTCCGACACTCTTTTTACCTAATTTTTTGGTATTTTTCCGATCCTGGCTCTTCAGTCTATCGTTTTCACAAGAGACAATAACGTTGGCATTTTAAAGGGGGGGGAAGCTACTTAGGTTTGAAAAGTTCTCCGACAACGGCTGTCCCCCGCCAATTCATTTTCTTTAGATGGGTTTACGCACGAATTTTTCAACTTGGTTTCTAACAAAACTATACCTAAAATTTAATTCTAGCCCTTGATTTGTTAGAAACCAAGTTGAAAAATCCGTACAGAAATCCAACGAGTAGGAAAATTTTTTGAATTGGTGGGGACCCACAGATCACCGCGAGCATGGTCCTTTAATAGATTTAAACAGAAGTTTATAGATTTTTAGACATCAGCCGAAAAGTACTTTCCGTCACTTATGTTTAGGGAAAGGCATGCCGATTCCACGTCTTCTTAGCACATTCGTGACTGAAAAGCACAGGGACAGTACGGAAATCACAGAAATAATTTTCGTTAATAGATAAGGATTATAGTAAGGACGAAGCAGATCATAAAGTTATTGCGCAGAACAAGTCTGAGAGATGCCCTTCCCTTTTTAACCAAATCTTTGCAAATATAAAAAAATGAAAAAAACAGGACAGCCGCTAAAACTTAATAAAATAGTTAGCGTCAAGCACATAAAAATGGGGGACGGGATAGCCATCCACACATACACAGGCTGCGATCAAAACGCGAAGTAAAAAATGGGTCACTGGCACACCCTTTCAAAATTTGAATCTTAGTGTAATAGGGAAATTGGCGCAAACAAAAAATTATCAAAAATGGTCGATTTGGGACACCTTTTTTGTTTCATGCCTCTGATCTGGTTTTTTCTTTTCGGTTTTCGCATGCTTATTGCCAAAAGATTCCTCACAGTAAGGGCTTTCGAATGAGCCATTATTTGCCGAAAAAACAATTGAAATTTCAAAAGCAGAACTGATTTCTGTGAAAATTTTCAAAGAAATTTTTTCGCCTTATTGCCACTTGTTTGCTTTAAACGGTCTCTAGTTGTAAAAATTCTGACTTTACAAAAATCGGTCTGATTATTCTTGTAGCTGAATGTCTGAGCTATCTTTTGTTGTATGAGAGGTCCTAAAAACGACGACTTTTTCAGAATTTTTGACGGAATCAAATTTGGTGTAATTTTCAGGTATGATGAGGACTCGCCATTCAAGCTATAAAAGAGGCAAGGAGCAGGACAGGGATCAAGAATCAATGAGTCAACCGGTCAAAAAGCAGCAGGTTTCAGCAAGAGAAGCACTAAGCTATGTGGTGCAGAAGAAAAAGCAAGCGAAAGCAGAGGCTGCAAACCGAGCTAAGGCTGCAGGAAGGGCCGTCTTCGTAAGTTCTTTCAGCTTGTCTTATATCCCACTATAAAATTTCTTAATTTCAGAGAAGCATGATGAGCAAAGGAAAAATTTGCGAAGCCAGCCGAAGGAATGTGCAACAGAAAGGTCTTTGTCAATAAGTGAGTTGAAATTAAAGTACTAACAGCATGACGACAATATTTTTAGGTATCAGTGTACCGAAACGGAATATAGCAGATACGTCTGGGTAAGCTATTTTTCCTTGTTCTACCTATTTTTGCAGATTTTTGTAGCGAAATTGGCCGAAGAGAAGGAACAGCAGTTTACCCTCTCAGTTTAGATGCATCGAAGAAGACCGTGACTGGCTCAGCATTTACCAGGGAATGCCCTACTTCAATCCTACGAATGCTAGTCCTTGGATGCTGAGACTTGAGTTGGATCGCAAGCGAATGACGGACAAGAAGTTGAGCATGCATTTGGCTCTGCTGTGTGATGTGATGACTACGAAAGGTAAATTTTTGTTAGATTGTGTGTATCTTTGTAATAATCCACTTCCTTTATCTAGGAGATTTGATGACAATCACTCGACAAGGGATCAACAGGCAAGAAGTAGGCGCTTGGTCAATTAACTAAAGTCGGAACCGACTGCTTAGATCTGGTGGGTATTTTTGCAGGTGTAGTGTAGTAGCTTAATCTCTTTCTCAGGTTAACGATCTGTTCGACCGCTTGCTGGATGAATCCGCCCACCTGGTCAAGTATGGCGAGACTCGTACGCTTTCTTCTCGCGAAATCCAGACCTCCGTTCATCTCGTCATGCCTGAAGAGCTGGCCAAGCACGCTATCCTGGATGGAACCAAAACTATGTCCAAGTATAGTGATTCGTTAACTTGAGCCGGAAATTGCTGACCAGCCATCGTCTCCTATTAAAAATCGTCCGTTACCGTCTTATGTTGTTCCCACATTTGTTTTTTTTCTGACATAAAAATCTCTGCTTGAACTTCCTTTTTCGAATAGAGCGGTGTTGATATAGGGTGTGTGATGAATTGGCTTAAAAATTTGTTCGACAGAATTTTCACGGCACTTTTAGTACATTTATGGACATGATACATAACTAGTTGTGGGATGCCATAATATTATTTCCGGAATTCATGATACGGACAAACAAGATTTTGAAAAAGACATAAGATGCAATTTCTAAACAAAAGATCTTTTGGAGTAAAAGACCGTGTGCTTTTTGCAAAAAACAGTTCATTTTGGTGAAGAAAAGACAAAAAATTTAAAAAGGCGGATAAAAACGCCAATTTAATTCTTGGCGTTTTGTTTAAGTTGAACTACAAGGAAATTTGAATTTTGAAAGGGTGTGCTGGATATGAGACCGCAAATACCGCAACTGAAAGTATGTAACCGCATCCCTAAGTAACTTATTATGCTTCCAAACAACAGGATACGCAATAACAGGAGCTGTTCTAGTGGATTCTCATCTAGCTTCTTGGGCGCTCTTTCTTGCCTCGGAACAGAGCATTCAGCGACGTGTTTGCGACTTTGACGACCTTGAAACGAACACCGGGAATGTCACCAACAGCGTGCCTAAAATAGATGACATTAGGACAGATACCAATCAGAAAACTCCGTGAAACACCTACCCACTACGACCGAACCCAGAGACCAGCACTTCGTCGTTTTCCTGCAAAATAACCACAGGTCAGAGCGATATTATCCACCGATAATTAAAAAAAGACAGCCTACCTCGATGAAATTCAAACAACCGTCGTTCTAAATTAATTCGGTTATTTAAGATCGAACAATCGTGAGACGAAGTGACTTACTGGAACAAAGGCTGTGATTTTCTTACTGTTCTTGATCAACTGAAACATGAAAGGGTTAAACCGTTACAATGACATCGAAATGCTTGCCTGAACACGAACGCATTTGCGGATGGCTGAATTTGGCTGCTTGGCTTCCACCCCGCTAAGAAGAAAACACTTTACTTAGTTTAAATTTAATTGAAAAAATAAACAAGATACATTTTCTCAAGGACGATTCCCTTGGCCATGCAAGCACCTCCGAATGGATCAGCCTTCCAACGAGTTCCCAGATTGGTCTTCTTGTAGCGCTTGTCATTCCAGCGCTGTTCCTGACGATGCATTTTCAGCTTGCGAGCAGTTCGGATACCTTTTGGCTTTCCCATCTTGCTGAAAACAAGAATGCGATGAGAACTAAGCAAGGCTACACAGAAAACATTCGCAAGCGAAATCACACTAACTCAAGTTACTCTATGAAGTAAAAAAATTCTTCGTAGAGAGACAACATTGCTTTCAAAAAAGGTGTAAAACTGATAAAATAAATCTGCTTTTGAGAGATTAGGGATATAGCCGTCAAACCGAAAATTTTGAAAAGGATATGGATATAACGGAAAAATGCCTGCATTTGAGGAAAAAGTGCCCGCGTTATGTGAAAAAGTGTCCGCGTTTTTTCGTTTTAGTTAAAAAGGCGAACCTCTTATTAGAGTGGACAGGCCCCTTGAAAGGGTAAAATCCCAACTGGCGGCCATCCCAACTGACGGCCCCAACTGGCGGCCATCACAACTTATACACACCAAATACAAGCGGATATGAAGAATAGATCCCGGCACCGATAGTTTCCGGCCTGTTTAAAGGAGACAATTGTTACTGGCTTATATAAAAAGACTAATAGGTTTCTAGTATGGGCGGGTATAGGTGTTGGTCGATGTCCGTGGAAGTTTAAGGTGTTCTCACTATGCAATTTTGCCTGTTTTTTGTTTTTTCATTGAAGCAAGGGTCTAAATTTTTTCAGTTTTAGTCAGGGTTGGAATATGATGGGTCATTTTCGAATCCGTCATATGACCGATCATATTTGGTTATATTCGGTCATTTTCTATTTTTAATTTTTGTGGCCCAAAAAATGAACGACCGTCATCTCGCACCCAATTTAACTGGCAACCATCAACTCGAAACCAATTCAACTGGCAACTATTAACTGGCAACCAATTTTAACTAAATGCACATAAAACGGCCAAAAGGAACACACGCAATTAGGGGGGGGGTCGTAGGGGTAATAACCCCCCCCCCCCCTTTGGAAATACGTTACCCCCCCCCCCTTAACCGTGAAAATTAGGCAAATTCCTATACGCATCGCCTGTAAGGACACATGTTCAATTCCCACTGAGTGTACACCTTTTTTTTAGAAAGTTCACCAACTTCTAGGACCAAAAACTATCGAGAAATCGATAGCAATCATTTCCAGCACTGTTTCGCCGTCAGAAAATGCCCTAATTTTGAGATTTCAAGCAAATGACCATCTAAATCAATTGAAATTTGCCAAAATGATGCGTATTTGCTTTCATGTGGCCTTACACGCAACCAATTTTATTTATTTCTCTACGCGTTTGGTGACTCTTTATAGCCAGAATTTCACGAGGAATCAGATAAGAATGTTTTCACACCAAAATCTCTGCAAAAAGGTTGGGTACCTAGCGGAGGTTTGACCAAGGAAGGCTAGAGTATTTTGAGGGGTAGGATTTCGGTATTATTATGGCACTTACTTTATTTGCAATTTTCATTCGCATGATTATCTACAACCATATACTGAGAATGACGCCAAGAATCAGGGCTACATTTCGAGTAAAAAGTTGTCAATGATCAAATAAATTAAAATTGCAAAAAAACGTCAGTTTCAAAACAATACCGAAAATTTCGGTGACAGCCCTAGGTGGGAGTGCATGGAATTGGACATCGTTGGATGTTTTTTAGATTTTAAATTTTAGCTTTAACTTTATATTAACTTTTCTCTATTTGGTAGCTCAAATGAAAGGCCAGAGTATTGGTTACATTTTTGCGTATAAAACGTGTGACTTGTAGAAAAAGTCAGAAAATTTCAATGAAATCAGTCGAAGAAAAACCATGAAAAGCTTCGATTTTCGGAAATTTGGCCTATTTTAGCGTGAATGCAAGCTCTAGTAGGGGCTGTACCCCGAAATATAAGCGCCGATTTGGTAAGAGGTCGTTTTGGTAAGAAGTCGTTTTGGTAAGAAAATTTTCGTGCTGTTACCGAAAAATTACTTACCGAAATAACCGCGTATTATAAAATCTCTCACCAAAATACCGATTTTCGTGAGGTCACCGAAAAATTTCTTACTAAAAATCTATTACCGAAACAATTCTCACTAAAAAATTTCTTACCGAAATGACTTCTTACCAAAACGACCTCTTACCAAATTGGCGCTTATATTTCGGTGTACAGCCCTAGTAGGTGTGAAATCCTGCGCTGATGATCTTATTAGATAGCCAAGAGTGTCAGGATAATTTTGACACCAAACTTGTGAATTAAAGGAGATAAAAATAGGGCATGCAACCAGTGGGAATTGAACATGTATCCTATAGGCGATGCGTATAGGAAGTTCCCCTTCCCTTTAAAGGGGCATGCCCACGCTAATAAGAGGTGGTGCCCGGGAATTCAAAAATTTTTCCTAATCATTGAACTTCTGTACAAATTTATTAACTTGGTTTCATATTTTTACATCCTTTACTTTACAAGTTTGGTGTCGAAATGATCCTGACACTCTTGGCTTTCCAATAAGATCATCACCTCAGGCTTTCACATCTATTAGAGCTTGTATCCAGGCTAAAATAGGATAAATTCCCGAAAATCGATCGTTTTTGGGGTTCTCCCTTGACTGGGTTGGTTGATATTTTCTGACTTTTTTATACAAGTCACACGTTTCATGTACTAAAGTGTAGCCAAGACTCCAAGCTTTCATTTGAGCTATCACACGAAGAAAAAAATAATATTTAGTTTGAGCTAGAGTTTAAGAAACATTCAACGATGTCCAATTCCATGCCATCCTACATAGGTCTGTCATTTTGCATGAAATCCCAAAATTAGGGCGTTTGGTGACTGTAATGCAGTGCAGGAAATGGTTGAAATCGATTGCTCCATAGTTTTTGACCCTAGAAGTCAGTGAAGTTGCTAAAAGATAGAGCAAAACAAGTAGGGTGTGCACCCAGTGGAATTAAACCTGCGACCGATAGCCGATGCGTATAGGAAGTTCCCCTCCTTTAAAGACTAATTATGCGTCATCTAAGCCATAAATTTAGACACAAAAACGACAAATTCTCACAAAAGGTGGCACATTGTTTCACACAAAGAGGCACTTCTTCACCTTTTTGACTAAAAAGAAGAAAGGCATGTTTATGCAAATAGGGGCACTTTTCGACATAGATGGCATTTTTCCGTTTTGTCCATATTTGAATAGAGTTCAGTATATCCAATCTAATTTATACTTTTATTTATTTTTAACACTAGCATAAGTGGTTTGTAAGTCTGGTGCGTGCGGCGAGATAATTTTGTGCTAAATCTCTGACAGTATACCAAGTAAAAATAAAATAGACAACAACACGCACCGTATTTCTTCTAATTAGCTAGCGGGCCGGTTTATTTTTCAACCTACCTCCAGGGGGCTGGTTTTTTAAAGAAGGCCGGTTCAATAGAGCGGGCCGGTTTATTGTTGAATGTCGCTACACCAAGGTGCGATTTTTTTCGTTCCTGCTCTTGGCTCAGGAGCGGAGCCAAGAGCGGATCATTGCCCAGCCCTGAGTGCGACTCTTGGTCTAGTGCGGTTAGTCGGCGTTTCCAGCAACGGCACTATATTAATATTTGACTGTAGTTTGGAATTTTTAGAGTTCAATACAAAACTGTTTTGCTATACCTTCTTGCTGTCTCGGGTTTTGGAAGTTAGACTAAAAGAAAGTCAAACTGCGTTATCACGTACACCCTGGGGACCAATTCAGGTGTACGTTATATCGGGGGTAATTTTGACAGAGTTTATTATTAAAGGGACCGGGCCAGTACGTTATATTGCGGGGTGTACGTCATATCGGGTGTACATTATATCGAAGGTTGACTGTAATTGAAATCCCGAACTTTTTTAAATAATTCTGATCCATGAGCTATTTGAGTCTTAAGACGATCGCAAAATTCCTTCCGAAGACACGAAATGCACTTCTATAATAAATAACGGCGCTACCGGAGTATAACCCCCCCCCAAATGAAATTTTTTAAAGTGTTTCCAAACACCCTATATCGACCTAAAATTGCCTCAGGAGTTCAAAAAAGACATTATTTTTGAGTTCTAGTGAACAAAAAATTCAGTTTCAGGACCACCCAAAAATACATATTTTGACCAATTTGAAGGGATTTAGGGCCATTTCGAGGTGGGAAAGGACTAAAAATAGACCAATTTAGTGAAAAAAGGACGATGTTGAACATAGTTTTGTTGACTGGGGCCTACCGCATAAATAAACTCTGGTATGCATGCTCTTTTCATGCATCCAGAGTCACTTCCGTGTGATTTGCGTCTAAGGTATGTGGGTGTGCGCATCTCAACCCCAAGCAACCAAGCCCCTGCGCCCCCGAAGTGTGCGCAGGGGGCTTGGTTGGTTAGAGATGCGCGCACTCACTTACCTTAGACATAATTCCGAGCAAGACTCTTGATCAAAAAGGCATTTAGAGGCTCTTTTTGCCCAGCTCCAGTGACCAAAACATGGTAAAACAGGCAAATGGTCGAAATTTTAAAATGGCCAAAACTAAATTTTTTATTGACCAGAATTCAAAAATAATGTCTTTTTCGAACTCCTGAGGTTTTTTTAGGTCGATATAGGGTGTTTGGAAACACTTTAAAAAAATGTGGTGGAAGTGTAAACAGCAATAGTACCGTATTTTCTATTGAACCCCTATGGGGGATATAATCCGGTGGTTCTAAATAACTTATTTGCTTATATTAACACCTTTTGGCTAGTTGGCTAAACTTTACTTCACCGGAAATACGAGAAAACAGTTTAACCCATTGATATGCTCTGTAACATAACTTGTCAAAAATTGCCTCGGCCCCCCTGTGGTTATTTTTCACAAATTTTCATAAATGTTTTTTTGCTTTAAAACACTTTTCTTGGCTTATTTTCACCTGTTTTTCTTAATTATCAGTTTTGGAGACGCATTCAATGTCTAAGCTACAAACGCACACTTAATTTTCTAAATTGTGATACAAAAATAAATACAAAAAACTTGAGCCCAAAAAAATTGCACAGATAAAAAGAACGCCAAATCTATGACTTTTTAAGGATGTAATTTTCGTCGCTTAATAATTTTCGTCACTAGTAAAATGCAGTCAGAAAATTCTCATGAAATTCTGAGTCGATTAGCGTTTACAGAATTTCAATATTTGATCTACGAAAAAGTTATAGCCAAAGCAAAGGTTCCGAAATATTGTTATACATTTTTTTATCCTGCACAATGTTTTTTTAATTAGGAGGGACTCAAGGCCGGTTTATACCCGGTCTATTGGTCTAAACTTCTTTCAATATCAACAGACATGACCTACAATAATTTTTCGCTACACACCCATCGAGCTCCGCCTTTGCTTCCACTCATTGGACCAACCAATCAAGGCAAATAAACACAAAGACCCGCCCTTTATTCCAGCCAATGCTTGTTTGCTCTAGTTGCCCTAATACCGCAATTATATGCTGGCTTAAATTCTCCAAATCAATCCACTTATTAATATGGTTGCAGAACATTTCCCAACAGCCGGTCACAAGTTTACTGTAGACAGTCTAGTCAATCAAACTAATACTTCTGAAGAGCAAAAAAATGAAGGTACTGACCAGAAGGATGGTTGTTCACCTAGTTTGTTCTCATTACATCAAGCAGAAATGGCTACAAAAGAATGTGGTGAAGATGTGGAAGATGAAAAAGCACTAGAAAAAATTGGTTCAACGAGGTGTTCGGTACCTATAAGACAAACCCTTTCCTACTTTGATGTTATTTTTCCGCATATTCAGGTATTTCATTTTCACATTCAAGTCCATAAAATATGTTTAAGAATTTGAGTTTGTATATAACTTTAAAAAAATTACTTGGCCTTTTGAAAAATGATAGGGCTAACTCTTGATCAGATCTAGGATTGTCGGCCGGCCGAATTCCGGGTTTTCCGGTTTTCGGCTTTTGGCTCGGCCGATAATTTCAGTTTTGGCTTTCGACTCTACCCGGCCGGCCGAAAATTTCGGCCGGTCGACAACTCTAATCACATCCTACTGGATGTGATCCCACTGTAAAGTGCTTTTACTGCTCTGAAAACTATTATTCGAAGAGAGAACTCTCCAGCACAACCAACAAATTCTGAAATAATTTGTAAATTTAAATCGTAAGTATTGTAATTCTTTGAAGAAAATGTTAAAAAATGCATTAGAGTGTTATATGCACACATCTTCTGGTATGAACTATCCTTTTTTAACACTAATCTCTTGTGTGGCGTCATTGGTGTAGTGGTAACATTGTTGCCTTCCAAGCAATAGCGCCGGGTTCGATTCCCGGATGACGCAGCTTTTTTAACGGGGAAAACTTATTTTTGTTGCCGAAAAAAGTTGCTGCCGAAAGACTGTTTTTTATTGCCGAAAGACTGATTCTTTTCGCCGAAATTTAGTCTCGACACGAAATGAACAATTTTTGAATTTTTTTGTGTGAAATTCAGGGGTGGGCAAAGACCAGGTTGCTCAGGACCCACTCCGGAATGGCCAAGAGGCCAAAAGGCCAAAATTATTGGGTTTTCTGGGGTTTACTGAAGAGGGAGTGAACTTTTCGAGAAAAACCGATCGAGCGGATCAGATTTTGGATCCGATCGGCTTAATCGCCCACATATCCACCCTGAACCACTCAAAACCATCATAAACCTGGAATTCTGAGCGATTAAGCCGATCGGACCCGAAATCTGATCCGCTCAATCAATTTTTCTCGAAATGTTTACTTCCTCTTTAGTAAGGCCCCGAAAACCCAATAATTTTGGCCTTTTGGCCTCTTCGCCATTCCGGAGTGGGTCCTGAGCAACCTGGTCTTTGCCCACCCCTGAATTTCACCCAAAAAATTTCAAAAATTGTTGATTTCGTGTCGAGACCAACTTTCGGCGACAAGAATCAGTCTTTCGGCAACAACTTTTTGGGCAAATAAGTTTTTGGTTACATTAATCAGTCTTTCGGCAACAAAAATAAGTTTTGCCCTTTTTAAAAAAACATTTTTCGTGTACGTAAAACTCTTTGGTAGTTCTGGGTTCTTTTTCCTGAAAAAATAACTTTTTCATAAGCTTACACATTCACTGGGAGCAAAATTTGTTTTGATTTGATCTACATTTATTATTTGCAGATGATCTGTAATGCCAACAATTCCACCACCAAAGACAATAATGTCAATCGCTCCTCTCAAAGTGAACAAAAAACAGCGGGAGCTATGGACTGGTCCCAATCGGATATGCTCATGGAAATATTTCAGAATTCCTTGGCCAACCCTGTCAATACTCCTTCAACCAGCGGTATTTTAATTTCTGCCCAAATATTTTTTTTCAATGTTTAAATTTAGGTGGGATCTGCAATGGATTTTTCTTCCAACAAATGCAAAAGACCAAGAGAATAAGGACTGCTTTCTCACCTTCACAGCTCATACACCTAGAAAAGGTTGGCGATTGTTTTGAGCAAATTAAAACCATTATATTTTCGCAAAATGTCTCAAAAAGAGCAAAGTGATCAGGGTAAAGTTTGGAGTACAGTCAAACTTCTCTATAAGCTACACCTCGGGACCGACCCTAGATGTATCTTATAGAGAGGTGTAGCTTATATAGGGAGTATATTATACGGAACATACCCCATTTGGGACCGGACTCAAGTGTAGCTTATAAGGAGGTGTAGCTTATATGGAGTGTAGCTTATAAAGAAGTTTGACTGTATCTACAATTTTCCAAGGACGCAGCAAAATTTGAAATAAATAAGTCTCTTGACAAAAGAGTGTTTGTTTATTCATGTTTTGTAATTTCCAGGCGTTTCGACTCAACCACTATGTGATTGGCAGCGAGAGAAAGCAGTTGGCTAAGAAGCTGCTGTTGACTGAAACACAAGTAAGTTACTGTAGTAGTCCTCTCACACTGGCAAAGTTAATCGAAAAAAATATTTACACTCGAATATTAATTAAACATACATCCATTCAAGTTCGTTCCCATCTGGTTCCGAAAACTTTTTTTTAGATCTGGAACTTTTTTATCGATCAGAAATTCTATAATTTTTTTGACTAGAACTGACTGGAATCGATGAATAAATTCACAAATTGGTATAAAAAGTGTCCAACCCAGCCAGAGTTTTTTTCTTGGAGTCTATTAACGTGAGTGTCGATTGCAAATGTAATAAAAAAACATGATCTTAAAGGGCATGCTCGCTGCCCATGGGAATATTATGAAAAGCGGGTGCCAGGTCAATTCAAATAAGAATTATTTTGAAATTCAACTTTGTTGAGTACCCTTTTTGTTATAACTAAAAAAGAAACACTATTATTAAAGGTGCATACCTGCGCGTTACACTGCAATTAAGGCGGGGACCAGCAGTTTTTTTCTGTCTCGACTATTGTCTATAAGCGTTCTACCTGATAAGACGAAAGTTTTCTGCCTACTTTGTAAAAGTAGGATGATGTCATAAATATCATATTTGAGTTGAAACGAGTGAAAACAAGGACGATTTTTGAAAACTTGCTGGTCCCCGCCTTAATTTGCAGTGTAAAGCGCTGATATGCTTCTTTAAGAATTTGTAGAAAAATTCACAGACCGTCCAGGCACATGACCGTCCAGGCACTCGTACCCACCCCTTGAGATTATACGGTAATTCAAGTTCGATTCCCACCCTGAGCATGTCACTTTATTTTCACCCTTGACTGCCATAAACAACCTCCAATTAAGGTGGTTGTCAGCAACAAGCTTGAAAAACACTCAATAAGCAACTCGTTTGTGGGCTGCTGAAATAGATACTATCCCCATTTGGCTGGTTCATTAAATCCATGTTCCTGTGTGTGTTTATATGGACATATTGTCGGGGGTCCATGTAATTGGGGGCTTAACTGCAAAGGATTTGTGTTTATTATTAAATAATGGGGTATTTATTTACCTAAACGGCACTATTTGTCCTGGCTCACCAACCAGGCGGCTGTAATAGAACACCTTTGAGCCTACTATCCTCCTAATTGGATTTGTTTGGATTACCTTGCGGAAGTGCATCCAATATTTATGCCCTCTTTATTTATCTTATTTACTCTACATTACTTAATTGAAATCGGCAAAAAATTGACCCACTAAAAGAGGCTAGAAAATGGCGACCAGACATTTTCTACTATTAGTAGAATTTGTCGCGCGACATTTTCTACTATTTTGTAATCAAATTCGGTTGTTTTCACCCGAATTTCATAAAAAATAGCAGAAAATGTCGCGCGACAAATTCTACTAATAGTAGAAAATGTCTGGTCGCCTAGAAAATTTCGTTTTGTCGAAATGCGACATTATTTTTGGCTAAACTTGAAAATTTAATTTCTTGGCTTTTTGCCCGGATACCCTTTTAAATAAAAATTATTGTTTTATTGCTTTTGTAAATGATCTATTTCACAAAAACTACCGTATTCTCTCTAATAGAAGACACCTTCCCCCCCCCCCCCTCCCCGCCTAATTGAAAAGGGCAAACCTCTTTCTTTTGCCGAAAAAAATACTTTTTTGCCGGAAAATTTTTGGCGGAAAAATACTTTTTTCTGCAGCTAAAATACTTTTTTCGCCGCAACATGTATTTTCTTTTGCAGTGAAAAGTCGTTTCACAGCGAGAAAAAATTTGCGGCAAAAAAAAGTTTTTTGGCGGCAAAAAAAGTATTTCTGCGGCAGAAGAAAGTATTTTTGAGGCAAAAAGAAGTATTTTTATTGCAAGAAAAAGGTTTGCCCAATTCAAAATCGTGTTTTTGGCATTGTGTTTTCACCTGCTTTTTGGTTACTGCTCTCAGGCAAGTTAAAACTCAAAGATTAGCGCATCTCATTGGCTACAAAATTAGTGTTGACTTGTCCAAGAGCAGTTTCCAAAAAGTGAGTCAAAAACACGATGCCAAGAACACAATTTTGGATGAAACGGGGCTGCGTTTTTAGGAAGAATACGGTACCTGCAATTTCGAATATTACATGTCGGATATAACTACGGGTCTCAGTATCAAAACTGTGGCCCTTTAAAATCCTTGCAAATTTTCGGGGCTGTACCGAAGAATTTAAAAAAATATTTGCTAAACGTCACATTTGCTAAAAAAAACTTTTGTTAAAAAAATTTTGCTAAAGACATATTTGCTAAAGGCACATTTGCTAAAAAAATTTTTGCTACAGTCACATTTGCTAAAATTTCTTTTGCTAAAGTCACATTTGCTAAATTTTTTTTGCTAAAGGCAATTTGCTAATGAAATTTTTTGGTAAAGGCCTTTTC
This sequence comes from Ditylenchus dipsaci, assembly GCA_004194705.1. NCBI lineage: Eukaryota > Metazoa > Nematoda > Chromadorea > Rhabditida > Anguinidae > Ditylenchus > Ditylenchus dipsaci. The sequence goes on along the minus strand of SADC01001320.1, from coordinate 249,765 downwards.
TGGTCCCTTTTGTGTCACAAATATGACCGTAGGGTGTTTAGGAAATGCAGGTACTTGGAACCGAACCTGTGACCAAGTCAAACGCTTGTCTTTCTACATCTAAAATTATGGTAAAAAAGGTATGCGCCCAGGTGGATTCGAACCAGCAACCTCTATATCAACCCTCAGGATCGCTAAGAACTTCATCCAGTGTGACCAAACCAAGTGGTCGTCCACTTGGATCGAATTTTTTTTTCGCGTTTTCGAGTTCCAAAACGATTTTTCTGCACTAATTCGACCATGCTGAAGATGGTTTGACACTGGTAAAATTACGTTTTATCGAGAAATTTTTGAGTTATGGTAAGTTCTTGATTCATCAAAATCAATTACTCACGATAACTCAAATTTTTTTTTGATAAAACGTGATTTTACAACTGTCAAACCATCTTCAGCATGGTCGAATTAGTGCAGAAAAATTGTTTGAAACCCGAAAACGCGAAAAAAAAATTTGATCCACGTGGTTTTATCTGGTCACCCTGGATGAAGTTCTGAGCGATTCTAAGGCTTGATGTAGACGTTGATGGTTCGAATCCACATGGGCGCATACTTTATTTTTTATTTTAATTTTGAGTGTTTGAGTAGCGTAGAGGTCCACATACTCATCACCAAGGTTGCTGGATCAAACCCCTCTGGGTGCAATCAGTCCTTAGTAGAGGACCTCGATTCATGGTCCTGGGTTTTCTCGAAGTGGTTTCAGCAGTTTGGGATGGTATGAGGTAAATCATGGATGGCCTAAAAATTTGGGATGATTGAGACGCAATTTGAAAAATTTCGAAAAAAAACTTAAAAATTTACAAAACCACCCAAAACTTGAAGAAAAGGTAAAAAGAGGAAAAAAGTCTTTGACGCAATAAGAACCACAGAACCGCGTTAACAAAAGAAATTTTAGTAAATATGCCTTTAGCAAAAAATTTTTTAGCAAACGTGACTTTAGCAAAAGAAATTTTAGCAAATGTGCCTCACGGCCCCTCAAAAACTGCATTCTAGTGCATTAGCGAAATTTGGCGCCAAATCAAAAATTTTGAGAAACCGCTGTTTTTTAGTTTATTTTATCCAGCACTTCTGGTTTTACTTTTTTCGCTGTACCTCATGTAAGTTTATTGTCAAAAAACTCACCACATTCAGCGCTTTCGAACAAGCTATCACGTGCCCGATAAACTTAACGAATTTCAAAACTAGAAGAGATTTTCGAGAATATTTCTGAAAATTTTATTCGGTTTATTTGACTTGATTGATATCAACGCCGATTTTTTGGTTATGTTCTACTCCTCTAAATTAGGCAACCACACTCGGAAGCTTCTAACAGGAAATGGACCGCAAAAAATAACAGATGTTATTCTTGACCGTCCTTCGTGTGCTGGCTTCAAGACGCTACTAACACTCCTAGGAAAAATGCAAGCTATGGCAAAAGGTTCCTTCCTCTCAGATGCTGAAATTGCGAAATTCAAAATGTGGTCTAAAGAATACTTTGAAACAATGATGGTACTTCTTACATTATTTATCTAGTTAGTGTATAAAAACTGTCTCTTTAGACTTGCTTTCCTCAAATGCCAGTCACTCCAAAGTGCCACATTCTTCGCCCACACGTTAGTGAGTTCATGGATAAGCATCATTTCTGGGGTCTTCTGTCTGAGCAGTCAATAGAAGCCTTGCACTGCAAAGTTAATGGTGATGAAAGAAGGCTTTCCTGCATGCGTGAAAGAAGGAAGACACTCAAGAAAATATTGGAAGACTCTTTTGTGAGAAACATTTTGTTTGATGTGAAAGTTTTCGATTTGTAATTGTCCAGGTTTGCAATAAATTTGTCTAAATTCAAGCAAAGTATCTGAAAGCTAAAAATTGTTTAGAAAGCGTAGAAAAAGTTTTTTTGAAATTCTTGGCGTTTTGTTTATTTTTAAATGCACTAGAATGCAGTTTTTGAGGGGCCGTGGCCTTTAGCAAAAAATTTTTTTAGCAAAAAGTTTTTTTAGCAAATGTGCCGTTTAGCAAATATTTTTTTAAATTCTTCGGTACACCCATTTTCGGTTCAGACTAGTCAAAGACGAAAATTTGAAAGAAAAAATGTTGAGAGAGAAGTGCTCAGTTGTGCTCCCCTATCTTTTTTGATTGAACGCATAGTTAACTATTAATTGTTTTCAGGTGAAAGTGTGGTACCAGAATAGAAGAACGAAACAAAAACGCGATGAGCATGTCCAACTCCATCTTGAACCCTAAATCAAACCTACGTCTGTACGAAAAGGAGGATATGGAAAACTTTCTTTTGAAAAATTGTCTTTTAATCGGTGTTTTCACATAACACTCTGACACTGACTTGTCATTTTAGCCAATCTGATATTTTTTTAAAGTGGATCCATAAAATGTTGTTTTTATGAATTTCCGCGAAGTGCGTTAGAAAGCTGAAGAATTTTGGATCGAGAAAGATGTTATCAGATTTTTACCTATCTTTTAAATAAAAAGCCGAAAAAGTAAGTGTCAGTTTCATTTTTAATGCAGTTTGGCAAAAAAAGTCAGTGCCAGTTTAGACTTTTTTTGCCAAACTCACATTAAAGGACAATGGTTTTTGCGCACAGTGGCATGTGCAAAATTTGCATTGGCGGGGACATTTCTCTTTAGTCTCTCACTATACTCTTTGGAGTCGTTTCGAACGACTCCAAAGAGTATAGTGAGAGACGAAAGAGAAGTTTCCCCGCCAATTCAAATTTTGGTCATGCCACTGCGCGCAAAAACCATGGTCCTTCAAAATGAAACTCACACTTACTTTTTGTGGCTTTTTTAAAGATAGGTGAAAATTCTGATAACACTTTTTTCGATCTAAAATTCCCCAGCTTTCTAACACACTTCAAAGAATTTCGAAAAGACAAATTTTTTATGTCTACGACCACTTTTAAACAATGTCAGGTTGCTAAACTGACATGTCAGTGTCAATGCCAGTGTCAAATACGAAAACATTTATCGTGATCAATGTAATTTTTTTTACAAAGGCTACTTTCAAAACTTTTAAAAAAGAAATTGATTGTAATGAAATTGATAAAAACTAATTGCTCGCCTTTTAAAAACCAAGACGGTCCAAGTCTAATATGCGCTTGAAAATCACGAATTTTATCCGCGGATAAAATTTGCGGATGATTCTATGCATGGTCATTTTCACTTCAGTCATTGTATGCTATTAATTATAAAAAATGTGAGCTATTGTTAATGTTCAAAGACTGGCAATAAAATGTCGTTAAATTGAGCATTTACTTAGCCTAAATTTAAGCTTAAAACAATCCAATCGTCCAGCCTTTAAGTGATGTTTAGCAAAGGGTAACGTAAAATAGGGCTGACCGCAGCACTTTCTTGAAGAATTTTGCTTAAACGTTCTTGTAAATCTGTGTAAATTGAGGAAAGAAAGTCTTATCAAAATGCTATATCTAGATCAAAAAGGGGTATTCAGGGATATTACTCTACAATTTATATCCCGTAAAAAAAAATATGTGAAAAATTTTCTCTATTAGAGTGTTACCTTCCCCTAACACAAAGAATGTAACTGTACTTTTAAAAAGACTTGTACTTTTTTCTGGATCCAAAATCTTTTTTATTTTTGAAGTTTTTAGTCAAAATCTTTTTTTTCGGTGCTCAAAAATCGGGCAGCCGACGATTGCGCCATTTCAAATTGCGCCAATTCAGATTGCGCCACTGCAAATTGCGCCAAAATCAGATTGCGCCACTGCAAATTACGCCAAAATCAAATTGCGCCACTATATACCGTATTTACTCTAATAGTAGCCCCGGGCTACTAATTTTCAACCCCCTCTCCGGGGGGCTACTATTAGAGGGGGGGGGCTACAATTAGAGGGGGGGCTACTATTTTTCAACCCTTGGCACCAACCAAAAACTTCAAAATAATGACTGTATAAGAATTTACATCAACAGTGTCACAAATTTCATTCGTCCCGAGACATAACGAAAACTCAAACTTTTATTGTATAAATTGTTTTAGACTTGAAAAATTTCTGTACCACTATAAGGGGGCTACTAATAGAGGGGGCTACTATTAGAGGGGGGGGGCTACTAATAGAGGGGGGGCTACTATTTTCAATATGCCCCCTTGGGGGCTACTATTAGAGGGGGGGCTACAATTAGAGGGGGGCTACTATTAGAGTAAATACGGTACTCTAATTAAAGTTAAGCAAATGTATTTTTTAATCTGATCTCAACGATTTTGTTCCCTTCTAGTATTAGGGGTGACTGTTTTCATGTCCTTCAATGATCAATTTCAGTAAAATGACCAGAAATCGGCAGGGTTGTAATGGCGCAATTTGCAGTGGCGCAATTTGCAGTGGCGCAATCTGCATTGGCGCAATTTGAATGTGGCACAATCTGAATTGGCGCAATTTGAAATGGCGCAATCGTCGGCTGCCCCAAAAATCAAGAAGCACTGGATAAAATGGCACTTTTCGACGAAAATGACCAATGGTACTTTTTTTTAGCCAACTGTACTTTTTTCAAAATTTTGAGTTACGTACCCTGCCATAACACCAAAAGGTGTCAAAATCATGTTTATAAGTTTCTGCGAAATTTTTTGTGCTAAAACGACAAAATAATTATTCCTGACTTTTTGCAGAGAAATACTTAATGAAAAAAACTTTAAAAGTTGCCAGTAAATGCGTTTTTCTAGAAAATTACGCCTTTTCAGATGTATTCACGCATTTTTGGATGGTATTAATTTTCGAAAATATAAGAAAAAAAATATCCGCCGCTTTATCCTGCTCCGACCAGGCTAAGGATAAAATTCGCGGATACGGATATTTATTTTTCGCAAATTTTCGATTATTACTACGGATTTTATCTCCGTATATTCATCCATATCCGAAGATAAATGTCTACGGATAATTTTATTATTACTATGGATTATGCATATCCGCGGATTTTATTCACGAATACGGATATATCTGCGGACATTTTGATTATTACAGCGGGGGGAGGTGGCACTATTGTTGGAAAATAAAATCATTTTTGATGTTTTAAGCCCCGTTTCCAACGACTAAGAGTGAACTTTTTGGACGATACGTAAAAATAAGTGACCGCATTATGTGAAAAAGTGTCTGCGTTTTTTCGTTATAGTCAAAAAGGCGAAAATGTGCCCGGTTTTTGAGAAAAAGTGACCGCTTTTTCGAAAAAGTGCCATATTTTTGAAAAAAAAACTGTCCACTTTTTGTAGAAAAGTGCCCGCTTTTTGTGAAAAAAATGCCTGCTTCTGGATGTACCCTGTTATATTCATTATGCTTTATATAAAGCGTAATTCTTGAAGCTGAAGCTGCAGTATTTCGCAGTAAATAGATGGTATATTATACGGTTGCCAAAAAAGGCAGACTTAGTCCTTGTTATAGAGCGGTTTCACAAAGAAGGGGGCACCTTTTCAAAAAAAACGCGGGCACATTTTCAAAAAAGCGGGCACATTTTGCCTTTTTGACTGAAACGAATAAACGCGGGCACTTTTTCACATAAAGCGGGCACTTTTTCCCCAAACGTGGGCATTTTTCCGTTTTGTCCAAACTTTTTGTTCATAAAAAATACTTCTGTTGGTGTCATTTTGCAGCTAAGATTCAGGGCTGCACGATAGTTTTTTCAGCCACAAATCTATGAAAAAAACCTTGATAAAAACGCGTTTACTCTCACTCTGCATTTCAGTCACTAGAGTGAATGGCAGAGTGAGAGATCGAAATTTTTTAGAGATTTGTGGCTGTAAAATATTTCATTGGGTAGCCCTGAATCTTAGCTACAATATGTGACCAAAATAACAAAAATTTTAATGATGAAAAAAAATATACAGCCATTCCCGCTTTAAAAACATGAGATTTACTATCAGTCATTGGATACAAGGCTTTACTACAAAAAAAGTCGGTCAGGACTTCATCCGATAATGTTTTGTGAAATAACATGTAAACAAATCAAATAAAAGTACTGTAGTAATGTCACGATAATTGTGGTTGATGAGTAGTAGGAGTGTGTAATATAAGAAGCACTAATCAAGGGACATTTCGAGTGATCAACAACACAAAGAAGAAGACTAGCAAAGTTTTTGTTGTAGACTAGCTAATAGTATATTAAGAGCACTGACTTTTTTCTAGACTTGTTGTCAGTGGAAACCTAAGCCCGAGTTAGCAGCAGTCCCACTTGGCACTGCTGCTAATCCCCACCTTGATCCAATTAATTGGACTGATAAACAAATAAGTTTCTGCTAGACAATAAGAAAAGTAAGTTGTGGAGAGCGGGATTAACAGCATTGTTTAGTGGTATAATGTCTCTATAATACTTCTTAGACTAAGAATCTTAGTATGATACCTCTTAACCTTAGCAAAAAATTTAGGGTTGTTTTAGAGAAAAATAAAGAGAGGAACAAAATATGTTGGATACCACTGCAATGTTACCAACGGCCAGCAAAACCTTAAAGGGACATACCAGCACGTTACACCGCAAATAAAGGCGGGGACCAGCAAGTTTTCAAAAATCGTCCTTGTTTTCACTCGTTTCAACTCAAATATGATATTTATGACCTTATTCTACTTTGAAAAGTAGCCAGAAAAATTTCGTCGGATAAGGTAGAACGCATATAGAAAACGGTCATGAGAGAAATAAGCTTCTGGTCCCCGCCTAAATTGCAGTATAACGCGCTGACATAAAAAAAACATAGCACAACACAGCCTATGCAGTTATTTCACGAACATCCAAATTATCTTTGCGACGCAGTTACCTGTAGGTAAGACATAAAACCAGATAAAGCCACATACATTCTTCACCAAAACAAATTCTTTGCATGCGAAAATACCAGGCAAAATCAACAGAATTTGTTTAGATAACAGAAAAATATTCATTTGAAAGAAAACATTTCGTGGTATAACTCCCCTTTAAAGGGGAAAAAGCTTTTATGATTTAGAATGAGGAATGCCATCGCTTCCGTCAGCGAAAGCATTCTTGGTGACAGGACGGGAATCCCGCGACGTGCGTCCTGTCAGAGTCCGGTTTTCTGTCATTGATTTTCTAGTCCCGACCAGTGTTGTAAATGGCACCGGTGCCGAAATTTTTGGAGTCGGTGCCGTGTGCCGGTTATGAAATTTTCGGAGTTGGTGCCGTGAGCTGGTGCCGCAATTCTAAGATTTACAACACTGGCCCTAACTGTCGCTTTCCTTTACTAATTTTTGCTGTCAGTCTGTTTCACTTAAAGGACCATACTTGTTGGTGCAAATGAGAATTTGTCAAATTCAAATGCGCGCGGCACAGTTCTCTCTTTTTTTCTCTCACTATACTCTTTTGAGTCGTTCGAAATAACTCCAAAGAGTAAAGTGCAAGACGAAAGAGAAGTGTCCCGCGCGCATTTGAATTTGCCAATTTTCACTTGGATCAACAAGTATGGTCCTTTGAATCACGCAATCTCTATAAAAAAAAAGTTCATATCACGGTGTTGGGAATAATTAGAGTGAGTACGGTATAATTGTTATATAATTCTTGAATTTGTTGTTTTATGTTTACAAGCTTTACTTGCCCAGATCCAGTCGACCTTGTTAATAGGATCTGATAAATTTTAACAATTTTCAGACTCTGCAAAAAGCTTCGTCAAAATGTCTGATCAGGCAAGTTATTTGCACGTATCGTTCCGAAAAATGTCAGTTTTTAGGCTATCGTTGAAAAGAATCTTGGTAATGAAGCGTACAAGAAGAAGGACTTCGCAGCTGCGCACCAGCACTATGACAAGGCAATTGAATTGGATCCGGCTAGTATTGTTTTCTTGAGCAACAAAGCCGGTAATATGCACGTTTTGTTACCGTGAGGAACTGCCTTTTATCGACACTATTTTAGCGGTGTACTTTGAGCAGGGACTGTATGAAGATTGCATCAAGCAGTGCGAGAAAGCTATCGAAGTGGGTCGTGCTCATCGTGCTGACTACACTCTCATTTCTAAGTAATTTTTCGGGGGCTTACTTCTCTGTCGTCAAGAATAGTATTACTTTCAGGGCTTATGCGCGTATGGCTAATGCTAGCATCAAGTTGGGCAAGTTGAAAGAGGCGCTCACTTTCTTCGAGAAGTCTCTGTCAGAACATCGTGATCCAGAAGTCCTGAAGAAGTACAAGCAAACCCAGAAGGATCTCATGGAAAAGGAGAAGCTCGAGTATCTAAACCCTAAGCTATCGGAAGAGGAAAAGGCGTTGGGGAATGAGCACTTTCGAAATGGTTGGACATTTTTTAATTTCTTTTCTTAAGTGTTAAAAGTTCAGGCAAGTATCCGGAGGCTTTGAAGCACTACACTGAAGCGATCAAGCGCAATCCTGACAACGGTGTGCTATACTCCAATCGTGCCGCCTGCTATATCAAGTTGGCTGAGTTCGAAAAGGCTGTGACTGACTGTGACGCCTGTTTGGGAAAAGACGACCAAAATGGTAACTTGCTTTTTTAATTCCATTCTTTCTACTTTTCATTTGGTTGGTTTAGTGAAAGCCTATATCCGCAAAGGATCTGCGTTGCAAGGTTTGCACAAGTATCCTCAAGCTATAAAGGCATACAGAAGCGCGCTGAATATTGATGGAAACAACCGGGAAGCTATGGAAGGAATTCGTGCTTGCAATTCCAAAAATGAGGATGCTCCTGCCAAGCAAGCTTTGGAAGATCCTGAAGTGCAGAAGGTTCTCAGTGATCCAGTCATCAAGGTTGTGCTCGAACAAATGCAGCAAGATCCTAAGGCAGCTCAGGAACATTTGAAGAATCCAGACATTTGTGAGAAGTTTATGAAGTTGGTCGAGGCCGGTATTGTTAGACTTGGTTAGGAAATCTATTATGTTCCGCTTCCTTTGTTGACTTTCTCCCGTTATTTGTTTTTTTGGAGACATAAAGGCTGTTGTTGTGTACTTGCGCTGTCTTTTCTGTGGTATGGAGTGTGTTTTTTTTTGTCGTGGTTGACTTTGTTTGAAATAAGGTATGCATGGGGTCGGGATCCTGTAGGTTTTAGTGATGAATTGTTATCGATTTTGAGATTCGCGATCCCGATGAAATTCCCTATGAGTATCTTCAGAAGCCATTTCAGCCAGGGTTTTTTGTCATATTTGCTTGATTTTTCGGTTTTTAGTTATTATTGTTTTTTCGGCAGATTCAGACATTTCCTGCCTAATGTTTCATCAGGTTTAATTATTTTCCGCTCGGTTTTACAGTAAAATATGTGATAAAGATGTCCTGAAAAGTTCCGCTGATTTCAAACGCTTACAACTTTTGGTCCTGAAGCGGTTTCAATGCTCTGTAATAAAAGCTTGCCATGATAATTTTCCAGCTTAAAAAGTCAAAAACACAATTTTTGCATAGTCCTCGCTGTATTTTAGGTCCTGGTCTGTAGATGGCCTTTGGATAGTAAAATTGGCCCGGAATTTTTGAGTCAAAACTGGAGTTCCCGAATAATTTTGAATTTTTTTTTTGATAATCTTTGTTGCTGTTTAACGCAATATTAAATTTTGCGTTAGACGGACGAAAAACATTGTGTATAGTGCTCAATAACCAAAAAAGGCCTTTTTATAAGGTGAAAATTCCGATCTAATTTTTTCAGTCTAATTTCTACCGGTAAAATGGACCGGAATTTTCACCACTTGGAACCACTTGTATTTTTGATTTTACATGCTAAAATTTTTTTACCGGAAGATTAGTCTTTATGCGTTTACAAAATTTCGAAATAGCATTAAGAAAAACAGTTGTGAACGTTTGAAATCAGTGGAATTTCTTGGGACACCCTGTATTTTGCCTGATTACTCATGGAATAAACTGATTGGCAAATCCCAAATTGTGATCGGGATCCCGTAATTTTTTTGAGCAATCCCGATCACGAATTTTTTTCAGCCACAATCCTGATTCCGAAATCCCTCCTGAGGCCGGATGCTAACCTCTAGTTATGAAGTACAGTTCTGACAGCTTAGCTGAAATTTGTATTCTAAGATATTTTAGAAGGTCCATATGTCCCCCATTCACGGGTTCAGACCATTTCTTCTAATCCTCCTCTATTTTTGCAAATAAGAAACTGCAAGTTAAGGCTTTATTTACCAAAATTACATACAGCGGACACGAAAATGCAAATTTCATTGAAAGAAACATAGCAAAAAAATTAGCTGCTAGAATTGACCGGCATCAGTTGGTATTCGCCATTAGCATTTGACATGGTCATCAATTGAATTGGTTGGCCTGCAGAGCCTCCAGAAAGGGGTATCGAAGGACCTATTTGAGTGGCTTCAATGATTTGTCCATTCTCCAACTGCATCACCGAATTCGCCAAGTCACTTGGCTCACCCTCTCCATTATACTGAACAATGTATTGCACTGGGTGTTGGTGTTGTTGAGAGGAATGTTGGTCGGCGGGATTTTCGACGAAAAATTCTTCGCCTTCCTCCATGTGCTGAAAAATGATGGTAAACAATTTTTGACGGTAAATAGTTTTTAATTAAAAGACCAACATTGGATTGTCGGGATTTGAGGATTTCTTCACGAGGTACAATATCTGGAAATGGTGTATTGAATTAGGTGAATATAGTTGGGCATAAGGATTTCTAATGAGATCATTTAGGTGTGCGTCTAGGAATAACACGTAAAAAATTTATGAAGTTTGGTAAATAGGTACAGACTATATAAATAACAGGCCCTGAATACGCTGCTTATTGTAACCATGGTGACGTCGCCGTCTTCGGACCCGTTCTCGGTCCCGGCCGTACGGGGTCGGCCTTGACTACACTGCAGACGGTTGGTAAACAAGCTGGTAAATTTTTTTTGCAGGACGGGAAGGTGGACGGCAATCATCAGTATGAAAATACAGGACGGCCGGTGCATGGTAAAAAAAAGTAAGACGGCCGACCGTCTGCCGGCTGAAAGCTGCAAGCCGAGCGATCATGCATAATTTTACTGAGCTTGGGGATGGGGTTGGCCCCAGGAACTACAGATCCAGGGCCGCAGCTTCAAATTTCTTGAATTTGATCCTACTTTCGATTCGTAAATTTGAACCGTAGTCAACTTTTTAATATTTCGAGTAAAATCTTTTTTTACCGAAGTTGTCATTTTATAAAATATAAGCCAGTGAAGATCGGCAAAAGCAATGAAATCGAGGAATTTCTGAAAGACAACCGAAAATTTCCGGGGGACAGCTCAAGTTATTGGGAATGTCGTAGCAGCCTACCTATGAGGAAGTCGAACATTTCACATCGGGTAACGGCAGTTGCAATGTCTGATTTTTGGATAGTTTTCCGTCTGTTCTCTTGTGTATGCACCCACGCTCTTAGTGTAAGTTCCTCAATCAGCAGTTCTGCTGCTTTTGCCAATAGAATTGGTGCTTCCGCACTTATCATCTGAAAAATCTGGGTACGAAGAAAAAAAGACAAAAATAATCATTACCTGTGCTTTGACCTCATCTTCTATCTTCATTATCTTTTTTATTCTGGACAATGGCAATTCCTGATGCCTGTTCACTTCTCGGAAGGAACTCTGAAATGTTACAGTTAATCATCTCACAGTTCTCAATAAAAGAAACCAACCGTTTCCATCTGTCTAATTTTTGCATGCTGTTTTGGCCAAAATTCACGCAGATTTTTGTTAAGGTCATAGCTAGAGCTCTCTCCCATCCGGTCTTGTTCCAGAGAATCACCTCGAGATTTGTTATTGCCCCTATCCATTGTTATATTACGGATAATAAGTTGTTTGGATACTTTTCTCGGATAATAATTTTGTTTGAACTTCAGAGCACAATGCCAAGACTCTGGTATTTGGCGTACCGCGCTCTGTTGAAATATGTTTGTCTTATTGGGATCAGACATTTTGCCTTTTGGATTTGAGGGTTTGTTAGGTGGGAAATTTTTACAGCCAGTTATCAGTGATGATTGGTCAGCAATTTGTCATTTTTATTGTTGAGCCTCACCTTAGTCTGTTTTTGAAATCAAAAAATGTTTGGCTAGTTGATTCTATCACTAAATTTTTGCATTTTTAGGTTATATCAGTCGACTTTATATCGCACTCTATCGCTCTCAAGTAGATATGGCTCTCCGTTGTCAGTTCGAATCTTGCAATGACATTGGTGTCTTCTGCTGCCTCACAAATGCGTACTGCTTGGTGGGAATTGGTTCTTGCGAGAATTTCTACAGGTTTGTGGTTATTTTTGGTCATATATATTTTAAGAAAAATTTCAGCATACTTGAGGGCGAACTGGCTGATGTGATTCCGGTGGTTCACTGCTCTATCTCAGGCACTAGAATTGTGGGCAGAACGGTGGTGGGAAATAGACACGGTCTTCTGGTGCCAAACGCGACTACTGATCAAGAGCTTCAGCATCTTCGCAACAGCCTTCCCGACTCTGTTCAGCTGCGCCGAATTGATGAAAGACTCTCGGCCCTGGGAAATGTCATCGTCTGCAATGATCATGTGGCTGTGGTGCATGCTGACATCAGCAAAGAAACAGAAGCTGCTCTGGTGGAAGTCCTGAAAGTAGAGGTGTTCCGGCTGAATTTGGGAGAGCATGCCTTGGTTGGTTCCTATGCCGCTTTGACTTCCAATGGGGCGCTTGTTGCTGCTAAGACTCCTCCAGGTACATTATTTGTGTAATTTACGGGATCGTTAACCTAATATTCGACTTTTTAGAAACTCAGAGAGAACTCGCCTCTCTCATCCAAGTCCCTGTGATTGCTGGAACTGTGAACCGCGGATCAGAGTTGATTGGAGCAGGACTCTGCGTTAATGATTGGTGAGTGATAGTCTAGTTGGTGTGTTTAACCGCCGATTTGATTCAATTATATCACATGTTTCATATTGTCGCAAATTATGTTTTTGCTGATTCATGGCTAATTGATAATTTCAGGGTTGCTTTTACTGGTTTGGACACAACTTCTGCAGAGCTCTCGGTGTTGGAATCGATCTTCAAGCTCAGCGGAAACACTTCATCGGCTATTACCAGCAATTTGAGAGATACCTTGATTGAAGCTATGCTTTAAATTGAATGAAGGAAAATTTGTTGTCATTTGTTGAGTTTGAATAAAAGCTCTATTATTATATTCTTTTTTCTTTACTGATAAGCGATCTGCTGTTGGCGGCTATTATCTTTGTGTAGCAGTGCGACCAATGACTCCTTACTAATGACCGCTTGTAGAAATGATATTTGCGGATGCGCCCTATCTTCTCCATCTTTTGGCGGGAAGCACCAATATTTCTGCATTAGACGCGGTCAAAGCACTTCTAGATAATGGTTCACACGACGTTAATGAGAGGGAGCCTGTTGATAATCTATCTGCCCTTCACATCGCTGCTGCCTGGGACAATCTAGCAATGTGTCAGCTCCTAATTCATTATGGTCTGTAAAATAGTTGTCTGAAAAGCGTGACATTCATGTTTAGATCTCTGGATTTCGTCATTTTCCCAGTATCGCGTCACCGCGTATACTTTTTAAGTTCATCGTTAGCCCCATGTCGACCATCTTTGAATCGGAGAATTTATCGACTAATATGGTTTTCTCATCAAAAATCCAATTATAATTTCATATGAAATATTAAGTGCCTGTTGGTGAATTTTAAAGTGATGAGAGAAACAAGATTTAAACATGAATGTTACTTCCTAAATTCGCCATAATTTACTTATTATTTTCATATTTAAGGTGCAGATCTCAAGAGCCTCGACATCGACAACAGACGTCCAGTGGATATAGCTTGTGGTGGAAGTCGAAAATTGCTGAAGAAGCTCAAAAGAAACAAAAATCAAGAGCGTCGACGGTTTGCCAAGATATTCTCTTTTCTATTTGGCAAAAATCGTATGGAGCCCACTGGATGTCCTACTTCTGGTAAGGTTTTCAACACCATGCCTTCTTGCCCTCCTCGCAAATCCTGTCCAGCTGTGGTTTCCTGTGAACCTTCGAGCAATTTACCTGCAACAGTTGTGGAGATCACTAATGCAGTTGAGGATCCGAGAAGACAGGTAAAATAGGTTTTTATTTTAGTCTTTCTAAATCCGGGCTTTTCTAGAATGAGGGTGATCAGCGCTCTTCCACTGCTACTTTTGAAACTGCTCTAACTGACATCTATAATTTTCCTAAGAGAAATACATCCAGCCAAACAGCGGAAAATGAATTTCTAACGATGGACAATACAAGAGCTAGTGTCGATTCTCAGTGCAATTCCGTGGAAGACGTTGTGGATGAGCAAAAGTCACGAGAAGAGTTTTTGCTAACCGAGGAATTTTCCAAAATGGACATCAATCACCTGCGTGAAGAGCTGAAGAAGAAAAATTTTCAAGTGGGGCCAATAGATGCAAGAAATAGAAAGCTGTATGAAAGAAAGCTGGCAAAATTGGAAGTGAGCGCCAAGAGTGGCAGTGATATCTCAGCTAACCGTAAGTATTTGGTTGGTTATTTCGAATGACAGAATAATTTCACAGAGAATCACCAAGAGTGGTTACGCTTGCCTTATCTACTTTCATATATCTTCAAAAGTCAGTTTCAGGTTATAGCAAATCTCTGCAACAAGTGATTCTGGACGACGAGAGCGGCAGCCAAGTGACATCGAGAATGGGTGAATTTGAAGAACACATCATTCGCAACCAGTATATTCTATCAGCGGGCAAAAATGAGGTCTCTTTCTTCTGCTATTTATTGCTGGATCCATCCATGCTCTCGAATGCAACTTCATGTGATCTTCGTCAGTTTGTGTCAGCAATATTCTACGTGGGCAAGGGAAAGCATTCGCGTCCTCTTCAGCACCTCATCGATGCAAACAAATGCAGATCACTACTGAGCAATAAATCTTATCAGGTTAGTAGATTCTTCAACAGCTTGTTTATGTTATAAACCTTTTTCTCGTGACTGGTCTTTCTCATAAAAGTGGTTTTTTTGGCAAGTGTAGGATTTCCATAATTCCTGGAAAATGTCAAACGGAGGGAATTGTTTAACCCACTCAACGGATAATTAAGTTCCATAGTAAAATTTCCTAGTGTCGGTATAATAGTATTGATGGCAAAGCAAACAACAGTAAAACCTAATTGTCTCATTTCAGCCGACAGAGAAATTGAACCGGATCTTGCAGCTATGGAACAGTGGTAATGGTGTAATCTCTCTGCATCTCTCACATAACATACACTCAGCTGAAGCTCTTGTTCGCGAAGGAAGTATGATTGAAGCCATAGGTTTGAGGTTTTTTTTACTATACATAGTCTAACCTATATTTGCAGGGATCGAGAATTTGACGAATGTGAGGAAAGGCAACTTCAAAGGACTTCCCAATGCCTGGACAAGAAAACAGATTGAGGAATTTGGTTCGATGCTCTTACGAAAAGCTCATGTCATCTATCGAAATGAGCGGTGTCGTCCTCTATTTGAAGCAGATATTGCTGTATGAAAGCCATTAGATATTCATGTTTATCATTTGCTATTGTATTGTCCACTCGTTAATTCATGCATTATCTTATCCGCCATATAAAATTATCTTTTTCGGCCATGTTGGATCATAATTCCTTTGCTTGGGTGAGTGCATGTCAGTTGCGTCTTTCAAAATAAGCAATTTCGTTGTCTTTCTAACCAGCAGAGTTGCATTTATCAGTGCTTACTGCCTTCTAACTGGTGGACAAAAAGTCCTTGGACAAATTTTGAGCTCACTTTTTGAAATAAAAATTTAACGATGAGAAAATTCCTAAAAATAGGTTTTGTAGCCCTGAATCTCCTCTTTCAAATGGCATATTGCTTTCAGCTTGAATATTTTGGATAAGTCACTATTTGGCTCCAAACACTTGTCTGGTCATTTCGAGAAGGTTACCAACGTTTTCATCACTTTAACTGGTCAAATGTTTTATTGAATTTTAAGTGTCACTGCAGAATTTTATCACCATGTTGTAGCGCAGCTCAAGAGCTATAAAACCCATATCACAGAAAAAATTTTAAAGATCTGAGTGTTGAGATACGGCCTTTTGAAAAAATCAATTTCTTGAAAAAATGACCAAAATCCGAGAAATTGGCAAAAACTTTCATTTTGGTCATTTTTTCAAGAAATTGATTTATTCCAAAAGGACATATCTCAACCATCAGATATTCAAAAATCACTCTGTAATATGGGTTTTGTAGCTCTTGAGCTGCGCTACAACATGGTGATAAAATTCTGCAGTGACACTTAAAATTCAATAAAACATTTGACCAGTTAAAGTGATGAAAACGTTGGTAACCTTCTCGAAATGACCAGACAAGTGTTTGGAGCCAAATAGTGACTTATCCAAAATAGTCAAGCTGAAAGCAATATGCCATTTGAAAGAGGAGATTCAGGGCTACAAAACCTATTTTTAGGAATTTTCTCATCGTTAAATTTTTATTTCAAAAAGTGAGCTCAAAATTTGTCCAAGGACTTTTTGTCCACCAGTTAATTTTTAGATTTTGTAACCATTTTTAGTACAGTCGAACCTGGATAAACCGGCACCCTGTCGACACTTAATTTTTCCAGATACCCGACACTTTAAGGATAACGTCCCCAATAAACCGGCACCTCGATAAACCGGCACCCGAAGGTCGGTCCTTAAGGGTGCCGGCTTATCAAGGTTTGACTGTATATCAAAATTTATAAGTCAACTCAAAATCTAAATCTTGAAGACAAAGTACGAATTTCTAGGATAAAATTGTGAATTCTTTAGTGCTTTACTTCATTTTCAGCATAGAGGGAGATGTTCGATGTTCAGACTTACGCACATTTTCTGTTATGTCCATTTATGTATTCGTACAGGGTGGCGCGAAAAAACGCGGACACTTGAAAAAAATTTGCGTAGGTAGCTCCTTGCCACATCGATTTCCCCATGTGTTACGTACTTCAATTTTTTAAGGTGGCCGAATTTTTTCGCGCCACCGTGTACACACATAGGGGGGAAAGTTATGTTGTTTCTCAGCTCTATTTCCATGGACCATGAAAGAAGCTACTCTATCCTCTAGACAAAACTTGACTTGAATATGCAGCTAAATTATCTTTATCTCTATCATGTAAAGTAGAATATCATGTACATGGCATTCCGCGAAAAATTTTAAATCTTTTTAACACCCAGACTTTTTTCTAGGACAGAGTTCGGAATTCTGTTTTTGCAGATCTGCATTAGAACAAGTAAAACACTTTTAATTTGTTCACGTAATAATTATTACATAATAATTATTATGCCATTCTGATTCGGTGTGTGAAAGCATATTTTTGAGACAGGTACCAGAAAAGTATTTACCGTATTTCCTCTAATAACTCACCCGGTGAGTTATTTTTTGGGTCGCTGAAAATTGGAAAAATTTGAAGTCGATCTCGAGATTTTTGGGTGAAAATATTAAATTTAAAAACTGGAATCAGTAGAGCTCGTGGGAATTAAGAAAACGCAATAAACAGCTTTGCAAAATATTTGTTCTGAGCTGAGATATAGGCCCTCAAAGTTGAGGGGGTGAGTTATTAGAGCAGGGTGAGTTATTAGAGGAAATACGCTATGCATATTAAAAAGAGTTAAATTTTCTTATAACACCCTGCAGTTCATAGCTCAATAAATTTATTTTTATACAACGGAAGAAACTGACTCGTAATTTGATGATAATATAATATTCGTGTTTAGTGCAACTATTTTCTAGACATCATTAGAAAAAAATCAATAAATTTCACCCCAAAAATTGCAGCTGTTTTCCCACGCCTGATCGAGCATAATATGAGCAGTAGGAAAAAGAGCTGTGCTGGAACTGAGCTGGACATCAAGCTAGCTCTCAGTGAAATACTAGCCAACTCCGACCTACTTATCCCAAATAAGCAAGAAAATTTTGCTGATGAATCAGCGATGGAAAGTAAGCTTAAACCAACTGTGGATGCTGACCAGATGAACGCTACTGCTGCGTCTTCATCCACCGCATTTCAAGAAATTTCTTCCATTCCAACTTTTGAGCGCCTGCTTTGCCACACCAGCAGAAATGGATTGATGGCGATGCGTCAAAAGTTTTTCGAGGATCTCAATTTATTTGACCGAATATGTGCTAAAGTAGTTCGTGTGGGTGTGGTGGTGCTAGAGCTGGAGTTGGTGTGTATGATTGATCATTTTAGAAGGTGTTTGTATTTCATGGAAGGTGAAAGGGTAAGTTTTTTGATACTTGGGACGATTCTTTTACTATGTTATACATTTTTTAGTTCACAGTTGACTACGATAAAACCAAGAGGGTATACTGTGCTGGAGACTATATTGCAGGTGTGTCACTTTTTTAAAATTTCTCCGATTCTCTGACAGCCAACCTAGGTTAGAATGGCTAATTTTTTGAAATATGGTCAAAATTTATCGAAATTAGGAATTTTTGTGATCTATTTTTTTATATAAAAAACACGATAAAACTTTTTTTTAGTTTTTTTTACGGAAACATATTTTTCGGACCACAGGGGTGACTAAAACACAGTGTTTGGCCCATTGGCCGATTTGCAATTGGACAATCCAAAGCCAACATTTTAACATAAATACTCATTTGAACGATTTCGAATTGGGGTGGGGAGGTGTGGTATTGTGTGGAGACCGGAGGTGCCAGTATAGAGGGTTTATTGGAGGGCAGCTTCTATATGATTTAGCCGGGGCCTCACAACTCAAAATTTTGAAAGTCCGACCCGGCTCTTGCTCATGCCTAGCCAATGTTTAAATATTTTGCAGGAGAATTGGTTGTATAGGTCCACTGTTTCAAATAGTAAAACCTAGCTAAATTTCCAGTTTCCGTCTGTCGTATCGACAAATCCCTGTGCCAGCTGGAAGTTGCTTTAAAGCACGAAGAGGTATGTTTTGGAGAGTGGCTCGCCCAGTTTAACTTCTTCATATTGAGGCAATTCTCCAACCTAATGATCTCCCATCATATTACAGGTTCATTTTTACACAAAATTGTGATATTCGTTGAAACTTTACGTAAAATACCGTTTTTATTCAGAAATTTCACAAAGTCATCAAGCTACAGTGAGAACACAGCTATTGCCAAAGTGAAAAGGAATCCCAACTTGTGCGAACTGCTGAGGGTACAAATAGATTCAGAGGTGTCCGGACTGAACTGTATAAGCGCGGCTGTCCACACTCCTATGGAATCGGCTGACCAACTGAGAATACAACAGAACCGAAATTTGGCCATGGTTCATGTGAGATTTTTTCAGCTTTTTCTATAAATTCAAATGAACTAAAAAATATCTACCGCTGTAGTTATACTAGATTTGAGACGTTTGCCTATGTGGGTATATTATGCAGGGTTTTTTTTTCAAATTTTCTATGTAGAGTGGCTCCCAACTAAGGCTTCGATTCCTCGAACGCACTTCGAAATTTTCGAAGCCTCGTTTTGCTTCGAACCTCATTCCTCGAAAATTTTCGAGGTTTCGAGGGAAATCTTCAAAGTCTAGACCTCGACTCGATAACCCTAGGCCCAATGCATAATTACCGTATTTCCTCTAATATAACCACCCCCCTTTGATTCAAAATCGTGTTCTTGCATTGCGTTTTCGACCCACTTTTTCGTCACTTCTCTCAGGCAAGTTATGACCCATTTTGTAGCCAGTGAGATGAGCTACAGAAGGAGTGGTAACTTACTTGGGAGAAGTGATCGAAAAGTGGGTCAAAAACACAACGCCACAAACACGTTTTTTGAATTTAGGGGGGGTGGTTATATTAGAGGAAATACGGTAAGTGCAATGCCTTGGTATGGAACAACTCATGACAAAGTTTTTTGGCCCTACTCTGTTTTACTCGGTTTAGCATTGATTCCGATTATGCTAATTGTTTTTGAAAAAGACAACAATTTTGGCATTTAACACCAAAAAAGTAGAGACAGAAACAAGACAAGATCTTGGCCAAGATTATGTCTTGTCTTGCCCCAATTTTGACTGAAAATCTTGTCTTGGGATCTTGCTTGGTCATTTCTAGAAATCTTGGTCTTGGTTTCATGGTCAATCTTGTATGCAAAATTTACAAAACATCCGACAACCCATTTTATCGTTTTTAGGGCTCATAGCATACCTGAATTCTATTTTTGAGCTCTATACAAGATAAAAAAATGGCAGGACAGGACAACTCCATCCCGCTCGCCGTCCCGAAATCTCGCCTGAACACTTTTCAACAAAATCCTGTCACGGTGTTTCGTTTGGAAAAGAATTATTCAAATTTCGTCTTGTGTCGCCCCAAAAATGTCAAAATTGCATCGCTAATAAAACACACGTCAAACAATATAAAAAGCACAAGATCAAGAACAGGGAAACATAGTGCGTAAAAATTATAAAACACTGGCCACAAGTTTTGCTATAAAAATTGTCACCTGTTTAAAACTGTCAAAATTGTCAAAACAGTCATTTTTCGATTTAAGGAACCCTCGATTTAACGAAACTCTTGATTCAACGAACTTTTTTTAACGCCTATTCTGCCAGTAATTAAATAAAATGACTGAAATTAACTCTTGATTTAACCTGACTCTCGGTTTAAAGAACATTTTTTCCGGTCCCCAAAGGTTCGTTAAATCGAGAGTTGCCTGTATAAATCTTGGTTTTTGGCCAAGATCTTGATTGGCCGTTTTCAAAAATCTGCTCTTGGTCAAAATTTCCGCTAAAAATCTTGTCTTGGAATCTTGCTTGGTCCCCGCTTTCTGTCTCTACAAAAAAGCCTGTGTTTGGTGTTTTCGACCCAGAAATTTTGGTTGTCTTTCTAGCTCTTTTTCCGATTTCTGATAGTCATACAGACTGCTGGAAATTTGGAAGAAAGTTTAAAAGAATCAACGAGGAATTGTAAGGGAGGCAGATAGCAGAGAAATAAAAAACAGGCCTGGGGTGACTCGATAGCTCAAATGGTTAGAGGGCTGACTTGCAAGGAGGATATTGTGGGATCACACTTTTTTCCAGGGCTGTACAATAGCAATACGCGGCCACTGGCTTACGCTTACTGAATTCTGAGTCGAAAAACAGGCTTTTCTGGTGCCATATTCAAACATTCTTATCTTTCCCCAAGAAATCAACGAAATTCAGATTCCTGTAATTTTTCGGACTAGATTATCCAAACAAGAACAATAATTCCGGAAATTGAGTTGAAAATTTTTGGAGAGAACAAAATTTGAGGGGTTCACTGTAACGAAATGTTTTTAAAAGAAAACCCTTTTTTCACCAACTGAGCAAAGTTCACAAGAATTAGAATAGCGATTAATTCTTCTTCTTTCAGGTCACCAGAGGGGCTGAATTGACTCGTCAAAACAAGTGCTTCGAAGCCATCCAGGTATTTGTTTTAAACTGTTTTGTTGACAGTGTCTGACCATTTAAATTTTGAGTGCTTCAACAAAGCTTTAACAGTGGACGAGAATTGTGCGGACGCATATGTGGGCAGAGGAGCAGCTTGTGCTGGTAGCAGCAATTTCGCAGCCGCTTTGAAGGATCTGGACAAGGCACTGCAGCTGGAGCCAAACCACAAGAATGCTGCTAGATATACAACAGAAGTGCTCTTAGCCCATGCTAAAGAGTCGGTTTTATTATTATTTAAAAGTGATAAATTATGATCCAGGCGGTTTTTCGACCAGTTCCGTATATAGATATTTGTAGAAGGGGGATGGTCATTGACGGACTGACTTTTTTGCACACCGACATTATTTTTTGAAACTTGTCATTTGTCAGGTCGCAAATATCCTGTCCGCATATCCCAGCCACAGGTATCGCCATGGCGGTCATTTTTACAACATACCGTATTTTCTCTAATAATGACCCCCTCTCTAATAATGACCCCCCCCCCCCCCCCTTATTTTTGACTAGGATTTCAGAGTTAAGGCCATTTTTGATTGACAATTTCGGAATTTTTGAGGGGTTGAAAAATAATGACCCTGGGGTCATTATTAAAGAAAATACGGTAAGTTGATTTAAAAACCATAGCCCTAAAAGGGCACTTGCAACTGTTAGCTACCTTTTTTGAATAAAAGGGTCAATTATATTGTAATTGTAATTATTTTTGCGGATTTAGCTTAGTAGGCAAGACTTTTTCGGAAATCGGAATCACAAAACAGAATTTGAAAAAATTCCTTAGTTGCTAAAAGGCTGTAAGTGCTTTCCTTCCTCGAATTATTCTTTTACCCCGTCAATTCGTAAAAGTTTGTTTCTCTGAAGTGTTTCTTTATTTTTTCTTTTACCTTTTCAAAAGTTTTTATACCAGCGTGTAGCCCTGACTCTGCTTTCTAAAGGGCTATCAACTAATTTACTGAAATACCGTATTTATTCTAATAGACGGGCATGCCCGTCTATTTTTCAACCCCCTTGGGGGTGCCCGTCTATAAGAGACTGCCCGTCTAATAGAGACTGCCCTTCTATTCTTCAACCTCAATAGTTCAAGAATTTTCAGGATTAGCGAGTACGGGTTTCTCCAAAATTTTATTTACAACCAATTCATCATCGAGTTCTGCAAAGGAAAGATGCCTACCTGCTCCATCCAATCGCTTAGAATTTTAATGGAAAAGAAATCGCATTATAACAAATTACAGGTATACGAGAAAAGAAAATACTTACCGCTCCTCTCGAAGTTCCGCTTCTTGTTTCACCCACTTTTGAATCCTTGAACGGCTTACGTTGAACTTGCGGCTGGCGGAGACCTTGGAGTATTTGTTGGCATAGTCGACGGCTTGCAATTTCTTCTCGGTTGGATATGCTTTGCGCTTGCGTGATCCGGATCCATCTTGCTCGCTGTTGCTCATTATCTCACCTAAAATGTACAGAACATCAACTAGAACAACCAGTGAAAATAATTCTCCGACCAAACAACAAAGAACAAGAAAACAGAATGAGAATGAAGAGGAAAAGAGGAAAAAGAAAAGAGGAAAACTGCTTCAAATTCAAACTTTGAAAATTTACACACATAATTTTTTGGTTTATATGACAAAGCGGTGTAGATAAAACGCTTAGGGGTGCCCGTCTATTAGAGACTGCCCGTCTATTTTCAACCCCTCAGGGGTGCCCGTCTATTAGAGACTGCCCGTCTAATAGAGACTGCCCGTCTATTAGAATAAATACGGTATCCAAAGTTGCAGAAAAAAATATCTGTGTGGACCAAATTTTTTGAACAATTTGTTGCATACAAAGACTGTTTTCTCAAACTTTTAAAAATCTTAGTGAGTCAGTTGATAGCTTGTTAGAAAGCTGAGATCCA
The DNA here is from genome assembly GCA_004194705.1 of Ditylenchus dipsaci. Classification (NCBI taxonomy): domain Eukaryota; kingdom Metazoa; phylum Nematoda; class Chromadorea; order Rhabditida; family Anguinidae; genus Ditylenchus; species Ditylenchus dipsaci. Next base: position 226,595 of record SADC01001320.1, on the reverse strand, counting down.
GGGCTACACGCTAGTATAAAAATGAATAAAAAGTGCGAAAACTTTTTGAGATAAAAAACAAGTTATAAAATTTGACAGGGTAAAAGAATAATTTTAGAATGTACAGGATGTAACAAGAAATTCTCACACTTTAAAATGGCTATAACTTTTGATCTAGGTCACTTTTCGAAATTCTGTTTTTACATATCGATTTTTCTCGCTGAAATTTTTTTTTGGTGTATAATGTGAAAACATTATAATTGCTTGGTCCCCTTGTATTTTGGGCTTTACCCATCCACAGACCAAGAACAGAAACCACTTGGGGAACCAAGCAAAGACTGTGTTTTGACATTACATATCGAAAAAATATTGTCGGCGAGAAAAATCGATTCGCAAGAACAGCAATTTGAAAAAACGACTTAGAAAAAAGCAATGGCCATTTCAAAATATGGGAATTTTTTGTTACACCTTGTAACTTATAGTTGGAGTGATTCAAAAATTAAGTTTTTTGATTCCGATTTTTGAGGAAATTTCAGCTAGGTTGCATAAGAGTTTTTTTGACGTAGAGGTTTATCTTTGTTAAGGAATAGATCAAAATTTAAAAAATCCTGCCTAACTGGCCGTAAACAAATTTCATAAATACTTTCATGTAATTCCGTCACTGCAACCAACTTTTTGACACTAACTATCTTAATTCAGGCTAGAAAAAGAGGGAAACAAGAAGGAAGCTCTCCACAAATACGAAAAAGTACTTGAACTATCAGAAAACAACCAAAAAGCAATCTCGGCAATCAAGCGATTGGGTGGATCTGGTAGGGATGGTGTGGAGGTGATTGACATATCTATGGAGGATGATGAGCATAACCATTCCCACACAACACCTATGCACAACAACAATAAGGTCAGCAGGAATGGCAACAGCAAAACCCAAGAGTATGGTCAGAGAAGGACGTCCTATCAGCCAACTCAAACACCAGAAGCCAACAAAAGAAAATTACAGGAAATGGAGGCGTTTATTGAAAAACTCAAAAGATCCACGTAGATCAGGGCTCGGAAATCAAAATTTTCAAATAAAGGACATTTTGGTATAATAACGGACATTTAGTCAAAAAGTGCCATTTTATCCAGTGCTTATTGACTTTTGAGCAACAAAAATAAAGATTTTGACCTAAAATCTCAAAAATTCTAAAGATTTCGGATCTCAAATAAAGGACGTTTCCGAGCCCTGAAGTAGATGTATGAATGAAGTCATTTTTGAAAAATACACAATGCCAAAATTTGAAAATATATAAAGTTTTACAATTTTTTTGTTTTCAATAATTTTTGATGCTTGGACAGTTTGCAATGACGCACGTAGGTGGTGGGTCGGAAGGAGGGTTAATCGCGTGCCGCCCCTCCCCTGTCACGAATGTTTATTAATTGGCGATTCCTTTGGCCAATGGAACCTTCGCGAAACAATTCCAAGCAAGACTTTTGATCGGAAATTCATAGAGGCTCTTTTCTTTCTGTTGCAAAATAGTGAAATTATTTTGGCGCCAATTTAATTTTTTTAAAATTTTTTCAGCAAACCAATTTTTTTCAGTTTTTGAAAACCAAAGTTTTTCCGTGCCTTTTTGAAGGCCAAATTATGAAATTGGTTTTTTTTTGCCGAAAATAGTTAAATTTTGAGATAGTTGAGGAGAGGAGAGGGGATCCTACACTGCTACCAATTAAAATTATAACTTTTCATTTTTTAAATTTGGAGCTGGAATTTGGCACTTTTTTTACTTTTTATGAAAACATGAAAAAAAAACCACGACATGAACTGTCTCCGAAGAGGATGGCCGTAAATTATTTCTGACTCGATTACGAAAAATGGTTACGAAAAACGCGTGCAACTCATCTCGAGCTCTCCTTTTTTTGTTATAAAATGTCAAAAACACAATTTTGCCTCAGTCATCCCTGTGTTTTGTGCCTACCCAGCCTGACCCTCAGTCAAATCTTGTAGAATAAATATGGCTTTGCTGTTGTTGTTTCGTGAAATAAAAGATAATTATTTGACCTTTTGTATGAAGATTTCGATTGGTTATTGCCACACAATTTTTTAGTTTTTGCAATTCTACAATAAGATCTAAACTTTATATAGCCAAATTAGTGTCAATGCAGTTGGATGTAGAGTTGGAGCGGTGTCTGTGCATACACTCACTTTCACAAGGTTGTTTTGTTATATAAATAATGGTTTTTTGAAAAATTTTGCTGAACAAAAAAGTTTAGTGATTGATATCACGTTACAAGTGCTACTCTACCAACGTCAAATAATTCCACAACCGGTGAGATTTGGAAGAAATAAATAAGCTAAAAATCCTGACGGGAAAGGGGGTTGCTGAAAAGCCAAAAAAAGCTGAATAAGGCTAAAATTAGAGGGGGGGGGCTTAAATTAGAGTAAATACGGTATTAATTTTAAGCCCTAAAGTCATAGTCCAACTATACAAAACGGCAAAAGACACCGGCGCCTGAAATGCACGAAATTTCACTAAGTGCTGAACCAGCGCCTGTGCCTACACAATTAATATGAAAACATTATTTTCGTAGTGAATAAGTTCAACTAGTGCATCTGCCACAAAATCGAGGGACATTTAAAAGGGCAAACCTTTTTCTTGCCGTAACAAAATCCTTTTTTTGCCGCAAAAGGTTTTGCCGCAGAAATACTTTTGCTGCCGTAAAAATACTTTTCTCTGCCGTAAAAAAGCTTCTTGTTGCCGCAGAAAAACTTTTTCTGCCGCTAAAATACTTTTTTTGCCGCAACGCATATTTTCTTTTGCCGTGAAAAGTCGTTTTACAGCGAGAAAAAATTTGCGGCAAAAAAGAGTTTTTTTACGGCAGAAATAAGTATTTCTGCGGCAGAAAAAAGTGTTTTTGCGGCAAAAAGAAGTATTTTTACGGCAAGAAAAGGTTTGCCCCATTTAAAAAGCTCATAAAAGGGGGCTGTAAGGCGCTTGTTCAATTTGTAAGTGGTAACTTGCCTGAGAGAATTTCTCAAAAAGTGGGTCTAAAACACAATGCCACAAACACAACTGTGAGTCAAGGGGATCAAAAATAAGTGTTACTTCCTGGATATGTACGATACATTTGAGACAATTAAGGTGCAACATTTCCTAGAAGACACCGGTCGAAATGCCCAATCTTTTAAAATCGCTTATGAAAATGTGAGAAATTTAGTCTTTATAAACACCATAATTATTATCCCACAGACTTTTTAGGTCAAAAATATCATCAGGTATTTACGATTTGAAATTTTTAACGGTCATGCTTGTTAATGACAATGAGAATTCGGAAAAGACATTTTTTTTACTCCGCTATGGCAAACTTTTTTCTGGAGCTGATTTGGTCTTGCAGCTGATTCACGTCATTCGGCAGCTGATCCACAGGGGGACCAAGCACTTGAAAAAATTTCCAAAAATAGTCTAATAATTTTTCGACAAGGTTTTTCTTTATCAAGATTTGAGCATTTTCGCAAAAAAATTACTTTAGGAGACCAAGGTAGCCTAAAAATATTTCGCCTAAAGTGTGACCTTGGTCCTCCAAGGTAAATTTTTTTGTGAGAATGCTCAAATCGTGGTAAAAAAATACCCCGTTGAAAAAGTATTAGACTATTTTTGGAAATTTTTTTAAAATGATTGGTCCCTCTATATATCAGCTGCGAAAATGCAAATCAGCTGCAAAATGAAGTGAATCAGCTGCTGAAGGACGTAATCAGCTGCAAAATGACGTGAATCAGCTGCAAGACCAAATGAGCTGCAAAAAGTTTTTCCGGCGCTAGTATAGAATACAACCCCCCCCCCCCCCCTAAAATCTGACCCTCCGAAAATCGCTGTAACTACCCTTCGGAACAACAAGTTTAGGCTTAGCCTTAGGCTCGGGGGTAGGCCAGCGTACGGAAGTTTTGACTAATAACTGTTTTACGCACTTTTTTCTGGCTCTGGGACATATATTTGGGTGATCTTTACTTAAGTTTGAAAAGGAAAATTTTTAGGGGGGGGGGGGGTTATTCTATACTAGGGTCGGTTTTCCTTATATAATTTATCAAAAAAATTTCGAAATGAAAAAAGTGTCCCGTCCCAATTTTCCATATTCTCATTGTCATCAACAAGTATGGTCATTTCACAAATTTTTGTGGTAATATTTGTAAGACCGAGAAAAGTCGGAAAATTTCGATTTAATACCTAATTTTGTTTGTAGGAGTACATTCCGTGCGGAAAACAGTTTGGCTATCAAAGAAGTAGCCATAATTATTGGAAGCACCCCTTATCTACCCAAACTATTATATCGAATACCAGTAGTTTTGTGCCGTCAACACTTCAGCACTTCACAACTAGATGGTTGTGGCGACAATTGCAAGGCATTGACCAACAGGTCAGCCACTATTTGACGTTTATAAAAATATCTGTAAAAATATATATATTTGTAATAGACTTTTAGAGAAAAACGGCAAATATTTTCCTCCATGGCATTGAGCAAAACAGCCAATAACTTGATAAATGAGTGTGTTCCTACAGCGACTGACAAAGTATTTTTTCATCAATACTATGGTCAGCAACCGACACTGTTTGAAGAATTAGAAGAATCGAAGAAGAGTATGTTTTTTTAAATAAGTTTGGATATATTTCGGTCAGTTAGAGAGAAAAGTGACTCGAACTTTCAATTTTTTAAAGCTTTTTCGGTTAGATTGTAGCCCGCAGCCCCTCCTCCAGTCAATCAACAGGGGGGACCAAGGCAATTTTTTTTTGCAAAAACAAAATTTTCTGTTTGTCAGTAAATTTGTCTATATTCCTGAATTTAGTGCCAGCTTCGAACTACCTAATCTTGAGGATGCATGCAATAGGAAAATTCGTCAGCTAACCGTTAAAGTCAAGTCTCCCTGTCAATCTGATCCATCTGAAAAAGATCAAGAAGAAACAGTCTGGTTTAGAATACTGCAATACTTTTCTCGGACTGCTTAGTATTTTAAATGTATGGTTATATCACCTGCGTCTTTTCATTTTAACTGTACTGCCAATGCATTCCTGTTCACTACAACAATACTATCACTATTAAAAACCAAAGATGTTTTTTTCATGCAAATAAAAGTTAAAGAAATATTACAATTGAAAGATAAGGGTATAGTGTGAATGAGCCAGGAAAAAATTCGGAAAAAGCAATAAGGAGAGTCAAAGCAAATGTAAAAAACAGCAGACAACAGCAAAAAAATGTGAAAAAAAACTAGAAAAAAACAGCGTAAAATCAAGCAAAAGTTGAAAATTAATAAAAAAAAAGAACAAGGAGAACTGAAACAACAGTGCGGCATCAAAGCCAAAACTGGAGGAAACATGAAAAATCAGGGAAATTAAAATTTCAAAGAACTTTTAAAGGGAAGTGTACATGGAAGAGCGAATATTTTGAAATCTCAGGTTCGATTCCCAGTGGCTGCACACTCTTTTTATCTTTGTAATTTACAAGTTTGTTGTCAAAATGATCCTCACACTCTTGCTATCCGACATTATTATCAGAGCATGATTACACAACATCTTGAGCTGATTTATAGGCTAAGACCTGTTAAATTTACGAAAATCGATTGTTTTGGGGGTTTTTCTTTGATTGATTTGATTGATATTTTCTGACTTTTTTCTACGAGTCACACGTTTCGTATACCAAAATGTAGCCAAGGATTCTAGGCTTTTGTTGTGTACTGTGTTGAATCACCATTTGTCTTGTAGTGATTCAAACGTGTTGTTAGTATATAAGGGTCTGAACGTCTGTGTTCAGATCAGTTTGTGTCGGAATAAAGCTATTAAGAAGTCGTCTCTCTTCTATCTCTCTCAAGCTATTCCCCAAAGGATACAACAGCTTTGATTTGAGCTATCGAACAGAAAAAAAGGTAATACCTAGTTACAGCTGAAATTTGAAAAAAAATTCAACGATGCCTATTTCAATGCCATCTAGGCAAGGCTGTCCTTCGCGTGTAATCCCGAAATTGAGGTAGCTTCTGGCAGTAAAACAGTGCTGAGAATGGTTCCAATCGATTGGCGATAGTTTCGGCCCGAGAAGTCAGTGAACTAACTAAAATGTAGACTAAAAAAGGTTATGCGCCCACTGGGAATCGAACCTGAGAGTTTGCTCTTCGATGTGACCCACACCACGTAAAATTACCCGAAATTACCTGAAAAAACCGAAAATGTTTTCATTGAAATAAATACATTTTTATGAATTAATCTAAGAAATTTTTACACCATCGTGTAGCTGACATTCCAAGCTTTCGATCGCAGGCTTACATGCTCAAAATTTTAGACAAAAAAGTGTATAAAAACATGAAATAAGGTCAAAAATTTTCAAAAAACCGAGTTAACTGTGTGACAACCCTAGTTATAAGTGTACTTTAGCCTAAAAAAAGTTTTCTTTTCGAAAAAAATAGAAAACACCATAGCACATTTTCGTAAGCCAGCCGAGTATATGTGAAGCATTTATTTTAAGAGCATTTATTTTAATGTTAATCGTGGTCGAACTCGTGACTTTGAGGAAAAAATCAATTTGAAAAGTTAGAAGATTCAGGGGTTTTGAAGTAATTAGCTGTAATTTTTTCAGATTGATTAATTTTCACATTTCCGAAATGATGATTTTCAGAGTTTGATAGCTTCTTGACCTTTATTTTTCAATCCTTGAAAAATGGCTGAGACTCAGGGCCACAAGCTAGCGCAAAATTATTTCAAAACCGTAGAATGAGAGTCTAAATTAAAATAGTAATATAAAATTTTCTTGTGAAATTTAAAATTTTGGTGTTCCACTTCAATTGCACCCTTCATTTACTTCAAAATTTTATAAAAATACAAACAAGAATGTCTAGATTTACATATAAATGTCCCAAATGTCCTTTTAAGAAAATACAGATCAAATTTTTTAAAATACAGAATTTACAAAACTAGAAACCATTTGAAGTCCGTAACACGTTTTTCTAGTCAAATTTGAGGAGTTTTTAATTTACCGCAAAAAAATTCAAAAAGACAAAAAACCCCCTTTTTGGGGGATTATTGATGGGGTCTCTTTTAGGCTTAGACTTAGGCTTCGGTAGGCCAGCGCCTGTTAGGCCGTACTAAGGGTGGTTGTTTATAGTTCTTTTGGCCAGGGGGTTATTTATGACCCACAGTCCATTATATATATTGTCCAACGAGGGATTTTACCTTATATTAATTTTTAGTTCAGCTGTGGGACGCTGACACATTTATGACCCCTCTAAATCTAAATCACACATATGTGTTAATTGGTAATGCATTTTTGGTTGTTAAACAAAACAATGAAACTTATGTTACTTGGACATCACTCATTTGATTTCCACTTCCAAAGTTTGAATTCTTTTAGAACGACTCCTCTGAAACTTAACTCTGCCCTCATCACATTGAGTTGAACACTGTGTAGATCGTCATGTCTTTTTGCAATGGTTGGTATTTTCAAATAGATCATATTCTACAGGGAGGGCCGAAGGGGCACTGGAAGCTTGAAGGGTTAGAAATGCGATCAAAAATCCAATTTAATTGTTTGTTCGCCCACATCCAGCAGATAAAAACCATGTATAACGTCTTCCTACCAAGCATTTCCTCCACCCCAATTTTTTTTCGATTCTTTCTGGATAAAAAACATTTTTCTTTCGGTTTAGGGGTATGCTTGTGCAGAGACGTAGCAGGGATTTGTGACGGGGCTGGTGTGTACTTAAAGGGCCATGGCCACACGTCCTGGGTTGTCATTTTATTAAAAAAAAATTTTCCCCGCTGAGCAAACCTTGAATACTAACAGTGTATTCGTGTTCATCATGGTCAATTTGACGATATTGTAATATAACCAAGAAGAATTGGGAAGAATTTTTATTTGAAAATGATTTGGCAAACCTTAAATGCTAAAAGTATCCGCAAAAAAAACTTTTTTTGTGCAAGGTCGATTGGCGTAGAAATGATCGGCGCTACTTGGATATAAACCCACCCCCCCCCCCCAAATTAACTTTTTTTAAAATGTTTCCAAACACCCTGTATCGACCTCAAATTGCCTCAGAAGCTCGAAAAAGGCATTATTTTTGTGTTCTAGTCGATAAAATTTGAGTTTTGGGTGGCCAGTTTTGTCCACTCAAAAATACCTATTTTGACCATTTTTGAAGGGATTTAGGATTATATTAGGGTGGGAAAGGACCAAAAAAGGGCCAATTTAGTGTGAAAAGGAAGATGTTGAACATAGTTTTGTTGACTGGGGCCTACCGCATAAATAAACTCTCGTATGCATAAATTTTTTATGCATGCAGAGTCACTTTCGAGTGATTTGCGTCTAAGGTATGTGGGTGTGCGCATCTCAACCCCAAGCAACCTGAAAATTAATCAATCTGAAAAAATGACAGCTAATTACTTCAAAACCCCTGAATCTTCTAACTTTTCAAATTGATTTTTTCCTCAAAGTCACGAGTTCGACCACGATTAACATTAAAATAAACGCTCTTAAAATAAATGCTTCACATATACTAAGGTATGTGGGTGTGTGCATCTCAACCCAAGCAACCAAGCCCCTGCGCCCCCGAAGGGGGCGCAGGGGCTTGGATGGTTAGAGATGCGCGCACTCACTTACCTTAGACATAATTCCGAGCAAGACTCTTGAACAAAAATGCATTTAGAGACTATTTTTGCCCAGCTCCAGTGACCAAAACATGATAAAACAGGTAAAAAGTCAAAATTTAAAAGTGTCTAAAACTCAATTTTTTATTCACCAGAATTTAAAAATAATGTCTTTTTTGAACTTCTGAGGCAATTTTAGGTCGATATGGGGTGTTTGGAAACACAAAAAGGGGTGGGGGTATATCCAAGTAGGGTCAAATGATCAGCTCGAAATTCTGAGCAAGACGCTTAATTTAATATTAAAAAAACGGTACTAGTGTTAATTTCGACATACGAACCCTACGTAAAAGTCTTTCCTGTAATATACTCTTTTTTAAAAATGGAATAACAAAATTTTAAATGATACAGCTTCATAATTTGTCTTTTAGAAATGTGTTCAGATGCCTTAATAGCCTCTTTTCGGCAATTTCAACTTAACGCATACCCTAACCAATGTGCCTTTTCCATATTTCTAGAAGTTGTTGGGAGATTTTTATACGAAAGCGGAGCCTCCCAATCTCAACTGGTATGCCGCAAATGCTTGAAGGTCTTCAGAAAACTAAGAAAACGTAATTTCAACAAAAAAAAACTATTATTTTATTAGTCTATTTGATTTAGGCTGTCAAATGGATAACCGGTTAAAAGAAGAACAAGAAGTTGATAATTATTTGTTTAATCAAATTTATACTAAATACAGAGTGCGTAAAAAGTTCTGACAACTTTTTTAAACTCAAAACTTTTATTGTTTGTAACATAACATCAAAAAACAAATAACACCACAAGCAAGAGCGAAGAATTTTGAACAAGATAGCTGCATCACTTTTCAATATAGCCGCTATTTGCTTGGACACAGGCATTCAATCTTCTTCGCCAATTATCCACCACCGAGGCGAGCACTTCTTCGTCGATTTCTTCCCATGCTTCTTGCACTGCGGTCTTGAATTGAGCGATTCCCCTATGGCGTCTGTTGCTCACTTTTGCTTCCAGAATACCCCAGATCAAGTAGTCGAGCGGATTGAGATCAGTACTGTATGGCGGCCACTGCTTCACATCAATTAATTCCGAAAAATTGTTACGGCACCACGCTTGAGTCTCACGAGCCTTGTGCGCAGGAACAGAATCCTGAAACGAGGTGAAAGAAAGGAATTGAAAAAAAACCTGCTGTAAACACCAGTGACGACGTCGAGAATGTCTTCTTGCCCACGGCAGCAGCGCTTCTCCTAGGATTTTTTCACGATAATTGGCTCCATTCACTTTGACGCCTTCTTCGACGAACACCAGAGGAGTCTTTCCAGTAGACGTTATTCCCGCCAAGACAATGACTGATTTCGGATAGCGATTCTGCCAACGATTCTTCCTTTTGCGCTTGCCTCGCCGATATCCTTTGCAATGATGCGCACGTTCTGCTTGTTGAACCTTTCCTCCACGACAAAAAGCTTTTATCCGAAAACACGATCGATTTGTGCGAACCACTATGGAACCGTCGAAGAAGCGTTTGACATCTGAAACATTTTGTTCAAATCGAAAACCAAAACTAAATCCATAACCCTCTTTACGAATCTTTTTCTCGTTCCCGTCAAAATGCTGCGCTTCTTGAAACTTGTACGAGTAGCTTTTGAGATCTTGCTTCACAATGTTTCGGACACTTCCTTCGCTGATTCCTTCGACTCTTGCCATTTGTCTCTTTGATCTCTTCGGCTTGCGACGGATCTTCTTTTCGATACGGCGAATGATCGGAGTAGTCCTTGCACTTCTTGGTCTTCCGCTTCTTTCACGACCTTCGTAAGTCCCCAGCTCATTGAAGCGCTTCAGAGTTCGATGCACATTGCTCTTGTCCAAATGGAGTTCCCCTGCAATTCCCGTGATAGTCTTCCTTCTTTGACGCATTCGCACTACTTCAATTCGCTGATCGTTGGGTGCCATGATTTCTGGAAAAAAAAAGTAAAACAACTATCTTGTATGGAATTTAACGTAGAAAAAAACTGGTAAAACTGTTTTCGCTCATAAAACAAAATATGGTTAAAAATTTTGAGTTTAAAAAAGTTGTCAGAAGTTTTCACGCACCCTGTAATAGCGTTCGAAAATTGTATATAAAAAAGCGGACCTAAAAATTATGATTCTGCAGGTTGATAAATTTTAATCAAAGTTTTCCCATGATTTTTTCTGACTCAGAAAAAAACACCTATTTTTTGAGTCAGATATTGCCCCGTCGTTAACTGAAGAATTTAAAGTATAATACACGAGAAATCCTACAATTGTAAAGCATGAGGCAGAATTTGACTCAGAAAAATGAGTGTTTTTTTCGACAGTATATTCCAAGTAACTTCCTATCGAAATAACCCCTCCCTCCTTAGGTTCAAAATTTTTTTTGTCTTGGAAGGAAATAAGTCCGCCCTAATGTACGCTGGTTTACGCTAGCCTAAGGCCTAAATTCCTTCCAAGACAAAAAATTGAACTAAGGGGGCTATTTGGAGGGGGTTATTCTTGTGGGTGGAGCACGAAGGCACATAGAGAGTGGCAGTTGCACCACATACAGCGTGACAAAGTTCATATTTTCCAAGCGAACTAAAATATTTTCAATTGACGCTACGTGCGTTGGCGACCCTGTCACGTTGTATGCAGTTGAAACGCAAATCATGTCATAAAGAAAAAATTACCTGATCAGCGAACCTAAAATCCCGAATTAAATATTCTGGAAATAAAGCCTAAAGCCATTAAACAGATTCTAAGCATACCGATACGGGCACTCCACGACTGTTGGACAAGGCTGCTGAGATTCTCTCACTTAAGTACGTGATATTAACCTGAATATTCAATCACTAGAAGTCAAATATCGGCTAAGAAACAACAAGAAATTCAGCCTAATAACAGTTAAAGAAGGCTCACCGAAATATCCAAGCAATGATAAATTTTCTGGCCCCAGCTCACAACAAGATGCTCAAAACACATGAAAACCACAAAAGAATGAGAAAATTTGAGTAGGGGACAGTGAATTAGCCGTATACCCGTTGAAGAAAAATTTGCGGGCATTTTTTCGAAAATTTGAGGGCAGAAAAAAGTAATTTGCGGGCAGAAAAAAGTGCCGTCCAATTTAAATTTGGTGGGGTGAAAAAATAATTTGGCGTGTGAAGACAATTTTAGCCTTTTTAAATTTAGCCTGAGTACAGCCCTCCATCAGAGAAAAAAGTCCATTTCGCAGAAGAACCCAAACTCCACATCTATGAACCAGACCAAGCAGCTGAATCAATTACTAGTGATAAGGTTGAAGCAATATTAGCTGATGAAAAACCTCAGGTAATATTTACACAATACTTGACTTTTTTTTTATATTAGTCAAAATCTTGAAGACTAAAATTTTATCCTTATTTGCTGCTTATCCGAAATCACCGAAAATATTGTTTTTAACGTCCAATTTTGTATTTTTTTGATTTTTTTAAAGGACGCGCAGGCACTCTTTGAAATTGAATTGCCGTAAAAGCCCAAGTGCCACCCCCCCCCCCCTCCAAAGAGTCTTTTTCTCTAAGCCTACCTTTTTTGGTTACCTTGACTTTTTTCACCCCAATCAATTGCAAAGTGCTGGTATTTGGCCGTGAAGAGGGGTCGTCTGCCGGCCGTCCTGGTGTTTTTTCTTATGCACCACCCGTCCGCTATCCAGTCCTAGATAAAAAAAGCGCCAGCGGTGCACCATCTCGGCTGGGCGTCCTAATTTTTATTCAGCAAAACAGTCCTGATCTGCTTAGTTAAAGTCGTTCTCGTCCGGCAGGACGGAGGGCTGAGCCGGTCAAATGGATAGTGGTCACTATGCACATTGCATGAAAAAGTTTTCAAGCGATTTTATGAACACTTTATGAGAAATTTGAGTCATTTAGGAAGATTTCTGTAAAAAGCAGTCCAAAAGAGTCAGCTTCGTGGAGAAACATGTCGTGCACCATTACGAATCAGAGGACCAGAATGTTGAGTCCAGTGCTGACCAGGAGTATCCAGATAGCAGCAGTCAGAAGGCTTGGGAAACCCAGGAGAATGAGACCAGTCAAGTGAATTACTTCTGTACAATCTACCTTATTCAATCACTTCACTAAACTTTCAGTCATCCATAGCCTTAAACGACTGGTTGGATTATGAGCTAGACCAGCAAGTTCACTTCCAGACCACTGAACGAGAATTAGAGGCTCTGGAAAATTTGATGTAAATAACGCTTGAAATGTAGTTGTAGCTTACTTTGCCAACATTTTTAGCGGCCTTCCCCAATCAGTGCCCGTGGTACTGGCTGCCGCTCAAAAACTATGCAAAAGAATAAGAAAAACAAAGGCAGGGTAAGATTGGATCCCTATGGTTGAATTATACACCAAAAAACAGCCAGTTAAATGCTGTTATTTTGGGGTTGAAGTGTTTGACCACCTTCACTTGTTTTTTTATTAAAAATTTTCAGCTGCTTTTTGCATGTTTTCAATTTTTATCAATTTAGGCAAACTCTAGGCCTGGGGTAGGCCAGCGCGGGCTCGTGACATTTCACTCTCGGACGTTTCCCTCTCTGGGACACTCTCTCGAACCCACTTTTTAAATACATGAGTCGGTCGCAAAAATTTGTTCTTGTAGATGAGATTCCAGGCTACGAAACGGATATTACCATTTATCAAAATTGGTAAATAAAATTGACTAATTTTAAAAAACCAGCTTAATTTTTATGACCTCGGTCCGGCCCGGACGTCTCATAAATTGAGCTACTTTTTAAAAATTAGTCAATTTTTCATGCCAATTTTGTTAAATGTTAATATACTTTTTGTAACCTGGAATTTCAGCTACAAAAGTGAATTCTTCGAGCCGACTAATGTATTAAAAAGGTTGGCCCGGGCCTGTCCCAAACTGCAAAAAAAAAAAAGGCGGCACGGCGACAATTCCGCGCGAGACAATCCCGCGACAAATAATTCCGCGGAATTTCAATTTTCGACATCCCTCTTAGTGAAAAACCTGATCCAGCATAGTTCATTGCATATTCCGGTAGTTTTGAATCAAAAGCTCGTGCAGTCGACGCTCGTAACAACGAATCCCTTTGGGACCAGCCACAGGGGTTCGTTATATCGAGCGTTCGTTATATCGAGCAGTAACTTTAGTCATTTTAATTTATTGCTGGCCAAATAAAAAAAAAAATCGGTTCGTTATAAAGACAGTTCATTGTATCGGGGTTCTTAATATCGAGCGTCGACTATACTCAAATTTGAAATAATGAACTTTTTTCAAATGTTTATGTCTCGCGAGGAATATGGAATCGGACAGAGAGTTAAAATTTGAAGGTGGTGATACTGCAATCAACCATGCTGAACACGAATCCGGTGTCATAATCAGCTTTTGCCTAACCGGGACGTTAAAAATTGAAATTCTGCGGAATTATCCGTCGCGGAATTGGGCTGGAGTACACTTTAGCGAGTCCTCCCAAAATGGCCCAAAAGCATGTTTTTTGCTGTTTCAATTAGAGATGGCGAAAGGGGGCGGGCGGGATAACGGGACGGGATTTTTGGCCAAAATAAAAACGGGAACGGGAACGGGATTTTGAGTTTGAAAAAACGGGATCCCGGCGGGATCCCGCCCAAAAAACGGGATTTTTCTCAAATCGTTAATCAGACAGTAAAAGTGGCTCCAGCGTATCAGAATGATGTTTTTTATTGAAATTTTCTAGCGTAGTTCAAAGTAATACCATTTCAATAACAATAATTCAACTGTGGCAGGGTTTTGTTCAAAAAGATTAACATTTCCGCCCTCTCTGATTTCAGATTGCTTCTTCGGTAATCATACACATCCCTGGCAACGGAAAAAACTTGTTCGCTCGGCTGACTTGTAGCTGGAGCAGAAAGGAATCGATTGGCAAGCTTGGCTAATATTGGATAGGCTGCATTGTTTGCCTAAAGTCATACCAACAATATTGATCAGGCACAGACAAACAAGTTACCTTCCAGAACGATAAAGGATCATCATCTGGGTCGATACACTTTATCTTGTTATAAGCCTGCATTTCCATCAACGCTTGATCGACCGAAAGGGACTGTTCTGTTGTGTCATCTTCAAATAATTGACTGTGCCTGCCAAAGAAGGATTGATGACGCTTTGGTAATGGCGATTGGATCACTGAAACAATTTAGATTATAAAATGAAAAGGAAACTATTAAGAATTTTCAACCTGCATCTTCCACAACAACAGCATGATTTTCTTGGGTGCACTCCTGCTTGATCCACGAAGCGACCTTCTCACGAAATTTTGCTTTGTCTGAAGAAATTCTGTCCTTAAACCGTGCATCTAGGAATGTAGCCATGCCGTGGATTCTATAATCAAAAAAATAATGCAAAATTTGATTCCGAAATGACTTACTTCTCATACTCAACATCGAAATTTTCTACCAGCATGCCAAGCAGCTTCCCTCGGATCACTCGCAATTCGGGATCTGTTATCGCATATATATCGGCCGTCAACGCTCTTGCAATAGGGAATTGAACTGAAATTGGCTCATTGGCTCTGCACAATTGATTCGACGCAGACTCCAGAGGCTCGAGAAGGCCAACCATCTTTTTTATAGTCATCCATTCTTCAGGCTTCAAATTGAGGTGCATTTTGTCCCAGCGCATAAGATATATTTCCAAGGCTTTTTGCTGCTCAACCAGAGTTTGACACATATAAAATGTAGAATTCCAGCGTGTATCGATTTCCTTAAGATCAAATCGCACAAAATATCTACAACCAAGAAACAGATTAGTTAATCGATACCTGCTTGATGGTGTGAATGGGGAGTTTGAGACGATGCTGTTCCTCTTCCAATCTTCCTTTTGCCAAATTGCCACTGCTTTTGAAATGTCCGACCAAAGAGCGACAACGGCCTAGAACAAACGCTATCTCTTTTGCTTCGAAAATTGATTTCTTGACCACCAGATTAAGTTTGTGGGCTCCGCAATCTGCATGCAGGTATCCCTCCATTTCGAACGCCTCAAAAAGGACTGTGGCAAGAACACCAAAAAAACGCTTAAGAATAGTACTACCTTGACCATGTTAGAACCTTCATCCCGCAAAAACACATGGCACTTGTCCCTTTGGATATCCCACTTGTTGAGCATTTTTTCAACCTTCTCGCCAATAGTTTCAAAGTTGTGGCTGCCAGAGAAGGGTTCGACACAAAGAAGGTACTTAAAACGCTTCCAGTTTTGGTCAATACCATGCACTGTTAGGCTAAATATCCAACAAATGTAACTAAGATTTGCAAATATTTTATCTTAACACACCTGATAAAGGAATTTTTAGTCATATCTTCTGTCCAAATATCTGAAGTGAAAGAAAGCGATGAGCAAGGCTTGAGAAGCTCCTGGGTCTTTGCTTTCACCATGTCGTACATTCTTGGAAGCACCCAGTGCGAGTAATGACGACGTTCTGAAGTCAAGAAGATTTAAAAAAGCGGAATTTATGAGCAGACCTCTTAGATTCTCTCTGTCAGACACGGCGAGAAGGAGCTTGAACGGTGGTCCATCAACGATCGAAAACGGAAGATTGTTGAACGCAATCAAGTGCATGACCCTCTTGTCCAACGATGATAGCTCTCCTTAGTTCATGATGCTAAGATAGTCAAAAAAACTTGGGCAATAAAACTACCTTTTGGCAAAATCTTGACAAACTTTTCTAGCGAGTTCTTCTGTGAGGCTTCCTTCTCATGTAGATCATTAAGCTTGGCTGCGTACTCATCATGCTGCTTTGCGTGAACGAATAGGCCTTTAGTGCTGCGATCCGCCATCTTGATCTTTTTTTTGCAAGCGCAACATTCCGCTTCGAACGCTGAGAGCTTTGAGTAAAGGCCGATATTCCAAACTGCGCTCATCTAGAAAACATTGGTAGATCAGATGAAGAAAAAAGCCATTAACATAACAAATAAAGAATGATCGAATTCACGAAATTTCTGCAAAAAATGAGAATTCACAAAAAAATTCTCTCAAAATTGCTTTTTTTAGGACAAAATTTTCCTGAAAATGACTAGCGGGATTAGGTAAAAAACGGGAACGGGACCGGGATTTTCGAAAAAAACGGGCGGGATAACGGGACGGGATTTTGGGACAAAATCGGGGCGGGCGGGACGGGATCCCGTACGGGATCCCGTCCCGTCGCCGTCTCTAGTTTCAATGCTAATCTCATGCTTGAAACGTGTAGAAAACACGTTTTTAGGTGTGGGAAGGCCATTTTAAGAAAAACATTGTGGACCAAATTTTGACTTTTTTCCTTGGCGACCGAGGTGAACCACCTATGGAGGGTACCTGGATGTCCTCCATAGTAACTTTTTACTTTATTTTTCTTACTGTGCAAGGCAAAAAAATAATCTAAATGCAGTTTCTTTTAAGAGTCTTCTCGTATTCATGTCTAAGGTAAGTGAGTGCAAGCATCTCTAACTCTTAAGCCCCTGCGCCTTCGAAGGGTGCTCAAGGGCTTGGGGGCTTGGAGTTGAGATGCGCACACCCACATACCTTAGACACAAATCACTCGAAAGTGACTCTGGATGCATCAAAAATGTATGCATACCAGAGTTTTTTTATGCGGTAGCCCCAGTTAACAAAACTATGTTCAAATTCCATTTTTTTTAAATGTAAATTGGTTCCATTTTATTCCATTTTTAAAATGTAAAATCAGTTAACAAAACTATGTTCAAATTCCATTTTCAAATGTAAATTTACCCTCTATAGGTGGTTTACCTTGGTCCCCAAGGTAAAAAGTCAAAATTTGGTCAAAAATGTTTTTCTTAAAATGGCCTTCTCACATCTAAAAACGTGTTTTCTACACGTTTCAAGCATTAAAACAGGAAAAAAAGGCTCTAGGTAAATTCGCCCACAGTAAATTCGCCCACAGTAAATTCGCCCACGGTAAATTCGCCCACAGGTAAATTCGCCCACAGGTAAATTCGCCCACAGGTAAATTCGCCCACAGGTAAATTCGCCCACAAAATTTGTCCCGACACGAAATTTTTGTTACTGCTTAGTCCACACTTTTGAAATTCATGCATTTTGAAAAATTTTGCGGGAATTTAAATTTTTTAGTCTGAATCAACCAAACCAAGTGGTCGTCCACTCGGTGCAATTTTTACGTTTTTCATGTTCCAAAATCTGTTTTCTGGACCAACTCGGACATGCTGAAGATGGTTTGACAGTGGCGAAATGCCGTTTTCTCGGGTATTTTACGAGTTTTGTGCAATAATTGATTTCCTTAAAATCAATTATTTTCCAATACTCAAAAAATACCAGAGAAAACTAATTTTACTATTATCAAACCGCCTTCTGCATGTCCGAGTTAGTCCAGAAAACATGTTTGGAACATGAAAAATGTAAATTTTTTTTTGATCGAAGTGGACGACCACGACCTTGTTTAGTTGGTAGATGAGTTACCCAGTAAACCTTAAGTTGTATTATAGAAAAGATTTAAAAACCTACAGGAAGCCTAGTTTTGGAGTAGTTTCGTATCCCGTAGGGTATCCAGGTGCATGGAGGTGGTAGAAACAGGAAAGTGGTTCTCAGGTGGTAGTACCAAGAAAGTGGTATCCAGGTGGTTATACAGTCGACGCTCGATATAATGACTCCCCGATATAACGTCCCGCTCGATATAACGTCCCAAAAAAATCACGAATTTGGTCAGCTTTGACTAAAATTTAGTCAAATGAACGCTCGATATAACGTCCGTTCGATATAACGTCCCATTTTGGCCGGTCCCTTGAGGGACGTTATATCGAGCGTCGACTGTACCAAGTTATTGACGAGCTATCGGTACTTAGGTGGAAGTGGTTAGAAAGTGGTACTTGGGTAGTAGAGGAATACAGTTTCTAGGCAGTGGTATCTTAGTCATAGTACTCAGTTGGCAGTACCGAAGTTGTAATTTACACCATTGAAACCAAGTGGTCGTCCACTTGGTGCGAATTTTCTTTTACGTTTTTCACATTCTAAAACCTGTTTTCTGGACTAACTCAGACATGCTGAATAGGGTTGGCCTCCTCTAAAACGCATGAATTTCAAAAGTGTGGACCGAGCAGTAACAAAACATTTCGTATCGGGACAACTTTTGTGGGCGAATTTACCTGTGGGCGAATTTACCTGTGGGCGAATTTACCGTGGGCGAATTTACTGTGGGCGAATTTACTGTGGCGAATTTACCGTTTCCCGGAAAAAAACATGCTTTTGGGCCATTTTGAGAGGACTCGCTATGGTGTACTTTAGCCTTGAATTGTCTCCCGCGGAATCGTCGCCGTGCGAAAAAGGCGCGAATTCAAAAAAAACCTGAAAACAGTAGACCACACTGTAATTTAGTAGTATAAATGATAGGATCAATGATCCTGGATCGTGATTAGAAATTTTTTGTCGGTGCAAATCAACATGGGAATATAAATGTTCCATTTTGTCGTTTAAGGTAGTAACTTGTGGGGACTTGAAATTAAGCTTGGTTCTCCGACCAGGTAATATTTCTACCGATGTAAACAGCAACAATTTTTCCAAAAAGACCCGTGCCTGTCTATTTAGCTTCATCGTATTTTCAAAACCCACCTGGGCAATCACTCCAAATCCACTGCAAACCTCTCCAATCCATACTTTTCAGCCCATCAAACCCAAATGCCGAAAAAAGCGGAGCAGACTCATAAAGGCCGAATCTACAAGCCTAAAAAGCCCATTTTCATCCACTACCACGAGTACTACTCAGTGGTCCGGCGAGCCCATCCCTCCTGGACGCCCACGCAATTGTGGCGACACATATCCAGGAAATGGTCCAACCTAAAAGACAAAAGTATGTACCAGCAATTGGCCAGAGAAGACCGAGATCGATATCACCGGGAAATGCTGGCTACCGGCAAGTCCAAAGGCAGGTTCCTGAAATACCCTCGGGCATTCAACTTCTACCAGCAAGAACGCTATCAGCAAATGAAACAGGACCAGCCAGACAAGAGTATGGCTGAGATAACTGCAATGATCAACAAGGAGTGGAGAGCCACACAAGACAAATCCAAATGGGAGAAATTGGAGGCCCAGGAAAAAGAGAAGTGGACAGCGGCTAGGAAAGAGATGGAGAAAATGCAGAATATTTGAAAAATTATACACACTTTTGAATTTTTTGTGATTTACACGTATGTAGTCAAACCTAGATTCAATGACAAGTTAGATTTAAACTGGGCTTTTTGCAACTTTTGCTTTATTATCATGGATATTATCCTCATTTGGATTAGAGATCATGTAACCTTTTGTATACATATGGCAATAAAAATCACAAGACTGTTTTGTAGTGCCCTATTTACTGCTTCCTTCATGGTCTGGTTGATGTGTTTTCATGTGTCTGTGCAGATTGCCCGACTGGCTGAACCTCATCTGGCACATGTGGCAGCAGTACGGCTTGTGTCCTTAAATCATTTCACCTATTTTTGGAGGTTGGCAAAGTTAGATTATCCAGTTTTGCTGAAGGAAAAATTCTGGAACACTCACCAAAGCAGTCTGCCTTGGTCCCCCAAGCTAATTTTTTTGAAAAATTGTATTTTGTTTCTATCTTGAGTTTACACTTTTTTTTTTGAAATTGTAAAATTAAAAAATAATAATTTCGCAAAAAAATTAGCTTGGGGACCAAGGCAAACTGCTGGGGTGGAAGACCCAAGATTTTAACCTTAATAAATGCCAGCTTAGAATTTTTCGCGAGAAGATTGAAAACAAAAAATTTTTGGATACCTGCCACGGTTCTGGCCCTGAAGATCCAAGGAAATACCTCTTATTCGAAAATCCAGAAATATTTTAGGCTATGAGATAAGTGGAGTAACTTTTTGCCGAATTTGGCTCAGAACTGAGTTGCACCTGGTTAGAATGTAGTGCCATACCTGTGTGAGTTCTGAGATGTTTGGTGAGGGTGGAGGAGTCGGTAAACGCCTTATCACAATGGTTGCAGGGATATGGACGTTCGCCCGTGTGTGTTCTGCAAATAGATGTAAATGATATTGCTTTGTTATTATGATGTAGCCCTGGACCATGGCTTTCTAACAAGCCATCAAATTTCATTGAACAATTTGACGCTAGTAGCGAATACCCCCCCCCCCAACGATTTTCACTTTTTTTACTTTAGTAAAAAGTACCCAAATTTATGTCCCAGACCCCGGAAAATGTGCGCAAACTCTTCATTAGTCACAACTTCCGTACGCTGGCCTACCCCCAAGCCTAAGGGCTAAGCCTAAACTTGTTGTTTGCAAGGGTAGTTACAGCGATTTTTAAAGGTCGGATGCTTGGGGGGGGCTATTCGCTACTAGCGCCAACAATTTGATGAATTTAGTAAATTTAAGAGTACGGAAAAATTGTTATTTTGTTCAAATCTCTTCAATTCTCAATTTATTTGTTAGTTAACTTGTTTAATAACTAATTTCCATTGCTACATGATACAACAAAATTTACAAAAAAAATTTTGTACACTCGAGTTTTTTTATATAAGATCATTACCTCAAGTTCGCTCCCGCCTAGAGTACGACACCTTTTTATGCTAATTTTTTTGCCGACTTCGGCGACAAATTGATTCGCTAGTCCAGTCTATGAAATATAGTGAAAATTCCAAAAAAAAATTTCTTTAAAAAACATTATTTTGTCAATAAGACTCGTGGTTCTTGCTGTATTATTAAAAAACAAACTACCGAATTTAAAGGGCATACCCACGCTAATAAGACGTGGTGCTCGGGAATTCAAATTTTTTTCCTAATCATTGAACTTCTGTAGAGATTTTTCAACTTGATTTCTAATAAAACCATACCTGAAATTAAATTCTAAATCTTGTTTTGTTAGAAACCAAATTTGAAAATTCGACCATAGTAGCGAATACGACAAAATTTATAAAAAATTTCTTGTACGCTCGAGTTTTTTTTATAATCCCCCCCCCCAACGATTTTCACCTTTTCTACTTAAAAAGCCATTGCCCCCACCAATTCAATTTTTTTTTGCCTAATCATTGAACTTCTGTACGTATTTTTCAACTTGGTTTCTAACAAAACAAGGCCTAGAATTTTATTTTAGGTCAAGTTTTGTTAGAAACTAAGCTGAAAAAATCATACGTAAATCCAACGATAAAGAAAAAAGTTTGAATTTGCGGGGACGACAAGAGTTGTACCAAAAAAAGTTGTTTCAAATTGGTTTAAAAGTGCAAAAAAATAGTTCTTGAGATTTTTAGAAGAAGAAAAAAATTTTGAAAAAAAAGAACAGGGGAGGACCAAGTTCAAAAATCGGTACCCAACATTTGATAGGGCCAAAATTATTTAGACCGTGATTTTCGGCGCGAGCCCCTGTTGCCTTGTTTCATTAGCTATCCAAGTTTAACTATTACCGTTTATGAGTGACCAACGAAGAACTCTGCGAGAATGGTCGGTGGCACACAGAGCATAAAAATGGCTTTTCTCCAGTGTGAACTCGTTTGTGTGCCTGATATAGCAAAACAAAAAATTATTTGTAGTCTACTTTTGAATAATAAATAAAAACCTACAGTCAGATTGGCCGCCTGTGAGAAGCTTTTTCCACATATCTTAATTAAAATATTTAAAAAATAGAAGAAGAAAAATTAAAATTTTAAAATTTTCGTGACTTTTGGCGACAAAAATAATTTTTACTAAAAAATCTTTCGGCGACTGTTTTTTTTGAGAGACAGAAAGAAGTTTTTTGACAACAGAAAAAAGCTTTGTCTGTTTTTCAAAGCACTGTCTCTCTGAAAAATAAACAAAGGGAGGAGTCCTGAGGTACAGTATGCCTCAACCAATGAAAACCAAGCCACTTATTCCCATTCAAGATAGGAATGAAAAAGTATTCATAAATGTCCACACAAATGTATTACAGTCGATATAGTGGCACCCCCTTCAAGTTCGTTCCCGCCTAGGGTCCGACGATTTTTTTAGCTCGATTTTTGAAGGTTTTATCGGAATCTGATCCGTCAGTCTAGTCTTTTTGAAAATAGGGTGCCACTATATCGAGACCCGCGGGTCTTTTTGGCAAAATTTTAACTATTTTTAGAAGCGACCGGTACAATCGGAATCTTTGCGACATTTGGGACTAGACTGACGGATCAAATTCCGAGCTAAAAAAATGGTCGGACCCTAGGCGGGAACGAACTTGAGGGGGTGCCACTAGATCGATACTCGACTGTATTAGCAACCAAAAAATATTGCTTACAAAAAACAATACAGAACTAAAATACTCGAAAAACAAATTATTTTCGCAAGACATTTATAAACCAATTATCCCATAAGTGGAGGTTATCCATCTAACACTAAATAGAGAAGTCCTCAAGATGGACTAACTAAGAGGATATCAACCTGAATTGCCCCAATAAGGTAGCAATTAAATGGGCTGCAACAGGTCCAGGGGTTTCCTTTTCCACCTGCAACATTCCCAGTGCTGTTTAATAAAACAACTTTGATCTGGCTTCAGAAACCATTGCACTCAATCATTTGGCAATATAAATGCATGTAAAAGTCTCATTTTGCTTAGGTTGAGATAATTTTCGTGTTTATTTGTGTGTTGTCTTTGAAAATGATTGTTCGACTTCGGTCAGCATTTTAGTAGGTTTTTTCACCAGAAAAATAATGGTCGGTACAGTCAAACCTCGATATAACGGCCCACAACTCGAGTTCGATACCGCATAGGGTACAACACTTTTTTACCTCAATTTTTAAAAACTTTTACTAATTCTGTTTTGACAGTCTGGTTCCAAATATCGCAAGGATACCAACTCAAAGAAATATGGTGGTTTTGCCCAAACTAACTGAATTTAGTTTTTTTTAACTAGAGCTACACCATAAGACACGATCACAATGAGTGACGACCTCAGTGAGAGATTTAGCGTTCTTTCGCTGTACTTTTTTTTTCTTGATTGATTTTTTTCTGTTATTATCATCTTGTAGCTAAGTTCCAGAACTTCAAAATGAGCCATTAAAGGGCCTGACCTTTTCCTACTCGGTGGTCCCCGCCAATTCAAAAATTTTCCCTTGATCATTGGACTTCTGTACGGATTTTCCGCTAGGTTTCTAACAAAACTAATCCTAAAATTTGATTCCAGGCCTAGTTTTGTTAGAAACGTGGCGGAAAAATCCGTACAGAAGTCCAATGATCGAGGGAAAATTTTTGAATTGGCGGGGGACCACCGAGTAGGAAGAGGTCAGGCCCTTTAACAAGCAGAGTGTGATATAACAGTGTTTGATAAAAACGCTTAGGTGTGCAATGAAGTCGACATTTGACCGTGTGTGGGGCAGGGTGTCGTCCTGGGTGCGGACCTGCTCATTTTTATTCAATTCTGTACAATCGAGTGTAGCTTGTTAATACCTCATTTTTAAGCCATGAATCTTAGCTACAAGACGGTAGTAACAGAAAAAAATTCAATTCAATGAAGAAAAAAAGTACAGCACTTTCCGCGTTAAAAGAACGCCAAATCTGGCACTTCGGTCGACACTCCTTGTGAACTGCCTTATTTCGAGGTTTCACTGTCTTGGGAAGTTTATCTTTGTCTAAAATCGGGTCGATGTAATTCAGCCGAAAATCCGGATCTCTTTACCTGACAAATAAATGGTCGTTCTCCAATATGGTGTTTCATGTGTGCCTTTAAAGTGCTCTTTCTGCAGTATTGTTTGCCGCAGGAGGTGCAGCTGAATATTTTGGCTGAACCATTCTTGCTGTGCTCAGTGTTGGGACATGCCTTAGCCACATTGAGTATCTTTCTATCTTTTAAACGATTATTGGACAAGTGGGCATCCAGCTCCACTTTAGGTGGGATAATTGGTGGAGATGGTGGTGCTGGTGCATGGATCTCATCTTAATCTCTTCATACTTCTGCTCTCCACCCATGCACTCAAATGAGGCCCAAGGGGATGCAACAAGGCAGACTGGCCGGATTGTGGTGGTGGATGTAAACCATTGTAGGACCAGCAGCTCGAAACCCCAATATCAAGGTCCACTTCATCTGGCAGTCTTAAATCAATACATATTTGTTGCTGGTTTGCCCACTTTTTTAATGTTTTTAGCCATTTTGCAGACAACTCGGTGTTACATTCAAAATAAATGTTTTTATGAAGAATTTAAAGTTGTATTAGATGGAGATGGAAATTTAAATTTTTCCGACGGAACCGTTTGAATAATTTTTTGATGATTGTAACCAAAGGTGGAGATGGGCCAAAACCGGAAATAACCCGGCCCAATATTTTGTCTGATTTATTCCAGGCTACGCGAAACAAATTTACCATTTTATAGCTAAAATATTAGGCTGATCATATGAGAAAATTCGGTTAACCGAAAACCGGGTACAATGAAATTCCGGTCAATTTACGACAAAAAATAACCCAAAACCGAAAATTGGTACGTCAAAACGCGGTTAACCGAAAACCGGGGTGGGCCTAATTAACCGTAACCGTATCACCCTAGACCACAGTGTTGAAAAAATCTAACACCGAAAATTCAATATTCTAAAAAACCAAATCTTATCAACAAAAAGTCCTTGCAAGTACCTAAGATTACTACTACTACTATTCTGATGGTTGGATCCACTGTACTTATACAAATCCGCGACGACGGCCAATAATTGGTGTTGGAGAAGTAGTTGGTCTGATTGACATGGTAGCTGGGAACTTGATGCTGATTATTAGAGCTATTATACACTGCCTGTCGACCAGGCTGACCTCCTGAATACAGGCGATCCGCCTCAAATGGAAACGCCGACTCGCCCACACTTCGGGCACTAATCAAGTAGTTCTGAGTGGAGCTTGCAGTGCTGGAATAGTAGAACTCAGTGGTGGTGCCGGATGGAGCTACTGCCAGCAAACTGGCTGAAAGTTGCTGCCCGGGAATGGATTCTCCATGGGATAAGGGTTGATGGGAATGTAGGCGCAAGAATTGGACAGGAGCGATGAGGACATGACAATGGCTGCTTGTTTAGCTCAACACTGCCTACAGCTTTCCAAAAATGCTGAGCTGGCATTGTTTTTGTGCGAAGGGAGAAAAAAGGATTAGGAGTACGGTAGCTTTATTATTAATCAGTGCGTCCACAAGAAGGAATTAAGAAGAAGTGGAACTGACTAAGGTAGCTGGAATAGCAATGCTGCATGGATAATTGCCTGGCATAAGGTTTCTTTTCTGAGGGCAACTTTGAATAAAATGTTGTTTGAAATTTTTTGAGACATGACTCTAGAATAAATAACCACGATTGAAAAATTAGAATTTTTGCGGTAATCGATTATCTCCCCAGCTAGCTTTTACTTCCATATGCAATGATGTACTGGCCAAACTGGCCAACTGATCTGAGTTCGGAAGTCCAAAAGTAGCTAAATCCTATTCCTGATGAGAATTTGATTAAGACATATTTCAGCGATTACCTTTAAAATGGAGAAGTCGCTGAAATAATAATACATGGAAATCTTCCCTGAAATTATTACGGTACCGGACAATATTTCGCCGACAATTATTTCGCCGACATAATTTCGCCGACAATATTTCGCCGCGACAAAATTTCGCCGACATTATTTCGCGCGACATTATTTCGCTGCGACAAAATTTCGCCGATATTCTAGGTGTCGTTTTTTTTAATTCGCGCCTTTTTTTCTGGCTGAATTTAAGGCGCAAATCTTTACAATTATCTGCAAGAAGAGTAATTATTCGACCGCTATGACTCAGATGCGCAGTTTTCTCATGAGGTACCTTTACTTCAGCTATATTTTCTAATTTGGAAGATTTTAGTGCCGAAAAATCGTGGCGTTGGCATGCATTCCAATCAGAAATTTTGACACGTTGATTGGTTGGAAATAAGTAAAGATGAAGTTTAGGGTCTATGAAATGTTTTTAGCTGGTCCAAAGAGGAATTAACGGTGTCCACAACAAAATGGCCCTTGCTAGTAACCCTCCAAAGAAGAGAAGGAAGTACCTAGTTGCTGGCGAACGAATAAAACGACTGGTAACATAAGCAGTGAACAATTGGGAGAACATCGTTCCTTTCGAATATCTCGGTGCGATCGCTTCCAACTTCAGAATGGCTCAGGTACTTACCGTAATTATTCTAATAGAACACCAGTCTCTAATAGAGCACCACCCCTTAAGACCAAAACTAGGTTGGTAAACCATGTGTTATTGCATTTTTCACACGAAGTCAAAAAAATTTTTGGATGTTGAAAAATAGAGCAACATGGTGTGCTATTAGAATAAATACGGTACATTAAAGCCTGCGAGCCAAAATTCTCTGATGAAAAAATTTCGGATCTGGATGGAGAATAATAGGAATGTTTAATTCTTTGTTGTTATTTGCTTCTCTTATTTGTTGTTATTAGTGATGGAAGCGGGACGGACGGTCCCGAAAGTCCCGTCCCGCCGAAGAAATTTTTACCAAAGTCCCGTCACGGTGGTCCCGAGCTTTCAGAGTAAAAGTCCCAGTCCCGAAAATCGAAAAAATTTTGGGACTTTTTTTATTTATTTCATTGTCAAGAAATTTACACATTTTAGCTTTTTCGCCAATTTATCATTATTCTTCTTATCAATCTTTCGCTTTCGTGCAATTTTTCTCTTGTCTTTCGTCTTTCAAGTCTTTCGTCTTTCTTCGTCTCTAGTCTTTCAAAAAGAGTAGTTTCAATTAACTCAACTTTTTTAAAGAAAAACGAAGGTCCATTTCCTGTGCTAGCGAAAATAGCTCGTCGCTACTTATCAGCTCCAGCTACAAGCGTACCAAGTGAACAGCTATTCTCGGTGGCGCGGATGTATACGACTGCAGGCGTTCAAATCTTTCTTCAGAGCATGCGGAACAATTAATTTTTTTGAACAAGAATCTACGCGTCGTTAATTTCAACTACTAGCTCTTTTGTGATGTAATATTGTGAAATAAAGTTTTTTTGAAACAATGCTTTTATTAGAAGTCCCGAACGAAACTTTTTCTGGTCCCGGCAGAATTTTTGAAAAGTCCCGGTCCCGGTCTCGAAATTTTTTTCTTAAAAGTCCCGTCCCGGTAGTCCCGAAATTTCAATATTTCCATCACTAGTTGTTATTTGCTTCTCTGATTTGTTGTTATATGACTTGAGTCAATAAAAATGTGTGTTGGATTCACTCGAAAATGTCTGGCATGTAATCAATGAAATTAGTAAAAATAGATAATGGCGGCGAAATTTTGTCGTGGCGAAATAATGGTCTGCGAAATAATGTCGCGGGAAATAATTGTCGACGAAATAATTGTTGGCGAAATTTTGTCATGTACCCAATTATTAAGAACTTAAGCTTAATCCACGGCTTCGAACTCAAAATTCTGAATCCCCGACAAAGTTAATAAGCAAGAAATTTCACCAGTTAACTCTAACTTTTGCTGTAAAATTTAATACCACAGGAACCCCTACTAATAGGTTTAAAATCAAAATGAAAAGTAAACAACTAGCAATCACAAAGCACCAATAACTAACCAACTGCCTTGACTGTATAAGACTTCATAATAATTGTTTCCATACGCCTCATAAAAAAGCCACGACACATGATGTCCAAAAGACAAGAACGGAATCAAAACACTGGTCAAATTTTATTTGCACACAAACAAAAGACAACAACATAAGTCACGGAGAAGTTTGATATAATATTTAGACTCGCTTATAAAGGTACACATAGCCCAGGGATTTCGGAAGATTCTGCGACACGGCTACCTTCTCGTCATTGTAAATGTACCAAGTCCCATTTTTCTTCAGATGTACCTGAAGGCCAAAGTGGCAGATCGGCAAAAGTAATTCAATTTCGACTAACCACATAGTGTCCAGATGAAGGCGAAGAACCAATATGAGAAATGAATCCGTCCAGTCGATACTTGCCTGACCCGTTGCGAACTTGAACATTAGTAGGGCCTGTATGAAAAAGTTCTTTATAGCCTTCAAAACGTTTAAAACCAACCGGTTGTCTGTGCAGCAGGCTCATCCTCCATAGGCACGTCATCGAAATGGTCCAACAAGTAGTTCATAGCAGCTTCCGCTCCGGCATTCTTGGTGATTCGGACAGCACGTCTAGCTGCATTGAGATCTAAATCATGGTTTCCTTTTACGAGGATAACACAGCACTGCAAAAATTAAACCGACCATATCCATAGCCGTTATCTTAAAAAGCAAATATTTAATCCATTATTATGAATTGGGTGACAAAAATAATACCTGCGCAACTATATTCTCATCAACTTCAGTTTTCTTGGGCTGATCATCATCCGGCAAAGCTTGCTCTCCAGGCTGCAGACCCTCTGAGTAATAAGCAGTCAAGTCGAGCTCATCCACTTCTTCCACGTCCACCTTGAGCTTCTCCTGTTCCCCAGTGGCAGTGTACGCGAATCTCTGAAATTGCACTAGTACCATTGTGACTAGGTTCCCCTCAAAATATTACACACCTTAAACTGAAGCAAGAGGTAATCCGGAAACGAGCCCATCTTCATAGCCTGTTTAGCCCCCCAGCAGTCTTCGTGATCGGTGACACATACCCGTCGATTACTTCATCGGCAAAAGTGGCAGAAATACATTCTTTTAGACTGATAGTTTTTCTTTCAGGATCATCTTTAGACTAAAACAGAAGTGATGGTCATATGAATATTTGCAGAAAAATAACGACCTGTCGAGCATAAGCCATGGGAATAGTAAGCGGCAAAATGTAGTCATCATGCTTGCGGTAGCGGACATGGGTAGAAGCGATATCCTCAAAGCGATTCACATTGACGAAACGAACAGCATTCACGGGGTTCTGACCAGTCGGAGCATTGTTGTCGATAATTTCAAATAGGTGGCTATAATACTCAGGCGTAAAAGAGTCTCAAGCACAAAAAGTAACTACCGAATATATTGCTCCACATCTTGCTGTTTGGAAGTAGAAAACTCGTAATGACCCCTGCCTACAAGCATATCAGCATGAAATTGCAACAGAGCTAATAAAACTTCACTTACCTACGACCCGACGAAGCTGGATTGGTCTTATTCCATTGAGATTAGAATCAGCCTGAAAGCAATTATTACACATGTGAACAAAATTAAGATAAACAGACCTTGGAATATTCAGTAGCACTATGGAGACCATGGATAATTTTGGCAAACTGGCAGTTGAAGTCATCATGGCATTCCACAGGATCCTTGGAGGCAAATATTTGATCGGCACCTGAGTCATACACCTAAAAAGCAAGACGCTTTCAACAAATCTTACACAGCTTGTGAAGCAAAAGTTACCTGTATAAAGTCGGGCACCACCAACAGCATTTGCAGGAGAGAATTTATGTAGCAACTGGAACCAACGTTGATGAGACCCGTGAAGCCAGGACCATAGGCAGCTTGCAAATCTGTACCCGATTCTTGAATGGCAAAATATTCAGACCTATAAATACGGAAGTATTAGACTACAAACTAATGAAACTTCTAAGTGCTCTTACTTGTTGTAGTCGCGTTGAGCACATCACGATGTTCCTCCGTCTTCTCAAATTTGGTAATATCGAGTCCGAAATGAGCCAAGTGCTTCCTTAGATAGGGATTTTTGACATAGCGATCATTACTGTATTGTTTGCCAGAAGAGAAGTCATACCTAAAGCGATCAAACTAATTTGTGCAAGCAGGTCAACGAAAACTTACTCAAAGCACTCGCCCACTTCGTTTTCAATGGTAGCGACTCTGCAAATGGCACGGTAAAATCAGAAGCGAAAATGTGGAAAACGAAAAAAATTACCGAACGACAAGACTGAATCCGCTCTCACGTGCATGTGCTTCTGCATGCCCCTTTCCATCGTACTTTGACCCATGAGACTGACGACCACACCCGACAAAGCCATCGCTCAAGTTCAGCCTGAAAATATTTCAGATTGAAATAATCACAAATCAGGCACAGGTACAAACCAAAGGTTCTGCTTGATCTGACACCCTTCGGTTTCGCACATCCAACCATCGGTAGGAGTGGACTTTTGCACATCAAGCTGCACTAGATTCTTGACCGTTTCACTTTCGAAGACTTCCGTTCCATCCCACTCAAGTCCCTGAGCTGCATTTTCTTGGATGTGAACGCTCTTGTGCTCTAGAAAATGATTGAGTCAAAGACATTCTCAAGAAAATGAGACCGAAAATCAAACCTATGATTTTTTTAATGATGTGGGACAAGCGCGGGCTGATTTCGGGCTCTCCAGGCTGATCTCTCTCGTCATGTTGGGAAAGATTCGGAGCGAGTACTTGTGCACCTTAACGCGCAGATGTAATTTACATAAAAATGTAAAATTAGTGTGACTTACGATCTCATTGGAGTCTTCCTTGTCTGATTTTTCGTACTTCATGTTCAAAAACAAAACAGAGCCCGTCTTCCTGCAATACTCTGTAACGGCCACCAATAAGGTTTCGCATAAACAAAACAATAAAAAATAAATACCGTCAATGTGACCGCTGCATAGCCCCACATATTTGGAAAGACACACGAAGAGACCATCTTAAAATAATAATAAACCACTTAGAAAATTAGGAATTAATAATACCAGAAAGAAAGGCGTTACAAAACAGTAAATGCAATCATCTTTGAAGACTTTGTCCGCGGCAGCTGGTTCCTTTAGCTTTTGCTCCTCAATCGCAATAGAATTTTGAACTGAGACCGGATCGGCGGCCATGTTGAACTGTTTGCTTTTTCTGAAATAAGAGCAGTTTCATCATTATGATCCAAAAGGCATTTGGCTAAAGTTCTATGATACTTTAAAGTTGAGTTCCGCTGCTATTAAATCAACGATAAAAGCAACGAATTTTATCTAACACAAGCCTAGCCTACGATTTTTTAAGGGACACGGACAATTCGCCTCCAGGACAATTCGCCTCCGGGCCGATTCGCCTCCCGGGACAATTCGCCTCCAGGACAATTCGCCTCCAGGACAATTCGCCTCCGGGACAATTCGCCTCCCGGGACAATTCGCCTCCCGGGACAATTCGCCTCCAATTACATTTTTTATTTCCTGCTCAGTCTTTCAGTTCACTCCACGAACAATAAGCTTATTCTTAGTTTTCATTTTTGCAGTTAAGGTAATGTTGTAGTTGTATTCGAATCATTTTTGAACTTTTCTGTCAATCCATCACCGGATCGCCCTAATTTTCTCATGTTGTTGTCTACATGGTCCATTTAGAAGGTCCACTTGGATCATGGAGGTCTCCAGCTAGTCAAAAAAAATTTCAGCCACTAAAGTTACTCAAATTTTAGATACGTTCATCAAAACAGCTAGTTATATAAAATATCTCAGATTTAGATGGTTTAGATAAACTGACAAACATTTGACCAAATGGACACTCATATGAACCGAGTGGATACCCACGTCGTGTGTTTGGTGTTGCATCTCTTTTTTAAATTGAATTTTATACCACGTATTCACCGGAAACCTGTATAAAATGGACAATTGCTCCCTGTTCATAAAGGCATTCTTACCCTGCTCAGATAATAGAGACAACAACTATTTGACTTCAAATTTATCAGGCCATAACCAACTTTAGCTGCCTTTCTTTTAATCCAAGTGGACGACCACATGGTTTAGTTAGTGCATGGATTATCCATGAGAACTAAAGTTGGATCATAGAAAAATTTTTTAAAAGTTCTTTACAAGACGAAAATATTACTATCCGGGTACCACTACACTACCTGAGTACAATAAAATCAAGTGGTCGTCAATTTGGTGCAAATTTTTTTTACGTTTTTCATATTCCGAAACCAGTTTTCTTGACTAATTTGGGCATGCTGAAGATGGTTCAATAATAGTAAAAGAAGGTTTTGTATGGTATTTTTTGATAATTGGGAAATAATTGAACTTGCCAAAACTAGAAAATAGCTTACAAAACGGCATTTCACCACTATCAAACCATCTTCAGCATTCCCGAGTTAGTCCAGAAAATAGGTTTTTGAACCCAAAAAAGTGAAAAAAAAATTGCTCCAAGTGGACGACCACTTGGTTTGGTCGGTTCAGACTACAACATTTTTCAAAATGTAGGAATTTGAAAAGTGTGGACCATTTTGTGTGTGGGCCAATTTGGTATGGATCAGTCTGGTGTGGATAGATTCGCTTAACGCCCGTAAATGAATATACACCTGGACGAGGGATACTTACCTCCAATTGTGGGGATCGCTTCATTGAACTCAAAATTTACATTTGAAGCATGGTTGGTTTTCGATTTAATTTTTTTTCAAATTTTCAGGCCATCCACGTGAACATACACCTGACCTAAAAATACCTACCCTGGGTTTTGGGGTCCGGATGGGTGAAATCGCGGTTTCGGTTCTATCAAACAGGATTTACCACACAATTTCACGTCGAAAATAAGGGTTTGAACGTGGTATGTTGACTGTGACTTTTCAAAAATTACTTCTACTACTTTTTTTGTACCGGAGGCGAATTGTCCCGGGAGGCGAATTGTCCCGGAGGCGAATTGTCCTGGAGGCGAATTGTCCCTGGAGGCGAATTGTCCCGGGAGGCGAATCGGCCCGGAGGCGAATTGTCCCGGGAGGCGAATTGTCCCGGAGGCGAATTGTCGCGGACCCATTTTTTAAATCGACAAAATAATAGACTAGCGAGACAAGATATTCAGTCACAAATAGCCGTTTTTCGAAACCGATGATTTCTTAGAGTGAAAAAATTTGTTCGAATTTGAATGCCAAATATTTGGCGATAAAAATTAGATGGGAAGACAAAAGTTTTGTCACAAAATATTTACAGTCAACATTTACCGGACAGCCTTTTTCAGAAATAGGTGTCCGATTATCCAGGTTTTGCTTTTTTAGAGTGAAAGGTTTTTGGACTTTGAAAAACGATCGGCAAAATCGGCATACTTGCGATATTTGCGACCAGATTGTCAAAACAGAATTGACAAAACATTCAAAAAGAGGCTAAAAAGTGTCCGACCCAGTTGGGAAACGAACTTTTGCGTGTGTCCGGTTATCCAGGTTCGACTGTAGTAAAAAATTACAAAATGCATTTAGAAGCTCTTTTTGCCCAGCTTCAGTGACTAAAACATAGTAAAAGTGCTCCACGAAATTTTGTCTACGACGAAATTTTGGCCCGACGAAATTTTGAGCGCGACGAAATTTCGGTCCCACGAAATTACCGTATTTTCTCTATTTATTACCCCCTCTCTAATAATTACCCCCTCTCTATTAATTGCCCCCCTATAGGCACCCTGTATCTCAGCTCAAAAAATTATTTTGCAAATCTGTTTTGTGCGTTTTCTTAATCATCACGATATTAGTTGATTCCACTTTTTAGATTTTGGTTAAGCACCAAAAAATTTCAAAATCGAAATAATTTTTCCCGATTTTTTGGGGGTTGAAAAATAATTACCTCGGGTAATTAATATAGAAAATATGGTATGTCACGTACCGTCCTCAAATATCGACTTAAAAATAGAGAAATTTTTATGAATTCATAGTAAAAGTTTAACCTCTGCGCAAAATTTTGAAGCTGGGTACAATTTAGAAGATAAATTGTGGGTCATTCTCAACTATTTATCAATTACAATTTCAGTTATTTTTCATGATTAGTCACAATATCAACGACAAAAAAAATCGTACCATGGTCTTCAGTCATTAATACTATGACTGTAGTTATTTGCGGCTAAGCGCGCATAGGAAGAAACAAGTAACAAGATCTTGCTTTAAAGATTTAACCATGAAGAGGCATAATTCAGATGCAACAACCGGATATATACGAGATCTTACACAACGGATATACAAGATCTTACACAACGACACAATCACAATATTCTAATTTACTTATCAACTCAAGGTCATCTAATCAATTTGAGAATAGTATCGGCCAACGTAAGTAAATAAATCGAAACTTTCCACACCATAAATAAAAACGCTGTGCGAACTATGAAATTTCCCTAACCTTTTGCGAAAAAACGACAAAAGACATAGGAAGTATAACGCACTTTTTTATTGTCAAAATATCAATCAAACAAGTACACGGTGAAAATTGAAACAATCGAGAATTAAATCCAGCATCTAACTGAGTTTCTTGAACACTTAAGCCTTAGTCCCAATAAATCGGATTTTGTCGCCCACTTTGGAAACCACTTGTTGTTTCACCAGCAAGTTCAAGCCCTCGTCAAATGATTCCTTATCGATCATCTGCAAATGCGACAATTTAATAAGACTAATCATGAAAAAAAACTGAAATTGTAATTCACCTTATTCATTGTGCGGATATCCTGAATATAATTATGAGTTGAAGTTCTGAAGACTCATAAAATAGTACCTTGAAAATTTTTAGAATTGATAAGCTTCCTTTGCGATTCTCAACCTCATGTCTAATGGCATCTGCAACCATCTGATTACGCTTCTTGAAACCTTCGGTTGCTCCAGAAGCGAGTATTTCCACATTCACTAGGCCAGTAGAAGGGTCGGTAGCAGACTGACGCAGAGCTTCTTTGTACAAGTTAAAACCATCTTCAACATCTTGAGGCGAGACAGTGTTGGACAGACGCATCTTGGCAAAGGCTTCCGAGAGTCTGACAAGAGATTCCAATTGCCGCGGGTACGCTGTGATATGACCCATCTCCTTAGAGCCGTGGCTTCGCATATCCAGATATTTCTGTGTCAAAAGCTCTGCAGTCTTCTCTGTCAGCTGTGGCTTGATGTTGTCCTTGGCATAAGAAATGTAGTCTCTTTAAAAAACGGTGAATGGGAGAAAAAGGAGTAACCAATAAAGCCCAAACCTGAGAAAAGCCATATCCAAGGCCTGCTCCCGTTCTACTTCCTTGTCTGCTTCCAAGTAGAAATTGACCAAATGTTTTCCCAGACGCCTGTCGTACTCTTCGATAGCCGGGTCCAGCACTAAGAATATGAGATCGAAACGAGAGAGCAAGGTATGTGGAAGATGCACGTTTTGGATAATATTCTTCTTCTTATTCCACTTAGAATCGATGGGTTAGCAGCAGCAAGAATTGAAGTTCTTGCATTCAGTTGACAGATAATACCAGCTTTGGCGATAGAGAGCGTTTGTTGTTCCATGACCTAAATAAAGGAGCTTAGTCTGAACGTCTGAAGTTTACAAAAACAGAATAAAAGCTAACCTCGTGAAGAATACTTCTGGTGCTGTCACTCATCTTGTCGAACTCATCAATGCAGCAAACACCATTGTCCGCCAGCACCAAGGAACCTGTTTGAAGAACGACGCCTTTGCTGTCTGGATCTCTGCAAAAAAGAGAATTAGAATTCGCACTGGGCTGATCATCAAAATTACCTTGTTATTGAAGCACTCAGACCGACAGCAGATGACCCTTGCCAGAAGTATACTGTGAACGCGGAACAAGCTTGAAAACATACTGCCTAAATAAAATATTTTGAAAATAATGAGAAGCCTTTTCAAATTGCAAAATTACAAAAGCTGCGACTTGGCAGTGCCTGGATCTGAAAGAAAGACGTTAAAACCGATAATAACGCGTCACAATAAATGCCTACCTCCGCAGAGCAACAGATTGATCTCGCTTCTGAGTTTAACACGATTCCCATCCTCATCTGATTTGCGGCATCCACCGAATAACAAACACAAAATTCCTTTCTTGATCTCATCGTGCCCGAAGATGGTCGGGGCTAAAATACGAATAGCCTCACGATCATTGACATTCACAATTAAAAAATTACCAATAGACTTAACTAGGCGATCGACCACATCAGGCTGTTTTGAAAGATCCGTAATTTCTTTAATCCTCTCTTCCGTCATGTAGCAGCTGAATAATGATTGAGTGCGAGCTACACCGAATAATAATTTTAAACCTACCCATCATTAGATTCATGAAGACGATTCTGATCCATTTTTCGAAAATGAATTACGTCAATACTGGTTCTGTACACTGATTTTACACTTTGCTGGGCTGGATTAAGTCGGATTGGCGTGGCTCGGAAAATCCCTGTGACACAGACTCGATCTCCAGGATGTACATTCTCCACCAAACTTCCGTGGACGAACAGAGTGACGGTGTGCTGAGTTTGACCGGTAGGCATATCACCTGAAATAAACTCTATTAGATCAGAAATAGATGGAGAAGAATCTCAAAACAATACCTGGAATTTCTTGGAGCTTGATGACCTGCTTGTCAAGAAAAATTGATCGATTGTGCACAAGCTGAAAGCAATACGCATTTCCACAGCTGGCGCAATTGACGGGCTCTTCAATGCGTCCACAGTCAACCATGTTCTCAACCTAAAATTACAAGCTTTAAAATTAAGGAAATGAAAGAAAATTTTCCGAAGTTACCAACCGTGCTTTTGCAGACCGAACATTGGAAGAAACCTAGAAGCTTAATAAATTCAGATTTACTCTCATCCGCAAGTAAAAATTACCATTATTCATTTCAGGAATAAGCGGTGAGATACGGGTCACCATTCCACTTGTTGTGATGAGCTGATCCACATCTGGAATTAACAACGATTAGTAGACTACATAGATAATGAGGCTGAATATTTACCTTGAGGGTTCAAATCACGCATGTTCTTGGTCACTTCGGCATTGTACGGTCGGATCTCAATTGGCGATGGTAGCTCCTTGTTGTATGTTTGGGAAAAATTTCATTCACGGTAGAGTCTGAAAAGAAAAGACAGTGAACCTAGTGACGCCCGCCAATAACACTTTTCATAACCATGTCACTTACCAAGGTACGGGATGATGTCCTGAAATTTTTAAAATGTAATATAGGACCGCCAGACAATGATTTTTTATTGACGAAAAAAACAATTACTTACGGCAGGATAGGCGATGATCTTTTTGTAGAGAGAACTGTTGAACTCGAGAACATGGCCCAAATTCAGATCCAGAATGGAGAGCTCGCACATATTGATGCCACGTAGTTTCTCCATGTAGTAGGGACTGCTCAAATCAATCTGCACGCGTTCACCAGTAGCCATCAGGAGAGCATTTTCGTCTTCATCCACCTCACCGATCCGAAATGTTGTGATGAAAGATCTGAACGCTTTCTGTACCTCTTCGACAACGATTCTAGAATTTTTGGATAGGTGAAAATAATAAGGATACACATAGTACAAAAACGACCTTGTTCCCCAAATGTAAAGCTTGGAAGCAGGTGCGATCAACCCATCCTCCATCACATCGTCTTCGTCCTTTTGCAGCAGGTTATCGGCATTGTCTGAAAAGTTAACTTTTTATGAGCTGGTCGAAATTTCCAAAAAAAAACTCACCAATCTGTATTCTCTTATGATGCGAAATAGTGGTTCCCAAATCTGGACGAACGCGGCTGCTGGCTCCACGATGCTGCGAAATCACGGTTGAACCACTGACCACGGAAGCACCAGCCTCGGAAGCCTCGTAGCCATTGACACTGGAATCTAAAAATGAAAATTTTTGGGTGACGGCTATTCTATCAAAATTTTTGACTAACTTACCACTCATACGAGACTCATTCTGCGAATTGCGATCGTAATCCTGCATGGGAATTAACGGCGAACTTCTTCCGGATTGAGATGACATTTTTACTTGATGAGCTACAAATGCGTTTTTTTTAAGAAATTGGAGAAAACACTTGGCGTTGGTGTCTTAGCTGCATTCATATTCCAGCGAAACACGAGTCGCGCAATAAACTTTCATAGGTTTCGTCCAGTCTTGGCCAATCAACCGGCGTTATCAATCGGTTTATTCGCCGGTGGACCACCGGTTGATCACCTTTCTCAACCGGTTGATCAACTGAAAATCAATCAACCGGTGGATGGTTGATGTGGCGGTCGATTGCCGAAAATTGCCAATCAACCGGCTGATCAACCGGAAATCAATCAACCGGTTGATGGTGGATGTGGCGGTTGATAAGCAAAAAATCCTGATCAACCGGTTGATCAACCAGAAAACAATCAACCGGTTGATGGTGGATGTGGCGGTTGACAAAATCCAGGCGTGCCCAAGACTGGTTTCGTCAAGAACGATTTTTATTTTCAGCTCCAGACATCTTATGCTTGAAATTAAGAATTATATGCCAATCATTACATGGATGGTTTAACGACGGTCAAATGCTGTTTTTCATTAAACTTGAGTCAGACCAAATTCGGAGTTGTGGATTTAATAAATTTGCCCCGATCCCTTGCAATGAAAACTGTGCTGGTATTGGACGCGAAGTGGCCAACCCTTGGCCGGATACAACACCATGTAGCGGTATAACAATTTTAAAAAGCTCCCCCCAGACTCCGGCGTAACACGAGTGGCGTAACACAATTTGACTAGTGTTACGCGTAACACTGTTTTGAGTCGCGTAACACGAGTGGCGTAACACGAGTCAAGTAACATAATTTGTTACGCGACTCGTGTTACGCATGTCTGTTACGTGTAACACTGCTTTCGAGTCACGTAACAAAGTCTCGTAACACGCTATTTTGTTACGCGTAACACCGAGTCACGTAACACCTGATTTTCGGCTTCTGGATTTATTTTTTTGTGTTTCACCTTTGGAATGTTTGTCTGCTTATGTTAAACTAAATTTAAGGGTGTGTATGAGTTTTTAAACATCAGAAGCAATAGAAATTTTCCAATTTCGGACGCATCGTATGTTACGCGAGTTGAGTCACGTAAAAACACCCTGTTACGTGACTCGCTTTTTCGACCCTAGTAGCGAATACCACCCCCCCCCCCTAACAAATTTTTTTTCAAAATCAGGTTTTAACCATGACCTTTTTCCGGTCCAAGGAGTCGCGTCATATCGAGACTTGGCTGTATAAAATACTGCATTAATATTGGCAGCCTATTTATAAAATTAGTTTATTTTAAACAATCATCAGATTGTCAGCAAATTCGTGCATGTATCCTAAAAGACTTTAATATGACTAGAGGCGCCAATAAGCGCTTGTAGCCCCTTAATAATATGAAAAAATGTAACAGTTTTTCAAAAAGATAGAATTACACGAAAAATTGTTGTATCTTTGAGGTGATTCAGGATACCTTCTAGTCGTACACTTTCCGGATAATTGAGGTAGGATCAAGGCAATTTTCTCACATTCCAGGCGACTGGAGTAGCATCCACGCGTTTGGGGCACCCTCCAGGCAGTTTTAGTTTTCCAGGCAAATAAATTTTCATCCGTATTTTGCATTAAAGGGGGAGTGTATCTCTTGTCCGTATCTGATCCTGCATGGAAAACGTTTGAATTCAAATTAGACCAATTTCGGAGGTTGCTGGTTCGAATCTCTCTGGGTGTAAACTGCAGTTTTAAATTGAAAAAAGCACTCTGTTAGGCTCCTCTTCTCAGCCATATTTGTCGATTAAAAAAAGATCGTAAAAAATAGTGATCCTGGTCTGAAATATAATTAAAAAAATAGCACTTGCAGATGGTAAACACTATATAAAGATGATTTCTATGCAAAAATGGTTTTTTGTGAACAGCCCTGTAAAAATAATGCGCGGATATCTGAATGAAAAGACAGGAAATTCTCGGAGGGATAGAGGCTGTGTATTTTCGGAAGGACTTGATATAAAATGGACTCTGGCACTGGACTAGACTACGTAGGTGTTATCACCTGGATCAGACCACCTGAGTACTTGGGCTCTACTACTACCTTGATCTGACTATTGGAAGCGAGAAAACTGTAAATATCTTTCCTGCATGTCTCCAATTAGCATTCTTTATCCTTGTATAAAACGTCAACGTTAACAGGGTCAAAATAATCGTTGACCTCAAATGTGTTACGTGACTCGGTTGTTACGCGTAATACGTTACGCGTAACACGCAAAATGTTACGTGTAACATAGAAAATCGCTGTTAAGTGACTTTTGTTACGCGGGTCTGTTACGCGACTCAAAAAGGTGTTACGCGTAACAGAGTCGCGTAACACAAGTCGCGTAACAGAATTTTTTACGTGTTACGCCGGAGTCTGGGTGGAGCTAAAATGTTAAAAGTGGCCCCCGCACGTACGTGGTGCGCCGAGACCCGTTTTCTAAAGCTGCATTCATACTCCAGCGCAACACGAGTCGCGCAATAAGCTTTCATATGTTTTGTCAAAAATGATTGGGCACAACGCATAAAAATCAAATGTTTTACTTTGGTTTAAGCCTTAAACTTTAAGGTCATGTAGGACGTTTGGACAGGTTTACAATGTTCTTGATTAGTTTAAGGAAATGTTTTATTTGGGTATTTGGTTAAACAGTATCCCCCAAGTAAACACCGCACCCCCCCCCCCTCAAATAACCCCGTAGGCTAAACTAAGCCTTTCCCCCGCCAGTCAATTTAGCTCGGGGACCACGCGATTTTTTTACTGAAAAAAGGTGAAAAAATTTGCCTTGGTCCCCAAGCTAAATTTACTGGTGGAGGAAAGGCGGAGGTGCTTGAACCCCGTTTTCCTCCTGGCATTTGAATTTTTAGTCTGAAGCAACCAAACCAAGTGGTCGTCTACGTGGAGCAATATTTTTTACTCTTTCGGGTACCAAAACTTGTTTTCTGTACTAACTCTGTCATGCTGAAGATGGCTTCATAGTGGTAAAATGCTGTTTTGTAAGGTATTGTTTGAGTTTTGGCAAAATCAAGTTTTACTTAAACCAATTATTTTCCAATACTCAAAAATACCCTACAAATCGGCATTTAACTATTATCAAACCATTTTCAGCATACCCGAGTTAATCCAAAAACAAGTTTCGGAACCTTATTTGGACCGCCGCCGGCGGTCCAACTATGTATTAACTATAAATTTGATTTAAGTGGACGACCACTTGGATTTGTTGATACATGGGAGATCCAACAAAATATAGGAAAATGTTTGAATTAACAAATAAACTTTTCAAGACAAAAAATATAAAATAAATTCGTGTCGAGACAAATATTTGTGGATGAATTAAATGTGGATGAATTCGCCGTGGATGAATTTGCTGTGGATGAATTCGACGCCGCCCCTACATAACATGAATTGAGTTATTTTTTAAATATGGACAAGTATGGATAAGAACTATGACAAAAAAACCGTTTCTGATTGACCAACCCCCACTTAAAATGACCGCTAGGATCTAGGCAGCACACAGGAAATGAACAAGTTGTAGATTTGTACATTTTTTTAAAAAATCAGCAAAAACAAGTCACGCAACGGTGTTGCGCGACTTGTTTTTGCTGATGTCCGTATTTTTCGAATTATATCATATTATTTTATTACCAAAACTCTTTTTTAGATCCTAGCGGTTATCTTGAGTATATGTATGCAACTGAAAATAAAAATCGTATCTGTGGAAACCCATGAAAGTTCGTTGTGCGAATCATGTTGCACGTTAGTATAAATGCAACCTAATTAATCAGCTTCTATTGTATGATGACGATGATGAGGGCGCCGCAGTCAAAGTAAAGGCTTTTGACGAAGATGGGGTGAAAATGTTTCAGATTTTAAGAAATCCGGCATTTATGCCATGAAGAATAGAAGAAAAATTGGAGAATCGCGTTTTATTCACCTTCTGACCTAAATAAAACTACCCAAATAAAAGTCTTTCCTATTTTTTGTACATAATACCAGCTCAAATTTTCCGTACTAAATAATTCTGAAGACTTAAGCACCCGAAATCTCAGCGTATAAAAAATTTAAAATAACCCAGAAACAATAAAACAATAAAGTTCCATAAAAAATAAAAACAAAATCGGAATTAAAATTACTGAATGAAGATAACAAGGAAACATTCAAAAAAGTCAAACGCCGCCAGTTGCCTGATTTTCCGCAAATTTTGAACTCCTTAATTTTCAGGAATATTAGAAAACAAGGTGTTTAGATAATACAAAAGAGTATTTTGTTTTTTGAAAAGGAAAAAAAACTCTTGAGTGTATTTACAAGTTGTGGCTTCATTTTGAGCCTGTAGATGTCAGTGGCCACAAGGAAATATTTTGCAAAAGTCATGGAAATTATGGGCGGCGATAAATTCATCCTCGGTAAATATCCTCTACCGTATATGCTCTATTAATTAGACACCCCTAAGTTCAAAATCGTGTTTTTGGCATTGTGTTTTTGACCCACTTTTTGATCACTTCTCTCAGGCAAGTTACCACCCATTTTGTAGCTAGAAAGATGAGCTATCAAATGGGTGGTAACTTGCCTGAGAGAAGTGATCAAAAAGTGGGTCAAAAACACAATGCCAAAAACACGATTTTGAACTTAGGGGTGTCTAATTAATAGAGCATACCGTATTTCCTGTAATAAGGCGGCACCCTCTAATAAGGCGGCACCCCAACTTCGAGGGTCTATATCTCGAACCAGAGTAAATATTTTGGTTACCTGTTTGATGCGTTTTCTTAACTCCCACGAGCTCTACCAATTCTAATTTTTAGATTTTGGTTGAGCACCCAAAAATCTCGAGATTGAATTCGAATTTTTCGGATTTTCAGGGTTTGAAAAATAAGGCGGCATGCCGCCTTATTACAGGAAATACGGTATACGGTAATTCTGTCCTGACAGGAATAATTTTCATTATCATACTTTTTGATTTTTTTTCGGGAAGCAGGACTCTGGATCATCTCTACGCTACAGTAGCACACTTTTTATGTCTTGTGCTTAGGCGCAGAGTAGGCCAGCGTACGTTAGAACGAACTCAAACATGTATTCTCCACATGTCCCTCCAAATTTTTAAGGTTACAGGTTCCAATCCAGGTGTTAACAGACGTTATTTTTTCTTGATCAACGTTCATAAAATAGTTCTTATAAAACCAGCAGGCCTCAGGGTGGGTAGAAGAATCATGCGGTACCTCCCCAAATGGATATCCACATCAAAAATCTAAATTTTGGGTTCGACTGAAAGTAATTAAAAATCATTGTAACGGGTATTTTTGACTGAATTTCAACCCTTTCTAAGCAAAATCTAGGTAGAAATGATAGATTTTGAAAGATTTTTACTTTCTGCTGCCTAATGCGTAAAGAACCTCTGGTATGCATATGTTTTTATGCATCCAGAGTCACTTTCGAGTGATTTGTGTCTGAGGTATGTGGGCGTGCGCATCACCTTGAAGGTATATCTGAGCTACTGAGGGTAGACTGTCGCCACTGCAGGTAGATGACTATTAAAATAACGAACAAGACTCTCTGCCAATTATTCCTGCCGAGAAAAAAATAAGAGGATGAATTTACCGAGGATTAATTCACCTAGAGCCGGAAATTATAATTGAAAAACAAGTCTTAAATCTAATTTTTTTAAAAATTGGCTCTAGTGTACAATACGTTTCCTTTTTTCGCCTCGGTCCCCCTGTTGTTTTGAAGGTAAGATTTTTCAGGAATTTACTGATTTCGGATTTTCAGGGCATGCCCATGTTTTCAAAACTTGTGCCCATCAATTAAAAAAGTTCCTGATCATTGGTTTTCTAACAAAACCACACCTAAAATCTAATTCTAGGCCTTGTTTTGTTAGAAACTAAGTTGAAAAATCCGTTCAGAAGTTCAATGACTAGGGAAAAGTTGTGAATTGGTGGGCACCACATCCTGACAAAAGCTTTAGTTTATATTGCCCTTACCTAATTTTTCAACTTCAAACATTGAAGGCGATTTTATGGCACAGCACAAAAAAATAACTAGAGAGAAACATATTTACATAAAAATTACTTAGAAAAATAGGTAGCGCGAGAGGACTTATCTAGTAGGTAAAGGCTTTAAATAAAAAAAACCATTACATTCCCAGTCGTCGTTAGCATACCCTGCATTGACTTCTCAGCTACCCAGCATTTAGACTTGATAAAAAACCTCCATCAAATACATCAAATTATTACTAAAAACAAAAGTTTCTGCAAAATCAAGCTCTTTATTGCGACTGTAACAAAAACCAAACAAACACAACATCAAAATTATTCTGACTTGGGTATCGTCTTTTCTGCATCAATTCTATCTTCTTCTTCTCAGTAGCAACAATATTATCCATCCGGACATCGATTCCCAAGTCCACTTCAGGTATCCCTACCAGCATCTGATTGGAGAGTAGTTCATCGTTTGACTTGCTAGCATAGCCCTTCACTTTCTCAGCCGCCCTGAACAAGATGGATTCTTCGATGCCAGCACCTGCCTTGAATTTCTTTGAGCTGGGTTCAGTAGATTCCTGATCAGTGCCATCATTTTTATGAAGTCGCGAGTCGATGTAGTTGCGCCTGATTAAATGGTGAATCAAAAAAATGTACGGT
Source organism: Ditylenchus dipsaci (assembly GCA_004194705.1). Lineage (NCBI taxonomy): Eukaryota > Metazoa > Nematoda > Chromadorea > Rhabditida > Anguinidae > Ditylenchus > Ditylenchus dipsaci. The sequence goes on along the minus strand of SADC01001320.1, from coordinate 181,896 downwards.
TTTTTTGAAAATTTTTAGTTCTGATTTTTTTAAATTCTCGTTGCTGTTTTTTGTCAACAATATGTTCATATTTTTTGTGTTTTCTCAATTTTTGTAGCTCCCAGGTAGCTTACGTACTGTCACCGATTTTCTTGGGAAAATTGGTCGGGCAGGGGATTACGTACACCAATTTTTCAAACACTAAATACATAAGTCTGTATATAACTATTACAGTGAAAACATTACTCATCTGGGGATTGAGCACTAATCTCGACGTACAACCAACGTCCGCGAAACGAGAAAGCGATCACGAGAAAGTTTTTAAGCGAAACTATGAAGTTTAATAAAGCAGACTATTTTTTTAACAACCCACAATTATAGATTCTACCAACTTACCGTATTTCGGTGTACGGCCAGTTAGCGAGACGGCCAGTTAGCGATGGCCAGTTAGCGAGACTTTTTTTTAAAAATTTTTGATATTTTTTGCCATAAAAGTACTCTTTTTGTGGAAAACAGTTTTTCTGAGGCCACCCAGTATCTGAAATTTCCTCAGGAATCCGAATCAAAAAACATAATTTTAAAAACAACGCGTGGTCGCTGAGATATGACCTAAAGTTGCGTGCTTGTCATTTTTAAATGATGACTATCCAACTTTAAGTCATATCTCAGCGACCACGTGTTATTTTAAAATTCTGTTTTTTTATTCGGATTCCTGAGGAAATTTCAGATACTGGGTGGCCCCAGAAAAACTGTTTTCCACAAAAAGAGTACTTTTATGGCAAAAAATATCAAAAATTTTTAAAAAAAGTCTCGCTAACTGGCCATCGCTAACTGGCCGTCTCGCTAACTGGCCGGTCCCCTCGTATTTCCTCTAATAGGACTACCCCGTCTAATTAAGCCACCCTCAACTTTGATAGTCTGTACCTCGAGGCAAGGTAAACATTCTGCCGAGCTGTTTATGCGTTTTCTTAGTTTTTGCGAGCTCTACCGATTCAACTTTCCGGATTTTGGCTGAACCCACAAAAATCTTAAAATGACTCTAATAAAACCACCCCCTAGAGGGTGATTGAAAATGAATCCACGGTGGGTTAATTAGAGGAAATACGGTAGATGGGTAAAACTAGAACCGAATGGTTAAATTCTAGAAAAATTATTCTGTTAATGTTTTGCTCTTCACCTTCGCGGAGGTGAGCTATCAAACTGAAAAATGAAAGCTATTAATTCCAACCAATCTAGCTGGATTTAAAAATCTATATCGATAAAAATTAGACCGAAGGTGAGACTTCACAAAAACGCTGCTTCACATGTTTATACAGCTTACAGGTGCCGGTTAAAATTTTGACCCCTGACCGCATTCATTTATCGCACGGGTTGTGTTTTGATACACCAGAGCCCACTTCTCTCATCACACCGCTCGTCCGTGATAATATTTTTTAAGGACGGAACTATTGCAAAAAAGCCCTCATACTGTCTTTTTCAGCACAATGTTCCAGAAAAACGATGGGCCGCTATTTATTCCAACCTTCCACTAGGCTATCGTTATTTTGATATAGGAACTAAAAATGGATTCAGTCAAACCTGGATACAACACCACCCCAAGGGACCGAGGTTATCAGAAGGAGTCCCGGGCAAAATCGATGACATCCCGTGTTATCAGAAGGAGTCCTTGGCAGGATCGACGATATTCCGTGTTATCAGAAGGATTCCTTGGCAGAATCGATGATATTATGTGCTATCAGGAGGATCCCTTGGCGAACCGATGATATTCCGTGTTGTCAGGAGCATTCCTTTCCGACCTAGGATGGTGTCGTATTCAGATGGTGTTGTATCGAGGGTTCACTTGACTTAATTTTAGTCAAAGCTGACCAAATCGGTCCATTTTCGGGTTGTGTTATATCGAGGGTGGTGTTGTATCCAGGTTGGACTGTACCCGATATTATTATGAAACAACGAACTAAAAATAGTTAGCCGGTATTTTCATAAAGGGCTCCTGTCAAACGATGGATCTTTACTAAGAAATTCATACAGTCCTTCACAATTTCAGATCATTATGAAAATTTCTCTAATCGGCAAACGTACGCAAGTTGACTACACTAATCGACTGAATGAAAAATATTATTGATTAATTTTCTACCTACATTTCTTCATTCTCGTCCCGAAGCAATGTCTCCTTCTTGAACTGCTCCTTGATGTCATTCTCAATGTCTGCGGCAGCCAAAGCAGCTTTTCTGTCGTCACTCAAGCGCAACATTCCTCCTCCTTTCATTCTGGAAAGCATACATCAATAATTTTTGATGTTCAGCAATCAAGCGCTCAAAATTCCAACCTGAATGGATCCTCATCGAGCTCGTTGAATTCCCTAGCCATTTCTTTGCCGACAGCGCATTCGACCTAAAACCATCTAATTGCTACCATTTGTGATAGTATTGGATTACCGCAGTCATCCCACTTCTTCTCTCCCTGGACTTTTGAGCTTCTCGGATGTCACTGATTTTAGCCCTATAAATCTATAAAATGTTTGCATTCACATTGAGTGGGTAACCAACATGACTTACTCGACTTCATCTTCGGTTCCTTCTTCATCTCCATCTGCTTGACCGATGGTGACTTCATTTCCTCGAGACCGGGGATGGCGCAGCTTTTTCGGCTTCCTGTAAATTAACTACGTAATTTTAAAATAAAGGTGTTTGCATATAGTTATTCGCCGATGGTCAACAAATTCTTACCTGAATGTTGCATCTGTTGGCTCCATTTGGACGTTTAGGACTGAAAATAAAGGATTTCATCATTTGTAAAGACACTGGCTTTTTTCTTTAAAACAAAAATTTTCTTTTCTAACCTGCCAATTTGTTCAAATAATTTGGAAAAAATTGCAAAATGACAAGAAATTTGACAGATTGGAAAAAGTGGAAAAGTTACAGGAATTAGACTCTAATTGTCAAAGGTGAATGGTATGTAGGAGATCTTGCAAATGTCGGAAGCTTTGGAAAAAGATACTAAAGACAAATTTAAATTGCCTCTGTTAGGGAGACTCAATTTTGTACACCAATATTTTTATTCGAAATCTGTGGAGACTGTCCACTAACAGGTAAACTTCCAAACCCAGAGATTACTAATAAAACGAGTAGATAAAATAAAGCAAGGTCATTTCTCGAGAAAGACTATAGGAATGATGAGAAATACATCTATAAATCAAGATAGACTCCGAGAGAAACACCGCAGCTAGACAAAAGGACCGATGAGCACAATTGCTTGTTTTCGCACACTTGGTTGACATCTACGTTGTCGGAAACGCTAGTTCTTGGAAGAACTAAAGTGGGTTAGTGTTGCAATGGTTGGTTTATTGTTTCAAGCCTGAAAACATGTCTGTAATGAACATCTCGTTTTCAGGCACATCATTTCACCGCACACCAAATCGATGGTTAGTTTTGATAATCAAGTGAAATTTATTTTTTCTTAAAAAACGGAAACTTTTAGAATTTCGCCAGTGCTTTGAACTGTATGCTGATAATGGAGTCATCCGTAACGAGGTGATTTCATAGTGATACAGTCTACTCTCGATAAACTGGCACCCCTGGGGACCAGTCTGGGGTGCCAGTTTATCGGGGGTGCCAGTTTATTGGGATGTTACTTTGCCTAATTTCTTTGTCGGCCAGCCAAATAGGACTTTTTCAATGTGCCAGTTTATCGAGGGTGCCAGTTTATTGGAGTGCCAGTTTAACGAGAGTCGACTGTAGGGGCCTTCATTTCACTTTATGAAGTTTTTAGATTGGCGCAATTAAAAAAGATCTGTTTTTCGTTAACTTTCTTTTTTGTTTACAAGTGACATTTCGAAATCGTGGTGAGGGTAGGTCCTCGGCGACGCTGACACAGCGCAGTTAATAGTGCAACTAAGGATTTAAAACCGCAAAAGAAGCAAGAAGCAGATACCGTATTTCCTCTAATAGAGCGGCATGCCGCATCAAGGATTTACAGAAGAGACGTAGACTAAAAGATCACGCAGATAATTCAACCTTTTTTTTGCCACGACTTCACTGCTAAAGAGCATTTCCGTGCGAAACGAAAGGCGAGGGCCAGAAAAATATGGTAAAAGGACAACTGCCGACGATCCCAACTGCCGACGCCCAACTGCCGATGATCCCAACTGCCGACGCCCAACTGCCGACGATTCCAACTGCCGACCCCTAACTGCCGACGAATTACCAAATTATGATTAAAAGAAAAGTTTTTAGGTCATAAAATGAACCAACAACAAATATTTTGGTACAGAATAAGATTTTGTACCAAGATAATAAATGGCATGTGGATACTTTTAAAAGGAGAATCTTTATATACGCATCGCCTAGGTTCTAGGTTAAATGACACTGGATGCACACCCTATTTTTGTTGCTAACATTGAGTTTCTAGGCTACCTACAAGTACCCTTTTTGACAATTTTCAAAGAGATTTAGGGCTGTATTGGGGTGGAAAAAGACCAAAAAAAAGGTTGATTTTGTGCAAAAAGAGAGATGTTGAACATAGTTCTGAATACTTATATACGCATCGCCTAGGTTCTAGGTTAAATGACACTGGATGCACACCCTATTTTTGTTGCTAACATTGAGTTTCTAGGCTACCTACAAGTACCCTTTTTGACAATTTTCAAAGAGATTTAGGGCTGTATTGGGTGGAAAAAGACCAAAAAAAGGTTGATTTTGTGCAAAAAGAGAGATGTTGAACATAGTTCTGAATACTTATATACGCATCGCCTAGGTTCTAGGTTAAATGACACTGGATGCACACCCTATTTTTGTTGCTAACATTGAGTTTCTAGGCTACCTACAAGTACCCTTTTTGACAATTTTCAAAGAGATTTAGGGCTGTATTGGGGTGGAAAAAGACCAAAAAAAGGTTGATTTTGTGCAAAAAGAGAGATGTTGAACATAGTTCTGAATACTGGCCCTACCGCGTAAATAAACTCTGGTATACATGTGTTTTCATGCATCCAGAGTCACTTTCGAGTGGTTTGTGTCTAAGGTATGTGGGTGTGCGCATCTCAACTCCAAGCCCCAAGCCCCTGCGCCCCTTCGGGGGCGCAGGGGCTTGAGAGTTAGAGATGCGCGCACTCACTTACCTTAGACATGATTCCGAGAAGGACTCTTGATCATAAAATGCATTTAGAGTCTCTTTTTGCCACGGCCCACGTTGAAAAACATGGTAAAACAGACAAAAAGTCAAAATTTCGCAACGCCGAAAACTCAATTAAAGGGCCTGACCTCTTCCTACTCGGTGGTCCCCCGCCAATTCAAAAATTTTCCTCGATCATTGGACTTCTGTACGGATTTTTCCGCCACGTTTCTAACAAATCTAGGCCTGAAATCAAATTTTAGGCTTAGTTTTGTTAGAAACCTAGCGGAAAAATCCGTACAGAAGTCCAATGATCAAGGGAAAATTTTTGAATTGGCGGGGACCACCGAGTAGGAAGAGGTCAGGCCTTTAAAAGTTGAATTTTGATCATAATTTGGTAATTCGTCGGCAGTTGTGGGTCGGCAGTTGGAATCGTCGGCAGTTGGGCGTCGGCAGTTGGGATCATCGGCAGTTGGGTGTCGGCAGTTGGAATCGTCGGCAGTTGACCCTCGTTCGAAAAATATTTCTAAAAATAGCTCCGTTTAGTTAGTTTTGCATTTACATCTGACTATTGATCTAATAAGTTTGCAGGCACAGCTAAGATACATACTGCGGAGTCTAGGCGGCTATCAGCCAACTGTAACTGAGACTAAAAGTTACATCAACCAACACGGTGAAACATTTTTTCCAAAATACAATTTTCAAAATACTTTTTGATAATACACAATCTAGACCATCACATAAACATGGAAAATTTCCTCGAAATCCTGCAGAAAGAAGGATCCAAGGGTGACCCTATCTATGAAGTTAAGGAAGCCTTGCGTGGTTTAGGCAATCAAATTTCACGACATGAGATTATCAAAATTATTGGTTCAATCGGCGAGAAAATGCCAGAGGAAGAAGTGGAGAGTCTTCTTGAGAAGATGAACTTGAAAATAGATCCAAAGATGTCTTCGCACGAATTTCTTAAGCAACTCTCAAAATTTTGTTAACTATTTTTTGTAAAACTTTGGTGGGCTGTACACCGAAATATACGCGCCAATTTGGTGCCTGGTCGTTTTGGCACGCGGTTGTTTTGGTACAAAATTTTTTAGTGAGAATTGTTTCGGTAAGAGATTTCTAGTAAGAAATTTTTTGGTGACAGCACGAAAAACGGGCACACCTAGAATACAAGAGAAATTTTTAAGGAAACAATTGATTATAGCAAAAAGTCCTTATAGAAACAATTGAATATAGCAAAAAGTCTTTATGGGAAAAATAGTTTCGAAAAAAATAGTTATTGTGAAAAAAGATTTCATGACAAATAGTTCTGGGAATAATCGGTTGCGTTTTCGTTTTGGTTTTGACGCTTTTTGGCTTCTTTTTGTTGCCAATATTCTTTTCGTGTTCTCTGAATTATCGTTTATTGATTTAGTTTTTTTGGTAAAGGCACATTTGGTAAAAATTTTTTGGTAAAAGCACATTTGGTAAATTTTCTTTTGCTAAGGCACTTTGTAGTTGTTTCTGTGTCAAAGACCTTCTTATTCCAACTTTTTCGTCTTTTTCCCTTTCTTTCTCCTGGTTTCTATATATATATCCTCCCAGTAAAATTTTTCTTAATTATGCTCATTTTTTCTAACTTAAAATTATGTGTTAGATTAGGTTTGTTAGGACCAAAATCAATATTTCACCTACGCAAACCCAAAACGTGCGGTGGATCCCTCCTGGTCAGGTGGATGTCCACCTGGGTGACCTACGAAATTAAAATTTTTTTAGAATAAAAAATAAACCATTTTTTCTTACTTAAAATTGTGTTAGGAATTCGGCTTGTTAAGACCAAGAGTGCGATTTTACTTACCCAACTCCAAACCTGGGGTGGCTACCACCTCGACAGGTTGATATCCAGGTAACTCCAGAGTAGGGGTGAATTCACCCAAATGACCTGAAAAGTCAAACGCCTGTTTTTTGAAAAAATAAAAAAAGGTATGCGCTCAGGTGGATTCGAACCAGCGACCTAAATCAACCCTTAGAATTACTAACAACCCCATCATGCAGTGTGACCAAACCAAGTGGTCGTCCACTTGGATCAAAAATTCTTTTTTCACGTTTTCAGGTTCGAAAACAACTTTTCTGCACTAATTCGAGCATCCTGAAGATGGTTTGACAGTGGTAAAATCACGTTTTATCGAGAAATTTTTGAGTTATGGTAAATTCTTGATTTATCAAAATCAATTACTCACGATAATTCAAAATTTTCTTGGTAAAACGTGATTTTACCACTGTCAAACCATTTTCAGCATGCTCGAATTAGTGCAGAAAAATTATTTTGGAACCCGAAAACGGAAAAAAAAAATGTTTGATCCAAGTGGACGACCACTTGGTTTTGTCTGGTCACCCTGGATGAAGTTCTGAGCGATTATAAGGCGTGATGTAGACGTTGATGGTTCGAATCCACCTGGGCGCATACTCTTATTATCATGGTTTGGAGTGTTGCTTTGGCATCGACACCCGAATATCTCGAAACCTTCTTACGCCTGTCGTATGGCTCCACCACGATGTTAACGTGCTCATCCATCCTTAGCCAGTATTCCGTGATCGCTTATTTCATAACACATTTTTCTTGAAAACACTTTGTTTAATAATAAAAAATTTCGAAACTATTTTTCCCATAAAGACTTTTTGCTATATTCAATTGTCTCTATAAAGACTTTTTGCTATAATCAATTGTTTTTTTAAAAATTTCTCTTATATTCTAGGTGTGCCGAAAAACGGTATTTTGGTAAGAGATTTTTTAAAGGGGTATGCCCACGCTATTAAGAGGTGGTGCCCGGGAATTCAAATTTTTTCCCAATCGTTGAACTTCTGTAAGAATTTTTGACCCTACTATAGAATACCCCCCCCCCAAAATCCGACCTTCTAAAACTTAATTAAAAAAGTACCCAAATTTATGTCCCAGACCCCGGAAAATGTGCGCAAACTCTTCATTAGTCACAACTTCCATACGCTGGCCTACCCCAAGCCTAAGGCTGAGCCTAAACTTGTTGTTTGCAAGGGTAGTTACAGCGATTTTATAAGGTCGGATTTTGGGGGGGGGGTATTCTATAGTAGCGCCGAATTTTTCAACTTTGTTCTAACAAAACAAGGCCTAGAATTTTATTTGGACAAAACGGAAAAATGCCTCCTTTTGGCGAAAAAGTGCCTCCTTTTTGTGAAAATGTGCCTCCTTTTTGTTATCGATCTCTTGTTGTTTTGGGAATAAAAATAGGTATGGATATGAAGCATTTGTGTAAATACCGAGAGATTTAACGCTGCTGGAGGGTGGACGCTTCCAGCACAACTGAAAGGGTGGACTTTTCTACAAAAGGATGGACTTTTTTTACAAAAAGGAGGCACATTTTCACAAAAAGGAGGCACTTTTTCGCCTTTCTGACTAAAACGAAAAAAGGAGGCACTTTTTCACAAAAGGAGGCACTTTTTCGCTAAAAGGAGGCATTTTTACGTATCGTCCATTTAATTTTAGGTATGGTTTGGTTAGAAACCAAGTTGAAAATCCGTAGATAACTTCAATGATTAGGAAAAGTTTTTGAATTCCCGCGCATCACTTCTTATTAGCGTGGGCATGCCCCTTTAATACGCGGTTATTTCGGTAAGTAATTTTTTGGTAACAGCACGAAAAATTTCGTACCAAAACGACTGCGTACCAAAACGACCAAGTACCAAATTAGCGCGTATGTTTGGGTGTACAGCCCTTTTATGTGAAAGTAATAAAATAAATGAAATATTATCGGAAAGTAGAATCGCGGGGCTACCTGATGGTGTAAAAACCTTTTAAAAAACATCGAAATTTTAAAGAGAAACAAGCAAAACCAAAATTTTCGGGCAGGAGCAGCCTGGGTCAAATCACATTGTGCCACCGCAAATTGTGCCAAAATCAGATTGTGCCACCGCAAATTGTGCTGCCGCAAATTGTGTCAAAATCAAATTGTGCCAAATTCAAATTGTGCCAATTCAAATTGTGCCACCGAAAATTTGCTAAATTACACTGTGCCCAATTTGAACTGTGCCAAACTCAAATTGTGCCACCGCAAATTGTGCCGAAAATCAAACTCTACCAGAATAAAAATAAAAGAATAAAAATAAAAAGAAATAAAATTTGATGATTTTTACAGTGAAATGTATCAAAACCGTGGCACAATTTGCGATGGCACAATTTGCAGTGGCACAATGTGATTTGACACAGGCTGCTCCTGCCCAAATTTTCTGCGAGTTCTTCGTTTTTTGAAATATGCTTTTGGCTCATACTGATTTGGTTTGCGAAAAGGCTGAAATATGCCACGAAAAAGATTATTTCTGCCACGAAAAACGACATACCACGAAAAAGCGGAAATGTGCCACGAAAAAGCTGAAATGTGCCACGAAAAAAATTATTTATGCCTTTTTCTGTCCAAGACCAACCAAATTTAACAATCTTTTGCAAGAATTCAAATTTTTAATCCCACCCCGGAATGGCCAAAAGCCCCTGAAAGTTGGTTTTTGGGGTTTACTAAAGGGGAGTAAACTTTTTGCGAAAATTCGATTGAGCGGATCAGAATCCCGGTCCGATCGGCTGAACCACTCAAAACCACCATAAACCTGGAATTCTGAGTGATTCAGCCGATCGGACCGGGATTCTGATCCGCTCAATCGAATTTTCGCAAAAAGTTTACTCCCCCTTTAGTAAACCTCCAAAAAACCAACTTTCAGGGGCTTCTGGCCATTGTAGTCCAAAGTTTTCAGGAGCCTGAAATGGGACCTTGGTCCCCCAAGGTAAAAATTTTTGCGGAAAAAATAATTTTTGGCGAAAATGCTTAAAACATGATAGAAACGTTATAGAAAAACTTTCAGGCTGTTATGAGAGAAAATTTTTTTGACCATTTTGTAAGTGCTTGGTCCCCCTGTGGTTTGAGCTAAATCTGGGACAGAAATGAGGAAATCTGGGACAAAAAAAAGTGATTCTGGTACAAAAAAAGTGAATCTGGTACAAAAAAAAGTGAATCTGTGACAAATCAAATCTGTGACAGAAAAAGTGAATCTGGTACAAAAAAAGTGAATCTGTGACAAAAAAAGTTTTGCCCTTTTTCGTGGCAGAAATAATCTTTAATCTAAATAATCTAAATTTTCCACATCGCTTTTAGGGAGCAAAAATTCACACAATCGCAAATTAGCAGCCAACACGGTCAAGGCTTTCAGGGTATCTTTGAAAATTTTACTTGCTCGCCCGTGTATTGAATTAATTTGGTTGACATCTACGTTGTCGAAAGGCTAGTTCTTGGAAGAACTAAAGTGGGTTAGTGTTGCAATGGTTGGTTTATTGTTTCAAGCCTGAAAACATGTCTGTAATGAACATCTCGTTTTCAGGCACATCATTTCACCGCACACCAAATCGATGGTTAGTTTTGATAATCAAGTGAAATTTATTTTTTCTTAAAAAACGGAAACTTTTAGAATTTCGCCAGTGCTTTGAACTGTATGCTGATAATGGAGTCATCCGTAACTGTGACAGAAAAAAGTGAATCTGGTACAAAAAAAGTGAATCTGTGAGAAAAAAAGTTTTGCCCTTTTTCGTGGCAGAAATAATCTTTTTCGTGGCATATTTCAGCCTTTTCGCAAACCAAATCAGTTTATGCCTATGCTTTTGCGAGTTGTACATTTTTTAAGTCAGCGTTTCGCCAATCCCACGTTTCGAAAGACACATTTTGCGAATTATACACTTTTCCAGTCGATATACAGCCCTTATGAAGCTCTGGGTGGGCAAGGGTTCAAACTACAAGGGGTACTGGTATTGTTGACATCATATACCGAATAAATGCGCAGCTCAACAGAAATCGAATGTCTAAGAATTTTAAAAAATTCATGAGTGCTTGTAATGTAGAAATTTTCGTGGCCTACCATGTATGGGTATGGTATACCATGGGTTTTCTGGACAAAATGGACGGCGAAATCAGAATCTTGAAGGAAGATCTTGATATTGGAGAATATATTGACTAATAAAAGTGAAGCAATAAAAGTTGTCGATTATTTGGTGTTTTGAGTGGCATTTGAGATTTACAAATCCCTTGTTTCTTTGATCGATTAGCTGTCTTTATTACAATTGAAATATCTGCTCATGGGCCACAGGGATCCCAACCATTTTACAATCGCCTTTTTCAGATTGTGCTTTAATGAATCGTGAAACCCAAAAAGCACTCGCTCTTCTTTGCTGCCACAAGGGATATCTGAGCTTGCTGAATCTGTGCTTGGAAAATGGCTACTCGTTTGACTACTTGCCTTTGGTACTATTATTTATTTTTAGCAGAATACTGTTATTATCAGAACTATTTTCAGTCGTTGAGCTTGATTGTGAAGACTTGCCAAATGCGACAATATTCGAATTGGTATATGATTTTCACTGGTTATAGTCAAATAAATAAATAAGCTTGCTATTTGCAGGAGTGCAGTGGTGGAAAACCTGGATGTCCTAAGTGAGCTTTTTGGCAAATCTGAGATCAGCTTCCTAGTCAAGACTGCGAAATTCCGGTAGTTAGAGTCACTTCATGGTTCTGTTCCTAACATTGACTAATTTTAGAGCTTGCCTAGTGGTATGTTTTGCCTTTTTGTTCGGTTTTGTTGCTTCCATTACTCTAATGGATCTTGTTCCCAACTGGGGTTGGTGTGTGGGCATATATTCGGGCATTTATTATTAAATGCCCGGCAGTGTAATTTCGGGCATGCATATTTTTGAAAAATTGGAAGTGTCGAAAAGAAAATTGCCGTCTTTTAACAAACTTTCACAGCAAAAAATTTCAGTGAAATTCTTATTTTTGATGATGTTCTCATTTTTTCTCTTTGTATCTTTTTTCTGCAGATTCAGAGAGAGCACCGAGAGTAATATGATGAAGTGCGGCCTCTTTTTCCATATCGATTAAAAAATTAGGGAGGCAGAGCACCAAAAAGTTCCCCGAAAAACAAAGATAACCCTCTGGGCATATGAACGATTTACATATGCCCAGGAATTTCACCAATCTCTTTTTCCAACAAACCTGAGCATTTTCACCCGGCCATGTTATGGCATTGTTGCGGTCTTTTGTATTTAGTATACCTCCAAGGCGTGATTTTGACTTACCGCTAAAAACACATGTGTTTACATTTTATTCCTAAATCATATACAATATTTCTTTTAAGCCAAGGATCCAAAACACCATTTTCTCAAAAAACTAGTCAAAACGTACTTTTTCTTATAAATCTTTAAGCCTCTGTATTAGGCTGAACTGAATTTATGTACAACAATGGATTGCCTCATATTTTCGAAGAAATGGTGTTCAAATTTGAGTCAATAATTTTCAGGAAATACTTCTTGTGCTTAAACATATAAATTTCGAAGATCCATGCACCATGCTCTTGGCTGAATGTAGCATTTCCTTTTTCATTGAAGATTACCAGGTTTATTACTTTATACCATCCTGTGGATTAAATTTTCCACATCGCTTTTAGGGGAGCAAAAATTCACACAATCGCAAATTAGCAGCCAACACGGTCAAGGCTTTCAGGGTATCTTTGAAAATTTTACTTGCTCGCCCGTGTATTGAATTAATTTCCCAGGCTCTTCTGGACGATGAAGAAGGGGTTGAAGTATTTAAGAAGACAGTCCACGAACAATTGGAAGGGCTCATGAGGCCGCTGCAAGTGCTGTTGCTGACCCTGCAAAAACTGGTAACTGAAAGCTACATGATGCAGAACAAGTCCATCACCAACCTGCTCGCAGCGGTGAGAAGCTAACCGAAGAAAATCTACGAGCCAGAGTCAAGAAATTCGAGAGCCTCAAATTCAGTCGTAGATTCTCCGAACTCAAGTATGCAGTTTTGTGTGATAGTATCTAGTAGTGTTATGTCTCTTTTAAACCCAGTTCATTGTTTCACCTTTTGTTTCATCTTCTTCCTTGTAATAAATTGTGTGTTATAGTGGCTTGGGGATTAATTTTTTAGAATTTAGACTTCGGGTGTTTGATTTGCTCTCTTTAGTTCGGGTCTCATTGAACACGAAAGCTAAAAGATCATCTACTGCACCCTAAAACTTGACGAACGAAAAAAACAATTTTAAAATACAAGCTAGCGACAACCGAAACGTCAAACAATGGTAACTTTTTTTAATGATGCGATATCCATTTGTGTCCTGGCGTGTGGAAGTCTACTTGATGACCTGATCCAAATGGGGTACCGTATGTTCTTCAATAGGAGCCCTGCCCAAGTGCGCTACTTTTGACAATTAGTTTTCGACTTTTCGACCGACTTTTCGGTTTTAAGCCCCACGCATACTATATACAAAAAGGTGGTAATCTGGGTTACATTTTGGTACATAACATGCATAGGGCTCGAAACCGAAAAGACGAAGAATAATTTCAAAAGTACCACTTTTGGAGAGGGTTTCTATTACAGAATATAGAGTACCAAGTAAAGCGGTATTTTTTAACATAAAGTACTAAATAAAACATAACATAAAGTACTAAATAAATCCCATTTTTTTGTCTTAGTCTCTCTGTTGATTTTTTGCGTGTTTTCAGGCTTAAGCAAGGGTAGCCAGTGTGGGACACGGGTGTTTCCCCTCAAAGTGCGTTTCCCCTCAAGCTCGTTTCCCCCAAAGTTCGTTTCCCTCAAAGGTCGTTTCCCCTCAAAGTTCATTTCCCCTCAAAGTTCATTTCCCCTCAAAGGTCGTTTCCCCTCAAGTGTCGATTCCCTTAAAAATAATTTTTTCTAAAAAAAATTCGATCAAAATAAAATAATGTAATACAAAAAGCATGAAATATCGTTGGTTGTTTTTAGTCCAAAAACTTTTCGAATAATGTTTTTGTAACCCCTTGTACGTCAATAATAGAATATTCACTCTTATTGTGTTATAGAAAATTTTCAATCGTCTATATATATTTTTCGGACACGGACACAATATCCCCGCGGCCACAATATCCAAGTGGTCGTCCACTTGGATCAAAAATTTTTTGCTCACGTTTTCGGCTTCCAAAATACTTTTTCTGCACTAATTATAGCACACTGAAGATGGTTTGACAGTGGTAAAATAACGTTTATGAAGAAATTTTGAGTTATAGTAAATTCTTGATTTTGATAAATTAAGAGTTCATAATAACTCAAAAATTTCTCGATAAAACGTGATTTTACCACTGTCAAATCATCTTCAGCATGCTCGAATCAGTTCAGAAAAATGGTTTTGAAACCCGAAAATGTAAAAAAGTTTTTTGATCCAAGTGGACGACCACTTGGATAGACATCGCCTAGGATGATGGTTCAAATCCAGCTGGGTGCATACCTTTATTTATCATTATTTTGAGTGTTTAAGTGGTGTAAAAGTTCATATACTCATTCCCAAGGTTACTGGTACGACCCCATCTGGGTGCAATCAGTCTCGAGTAGAGGACCCCCATTTCAAATTAAACCGTTTTCAGAACACAATTTTGAATTAAATCGTTTGGGTTTTCAATTACTTTGAGCTAAATCTAAAATTTTGGATTCTGGATGTGGATACCCACTCGGGTAGGTACCACGGGGTAAACTTTACTTAATTATTTACTTATTTTGAAGGGAACTTATTTTGAGGGGAAACGACCTTTGAGGGGAAACGACCTTTGAGGGGAAACGAACTTTGAGGGGAAACGAACTTTGAGGGGAAACGAACTTTGAGGGGAAACGAGCTTGAGGGGAAACGCACTTTGAGGGGAAACGAGGCGGACCCAGCCAGTGTATGCTAGGACTGACTCAAACTTGTTTCTCTTACACCGGGGAATATTTTTGAGTTCGTCCCAAGTTCGGACTCTTAACATAGGCTGGCCTAGGGGGACTAAGGCAAACATGGGCCAGAAATCTTAAAGGGAATGCCCATGCGTTAAGGCGCGAACCAGCAGTTTTTTTCGAATTTTTTCGAATCGTCCGATTTTTCACTCGTTTTGCGTCAAATATGATATAGATGACCTTATACTGCTTTAAAAAACTAGACAGAAAACTTAAAAAATCTAGACGAGAACGAATGTAAAAATTTATCGAGAAAGAAAAGAACTGCTGGTTCGCGCCTTTTCTCCCCTTCGAGCACGATCATACCCCTTAAATAGGGCCAAATTAACTCCCCACACCTTAGGTAATGAATGCAGGAAATATTTCCCATAAATTGTCTCAGAAAAAAGAGTTCTGGTTGTCTGAAATCAGCCAAATTTCTGGCTCCATCCTGTATAAAAATATTCTTACTGCGCCTCTTTTTCAGCCAATTTTATTTCCTGTATATGCTAGCGATTGGACTAAAGACTATAAATAAATACAAAGACGTTGACAAACTTTACACAAGACCACACACAATTCTCAATGATATATTTAGGGAAGAAAGACATGTTTTTCGCAATAATACCATTCAGCTACAAGGATTATGGTTATTAAAACAAAAGCAGATAGCAGTAATGTCAAAAGCAAAGATATAGACTAAAACCAGCCTGAAGATGACTTAAATAGTTATTGACAAGAGATGCAGGGGGGTGAGCGAATCAACATAGCGTAGTAGTAGTAATAATGTCGTGATCCACCACAAAAAATAGGTGGGTGGTGCATAGCAGTGAAAGTGATGAAAGGAATGAAATATTATGAAAAATTAAATTGAGCTTACTTGGTAACCTTTTGCTCACATGGAGTTTCGACTGCCTGGTTTTAAAGGGGCATGTTCACCTGCTTTAATTTGTCCCCGCCTTCAAATTTTTTTTCTTAGTCATTGAACTTCTGTACGGATTTTTAACTTGGTTTCGGACAAAACAAGTCCTAGAATCAGAATTTTAGGTATAGTTTTGTTAGGCTATGGTTCCACTCCTTGGTCGACCTCGAGGTCGATGTATCGTCGACCGTGACATCGACCAACCTACAACTTTTAGACCATCATGTATATTTTATTACATTTTTTGAAATACTTTTGATACACAAAAAAGCTCAGATCCTGAGCTATTCTTTTGTATAAAAAACATTAAAATGTAACTAGAAAAAGTCATCTCTGGCCACAAAAGAAGTTCAGAAAAGTCGACCTCGACATCGAACAAGGAGTGTGACCAGGGGTTAGAAACCAAGTTGAAAAATCCGTAGAGAAGTTCAATGATTAGGAAAATTTTTGAGTTGGCGGGGACAAATTTAAACAGGTGAGCATGCCCCTTTGAAAAAACGACCCTAGTAGCGAATACCCCCCCTCCCCAACGATTTTCACTTTTTTTACTTCAGTAAAAAGTACCCAAATTTATGTCCCGGACCCCGAAAAATGTGCGCAAACTCTTCATTAGTCACAACTTCCGTACGCTGGCCTACCCCCAAGCCTAAGGACTAAGCCTAAACTTGTTGTTTGCAAGGGTAGTTACAGCAATTTTATAAGGTCGGATTCTTGGGGGGGGAGGGTTTACTCGCTACTAGCGCCAAAAAAAATTTAAATTTCAAAATTGTCGGTCTGTGATTGAAATTTCCAAAAATCAGGTAATAAAGTGTCTCGAATCGATAGTCTTCCGACTAATTCCCTAATTTCGTTTTTTCTAAAACAATTGATTTACTGAAAAAGACCTCCAGCTGACCATGTAAATAAAGGGTAATTTTTCCAGCCCGCATCTTGTAAAAAAAGACTACACAACTTGAGGAATATTATTGGCTAGCTGCGATTTTTTAAATTTCTCCATTCTTTTTCTCTCGGATCGACTAGCTCTCTTCACAAATTTGCGTATTTTGAAAGTGGATGTGGAGTTGACTGATTTCAAAGCAGTCACTTTAAAGGGTTGGAGTGGTCGAGGATTGTGGATGTTGAGCAATGTGTGGGCTATGTACACGCACTCCTCCTGCCGCTTCACTGCCCGGCCCGAGCGGTTCTTTTGCCGAGTGCCCGATCGGCCATTTTTGACGTTGTAGCTGGATGAGGAGCTTTGCGATTGATGAGATTCCTCTTCTTCCGGCTCGAAATCGAAAAGTCCCTGTCTTCCAACTGATCTGCCATAAAATACCTAGAAATCGACCAGTTATTCGTCTTTTTTGGAAATTTGCTGAAAAAAAACTGATCTCGAAAATATTAAGATCCAAGCTGGTAAAATGGCCAGTTTTAGACGTTTTTTTAAATATAGAGTGAGTCGAAAATACGGTCAATTTCATTTGATAGTGGCTTTTTTTGAAAACATTTTGTCGGAAATTTTTGCAGGTACACCGATATAGTCACACCCTGTTTAAAAAAAGAGTGTTCCTGCATTAAAGGGGGGGGGAACTATATATACGCATCGCCTTATTTCACGGGTTCGACTACCACTGGCTGGAGACCTTATTTTTTTCTCCTTTTATTTACAAGTTTAGTGTCAAAATGTAGCTAAGCTTCTGGGATTTCATTTGAGCTATAATACAGATGAAAAGTTGGTATAAAGTTGGAGCTAAAATATAAAAAATCCAATTCGGTGAAATCCTCAATAGGACTATACCAGTACCTTTCGGTAGTATCCTAGAACTGACGTTTTTCCCAATGGGGGGGAACGAACTTGAGAAGAGGGAGCATTGAGTATACAGTCGAACTCCGATATAAGGCCACGCCTGGGGACCGGCCGAAGGTGGCCTTATATCGGGGTGGCTTTATATCGGGGGTGAACTTTGACTAATTTCTTTCTTTGCTGGCCAAAAAATTGGTCTCGAGGTGGCCTTATAGCGGGGGTGGCCTTATATCGGGGTGGCCTTATATCGGAGTTCGACTGTAATAGAAATACTTTATCCGCGCAATTTAATCTTTTCCTGCCTGATTTTTTCATCAGAGTTTTTGTCTTAAATTTTGTTCCATCTATTCAGAAGTTTTAGCACTAGCATGTAGCTTCAAAACTCAGCTTTCTAATAATCTATCAAGATCCATTAAATAAATTGAAAAAAGTAGATTCAAGGGTCTGGATGAAACTTACTTTTCAGTTATAGTCAAACCTCGATTTAACGACCCCCACTACAAGTTCGTTCCCACCTAGGGTCTGACAGTTTTTTAAACCTATTTTCGAAATATTTTATTGATTCTGTGTTGACAGTCTGGTCACAAATATCGCAATTATTCCGATTTGACCGATCGTTTTTCAAAAACCTTAAGTGTTTGCTTTTCAAAAAGCAAAACCTCGATTTAACGACCCCTCTTTCAAAAATAAGAAAGTCGTTAAATCGAGGTTCTGCTTTTTTAATAGCAAAAACTGTAGGTTTTTGAAAAACGATCGACAAAATCAAAATCCTTGCGATATTTGCGACCAGACTGTGTAAACAGAACTGACAAAGCGATTTTAAAATCAGCTTAAAAATGTGTCGGACCCTGGGTGGGAACGAAGTTGAGGTAGGGATCGTTAAATCAAGGTTTGACTGTACTTCATTCAAATTCCTAAATCCCCAGGTTTCTGAAATTATTCAATAGAGTTCGAAAAAACTCGTTGAGAAGCTTAGATATCAGGCTATACGATAACGCTAAAACTTTTAAAAATTAAAAAAGAAAAAGGCTGTTATAAAATTAGTTGAAAAATAAAGAGTAAATTTGCTTAAAGGGCCATTGCCGTCTCCGACAACGGTTGTCCCCGCCAATACGAATTTTTTTCTTTATTTTTGGATGTACGTACGAATTTTTCACTTGGTTTCTAACAAAACTATACCTGAAATTAAATACTAGGCCTTGTTTTGTTAGAAACCAAGTTGAAAAATCCGCACAGAAGTTGAACGATTAGTTAAAAAAATTGAATTGGCGGGGGACAATTCAAAACAGGTGGCAATGACCCTTTAAAAAAATATTTTAGGCATAAGAATGTATTTATTTTTCAAAGCTATATTTCCGGTATTTTCACACGCTATATTTCCGGTATTTTAAAAAGGTGTACAAAAATTAACTCGCCTCCTGGGAATTGAGCCTGTTATGTCGAGCATTGCTCTTGATTGCGTCCATCCTCGTTTTATACCTAGCCATGACTTTGTCATCCAAAGCGACAACTGCCTAAATGCCTACAACATTACTTCTCTATATTACTAGTCTTGCTTTTCAACCCAACAAAAATTCACATTTTTGGATGAGACTGAGCAGGCATGGTGAGTGAGGCTTGGAGTGGAACTGCTTTCTGGTTTTATAGCCGTCTGTTTGGCCTGAAATATACTTTTTAACATAAAATACTGGAGTGCCACTACATGGGATCGAACCTGCTCACAATTTCGGACCAAAAAACCGAAACGCTTACCCAATGCGCCATCGAGACCACTTTTTCATACCTAAATGGCTATTGACATCCCCCTTCAATAAAAAAAGATAAAACACGAGGGAGCAAAGCAAAAAAGGGCCGGACGAATTTCGGATTTCTCAGGCTGTACTTTCCAAAATTAAAATCAGATCTTATTCCCAAGGTCTTTAAAAGAGGGGAAAAGCTACTTAGGTTCGAAAATTCGGCCTCCATGGCGCTGTGGATAAGCGTTTGTGTTTTTTCACCCAAAATCGTGCATGGGTTCGGCCCGCCTGGTAACACGCTATTTATTTTGGCTTGTTTGACCAATATCTAGGGGTTATTGGGGTCGCTGATTCCGAATCTGGTGCTAAAACAGTCGAATTACCACCAAAAATTGGTTAAAAAGCCAAAATAAATAGCGTGTCACCAGGTGGGATCGAACCTGCGCATGATTTCGGGCCAAAAATCACAAGCGTTTACCCACTGCGCCCCGAGGCCGAATTTTCCAACCTAAGTAGCTTTCCGGCTCCTTTAAAAAATCCAGATTTTCAGCTTGAGTGTTGGAACTATTCTCACCTTGACTCTGATCTTTTTTAGCGGTTCCACCTCGGGCTCTGGAGATGTGATTGTTGTGATGAACTTTCTCTTGCGTAACTTAGTCTTGACTATATTAGTGAGTTGGTGAGCCACAGCCAATCTTCGGGCCAACATTCTCTTTTTTAAAGACAGATTCCGTTTAGCTATTTTCTTGGTTTGCGCTAGCTGTCTGCTACTTTTTCTCTCCTCTTGCACTTCTGATTCTACAAAAATGAATTTATTCACTGTGAAAAAGTTGTTGATTTCCTTAGCCGATAGAATGTTACCATGTTACTTGCTAATAAAACTGATTTCATTCCCACCCTAATAAATATTTTGCTTAATTCGGACGTAGTCTTAACCGGTCTACGGAGCCGATGATATAACTCACCAAAAATTACAGCTGTGCACCGGGCTTTTAATTTCTAACACATTTTCGACCTAATTTTTGACGGAAATTCATAGCTGAAAATTTTAGACTCTATATGCTTCAGGAGAATTCACAAGACAATTACCCGGAATTCTTTAGCAATTTCCCCAGAAGATTAAAAATCGGGGAATTAAGATTTTCTGCAAAACTCGAGCATTATTATTTCTCTCCTAACTGTCTTGGCAGGAAATGAGTAAGGAACGGATTTATATGTTTTTGCATATTTTTAGCTGATCTGCTTTAGACAGAAAGGCTTTTTAACTTAGTTCTAACCTTTTTATGATGTTTTATTCATCATGTTTCTGCATACTTGCCGTTTTTAGAGCATATTTGCATAGTGCCACATATTTTACCTTTTTAGATAAAATTTCGTACATATTTCGACCATTTTCGTTCAGAAATTGCCCGCACTACAGTGTGGAAAGTTTGTTGACTGTATAAAAATCGTCGACTTTTACAAATTTGTTGACTATGTGAAATGGTGGACTAATATGGCGTAGGTAGATGAGGGCAGTGGGGGCACGTGCCTTATAAGCAAGAATTCTCTGAATAACATTTTCCGGAGAATTTCACAACCCTAGATAGAACCAAGCCAAAAGGCTAAATTAAAATATACCACCATTATTCGATTATAGTTGACCCCTTCAGTAAATCAACTTGGGGGACCAAGGCATTTTTTTAAAATTTTTAATACCAATTTTTTTGCATGAAAATGATTAAAAAAGTAAATATACTGGTTTCGAGACCGGGTTTTGAGATTTGAAAATGCAGAAATAAAAATAAAGTTTTTTTACCTTGGTCCCCAAGCTGGTTTACTGAAGGGGGTCAAATTTAATTGGAGGTATACTTTAAGTGCTCCCCATCTTTTTTTTATTTTCAAAAACCCACCTTGGACTTCTCTGACCGGTGTCTCGCCATCACTGGTGCTAAGATAAGCCTTCCTTAGCACACTTTTTGTGCATTTGACAGGTGGTTCTAGTGAAATTGACTCGTTGGACTCATCATCATCACCTGTTTCCTCCTTTTGCAACGAGGCTGTGAAGAAGGAGAAGGTAGGTTACATGCTGCCTTTCTGATCCTTCTGGTCGGCATTTCTTGCTTCACAGTGGATATTTTACGTTCCTTTAGTTCTGGTTTTGGAGATGCTACTGAGATTTGCAATTTTTCGCAGATTGTAGATATTATCTGAGGTAAGCAATGGTTGAACCTGCAAATGGGATGGGAGTGAGACACAATTTTTGTAAGGTAAAATAGCCTCCATGTATTTTCCCAGCCAATTTCCAGTGGATAAGAAGTTCCCAGCAGATAGACGAACAATATTTCTGAGAGCCCATTACATTAAGATATCCAACTTAAAAGGAAATATCCTCAGGCAAAGCATAGTCCCAGGCTCATTTTTAAAAATTCGCAGATAAAGCGGAAATAAGGTGGCACATTTCACAAAAAGGTTATCGCCAAAAGGTGGTAGTTTTACGGACAATACTTTTTTTGGCGCAAATCCACTTTTTTGGCGCAAATTTGACTTCTGCCTGTTTCTCTCAAAAAAAATTATATTTTTCTCAAGATTTTAACACCATCAGGTAACATGTGTTAGACCCTAGGCGGGAACGAAATTTTCGATAATCTGCAAGAAACTAGAAGCCATTTGGAGGATGGAACCCATTTTTCTAGTCAAATTTAAAGAATTTTTCAGTTTCCCGCAAAAATTTTTAAAAATCTTCAAAATAACCCACTGCCTGTTTTTTTTACTAATTCGAAAATTTGAAACTGGTTAAAAAAATCTCCAAATGTAAGCCGCACTAATCGCTAGCCAGGAATTTTATGAGCAGACCCCGATTATTCAGTATACTTTCACGCTAACCAACTGGAAATCACTTTTGATACATCAATCAAAAAAAACTTGCTCAGAGTAGAGTGTGTCATTCACAAATCTGTCCACTTGCTCACGTCCAAACACATAGCGGATTAGACGTAACTTTTCCATAATCTGCAAGAGTTAACTATGAATTACTGAGTATGGTTTCCAAAAACCCCTACATTGAGCTCGCAAACGGATGAAGAGGAAGAAAAACTGGCGATGAACAGCTCTAACAAGCACATAACCTCAATCTCCAGCTGTTTTCGGTTGGCAGGAATGCCGGTTTGGCGGCACAATTCTCTGTAAAAAGTACAATTGTTTTGAAAGTTTTTTTTTAAATTTCTTAGTCGTACGATAATAGTTTACCCAAGCTAACTTTGGAGGTATCCGTGTAAGGTAAATGGCGCGCTCAAAGTGGAGTTGTAAAAGGTTAAAGGTTAGACGGTGTCTAGATCCTGCGTTTTTGATTAAAAAATGCCAAATCTGAAATAGATGATCTATAACTACTTTTTGATTTTAGGAATAGGTCATCTATATCAGACTTGGCATTTTTCAATGAAAAAGGCGAGACCTAGACACCACTTTTCACGTGACACCTCCATTGTAAGCACCCTATTAGAGTAAGGAATGGAAATTTAAAAAAACATTTAGCTAAAAAAAATTTTTTCACCATTTTCAAAAACTCAATTTTGGTGTTCACGCCCAGTTTGCCTTTTCGATTTTTTAGTTTTTTATAAAGCAAAAAAATTTATTGCGAAAAAATCAGCCTGGGGACCAAGGCAAATCGGTAAGGGGCAGTTGTACACCTAATATGAGTGAGAGGTGCACACCGAAATTTAATCTTTTTTGAAGAAAAAGGTGATTTTATATAGTGCTTACTGCCATTTAATTCAAATTTTTTCTGGCTACATATTTGAAAAACAAAAAAACTGAGGTTTGTCAAAAAGATCAAACCTTTTATATAATTAGGGTGGCCCAGTTAGAAAATACAGGGTTCGTCAACAAAAACCGCCCCATCTTTGAACAATTTGCGTAGGTAGGCCTTTGCCGGCCGATTACCGAATTAACCAGGACTACAAAAATCAGGGTTGAAAAGTGCCGTACCTAGCTCGGGGTCGGATTCCAGAGGGTGTTGTTATATCGGGATTCGACTGTAGCGTTCTTCTGACATTTTCTGTAGTCAAAAATGATTACCCGCTGCTTTGAAGCACAAATCTGCGCAAAAAATCCAACACATTCTCCTATAAAAATTTTTGCTAAAAAAGTTGGAAATTTCAGTTAGGATACCTGGCATTTCGTTGACCAAGTATTCTGTGAAAAGAACATGGCTAGAGAGTTGAGTGCCAGATGGTAGCAATCCAAAGAAGAGTCCAAACTCATCAGTGTTTCTTTAAAAAGTGCTCGAAGTGGCAGAGAAGACCCGATTCATGGCAGTCTGAATATGTTTGACGATAAATTTTTGCAGTGGTAAAAGCTGACTGTATGCCGCGAACAAGAATGGTTGTCGGAAAATTTCAGTCAACTATGCTTTCATTTTCGACTTAGAGGGCCTTGGCTCAGTTTTCGACCCCGAATTCAATGTAGGTGTATTCAGATTTTAAAAGTATTTAGATTGTAGGTATTCAGATTTAAAATTTTGGATAATTATTAAATATAAAGTTGCTTTTCACCTCTTTTTCCGAAAAAAAAAACTTAAACGTATTAAAAAAAAATTCCGAATTCACATTCTTGGGATTTTTAAAGGACCATGAAACTTGATAAGCACAGCAATTTGGGAATTTTGAATTCGCGCGGGACCACCCTAATTTTTTCAATAATGTTTTTGAATTAATTTTTTTGTGTTCATCGAATTTCATTTATGGGTGAATTTTTAACACAGACTCATATAAGTAATTATGGCGCAGTGAAAGCAAGATAAGTCGTCCGATCTGGCACTGTCGAGCAACGTTGGGCTCGACTAGTAGGCGTTTCTATGTTTTGAAAAAATTTTAAATGCAAACAAAAAACAATTCGAAAACATTATTGACAAAATAAGGGTGGTCCCGCGCGAATTCAAAATTTCCAAATTGCTGTGCTTATCAAGTTTCATGGTCCTTTAATGCACTTGCCAATTTTTCACAAGAAAGTGTGGTTTGATTGTATAGCTACTAATTCGCTAATCAAAAACCTGGCTTGTGATTATGATCCAATTGAAGCCTAGAAAACTGACCGAACGCCACACACTCTCCTTTATTGCCTGTAGGTGGTAGCTTGTGGGCTAATTTGTATTGAATGGTTCGTTTATCCACTTTGACATCTTCTGGCCCTGTTGCTTGATGAGAGGCAGACATATGCTCAAACATGAAATGGTGCTGCTCAATGTTGAACGTCTGTGAGATTTTGGGAAACTCTTGCTGATGGTGATCGTAAATGTACCCATTTGTAAGGGTCGGGGACAGTGGCGAGGCAGGAGTTAGAGGGCTTGGTGAGAATTGGTGACAATCCAGCAGTTTAGTGATGAACTTGCTCACCTCATGATAGGGAATAGTGCTTGACTCGACCTCCTTGTCCGGATGGAGTCTGCAAGTTTTTTTTAGAGTAAAAGTAAATGGTTTAGTGGCACTTGTGAACTTGGAAGCCCTTTTTTTGTTAACTGTGAATAGTGTTTTAACGTCGTCCAAGTGACTCTTACATGCAAAAACGATAAAACGGTATGCAAAAAGCCGCACTCATTAGGCATTTGCCTAGGACCCACTCAAGTCCGATGCCCCGCTGGGTCCGACAACCTTAATTCTGAAGAGTTGTTCCAATACTGATGCCTCTAGTCCAAAAAATCACCGGGTTTGCCGGCTGTTTCTAAATAAACATATCAATTTGCTATTTAGAAAGCCAATGACACCCCTTTTTGAAAAATGTTTATTTGGGACGAAAATACAAGCGGGCCCTAAATGCAATCTCCTAGTTAAGGTGTTGAAGGAAATGTCATTCTATAGCAAGAGAATCCACACAACAAAATGACTTACGCCTGAAAAAATGAGCAAACGGCTTGCTCGAAGGATTCGGCATCCTCCTGACTATTGTTATTGTTCAGCATTGTGGTCGTAATACACCCGTACTGCTGCTGCTTTGCTGCTTCTTCATACAGCAAGACTCCCAATTAAAGGCAACAAAGAGGAGGACGAGAACAACAAGCAGAATTTTTTTCTCACACATACAAGGTTGCCACAGAGAAAGAGTATAATGGGCGTTTGGCCAATGGTTCACACCCCTTACAAACACATCTTGGTGGGACGAAAACGCGCTTTGCACAGCTACTATTGGACCCAACAAAACTTTGGTCGAAGACTCAATGGATCACAAAAAAAACTAGGCTTGAAACAGTATAAGGATAAATACCCCGTTTTTCAACATCTTACTCTAAGTTGACCACAAAACAGCCAATTTCGGGAAAAATGAAAAAGTAAAAATAAGTCTTTACCCGCCTTTTTTTTTAACACTAGAAAGGTCGTTCGTGACTTTTGTGTATTCTAGCACAGTTTTTCATGCTGATTCTTTTGGTGCCGGTCGTTTTCTCCTGACCGATAGTAAAAGTCGAGGAAAATGCAGTTTAAATTTTTCATAAATGACGTCATCCCAGGACATCTTCTTCAAATGTACAGAAATTTTTTCGCAATACACATTTATGACTGTAATATGTCAAAATGATCGTGAGGATCTGATCTTTTGAATAAGTATAAGTGAGTTGCAATCTGTATGCAAAAACTTTGTCACCCAACGTCCAACTCACAAAACCACCATTTTCTGACCGTGTTTGAATGCTCTTCATGCCTGTGTTTGAATGCTCAATGCTTGGTCAGTACTTGTAGAAAAATTCAAGAGCTACAAGATAGGCAAACAAATCAGCACAAAAATTAGACAAAAGTCACTCAGAAATTTCAGAAAAAGAAGGTGAAAGCAGGTGTTTTTTAATATTGAAATTCGAACTCGATTTTCTGAAGAAAAATTTGTCGGCAATATGCAAAAAAGATCAGCGTAAAAAATGCAACAGAACTAATGAAATTACTCACAAGACAACAAACCCATTATGAAAATTTTAACCGAAACAATTTGACCCCAAAATCTCACCAAAAACCAAGTGCTTTTTGAATGAAATTGAGGTAGTCGTGGCTTCGTTTCGTGTTTTTCTAGAAATTTATAGGACGTTTAAAGAAAATAAAACTGTCACGTGATAGAGCACGAAATGGTTATTTTTTGATTTACAATGTGCACCAATATTGCATGAACATTGGGTTCGGAAATAATGATTTTAATCCCATGAAGCCCTGTATATGACTCCTATCCAGTGTTGTGAGTGGCACTGGTGCGGCACCAGCAGCTCACGGCACCGCACCGGTGACGTGAGCCGAAATTTCTGTGAGTCTGTGCCGTGAGTCGGTGCCGGTACCGAAATTTTCAGAGTCGGCGCCATGAGCCGGCGCAGGAATTCTTAAAGCCGGTGCCGTGAGCTGGTGCCGGTGCTGAAATTTTCGGGGTCGGTGCCGTGAGCTGGTGCCGCAATTTTAAGATTTACATCATTGCTCATATCTATATCAGCGTTACCCACTGATGATGTTACCTTGTTAGTAAACTGTGTTACTAAAACTTAGTTAATGTGTGATAAAGCAGCAGGATAAATTTGAAACAGTATTTTTATTAGAAAGTATTGAGTAGCAGGCTTCACAGAACTACAGTAACAGTGAATTTTCTTTCCAGCATGTATCTGTTTTTAATATCATAATCTTCGTTAATGCTATGAGTTGTGTTAAAGACCCTCATACTCAGTTGTTGCTGAATGTTTAGGTTTTCTAAATTAAACAGTTCTCTTTTCTCACAACTCTCAATAAGTACTCTAAATTCGACAGATGTAGATCTGTTGCTGTTGTGAAACATCTAAAATTGACAAAATTATATTCTAAAAACTTTGATTTGGTCAATTTTTTTCGAGGGGTAAAAATGGGGTGAATTTTATATATGCATCGTGAAATTTCCTTTTAGTCAAAATCCCTTTTTATTTTTTAACCCTAATCACAACCATGACCCTAAAAAGCGAAAAGTGGGATTTTAGTAAAATCCAACGATCAATAGAAAAAAGTTTCATGATTCATAAAAAATTAAGGCCTAGTCCCAATGAGTGAGGACTTTTTCAGTCTCCTCACTCGGAAATGGCCCTAACCTTTTTTTAAATTTTTAAAAATTTTTTCTGTTGGTGCTATCGTCGAGCTCAGATTCAAGGCCACCAGATGCGCCATCGATCAACTAGATGTTATTGAAAACATGTATTAATTGTATAAATACTCACTCGGAGCGAGTGAGTATTTGAGTGAGGATCCGAGTGAGGATTCATGCTATTTTATCCACACTTTTTTAACAATGCCATTTGACCAATGACGCATCTAGTAGCCCTGAATCTAAGCTAGACGATGTCACCAACGGAATAATTTTATGAGAAATTCAAAAAAAAAGTTATGGCTATTTCCGAGTGAGGAGACCTGAAAAAATCCTCACGCATTGGGGACTAGATCTAAATGATTTCCATTCATACTGATTCTAGGCAAATTTTAGTTCCGGGCAAAGTGTACCATGGATGATTATTTTAACATTTTAAGTGAAATTTCAAATAAATGAAGGCTTTATGGTATTTTGAAAATCAACTTACAGTTATTATGTTACCAATCAAAACTTCAGTATCTGCTACCTTCTTCTCAATAATCCAAAGTTCCCGACGCTCACAAAGCGTCGGGACGTCAGAGCTAGCACTTGCAAAATGTAACCATTCGATTATGGAAGAGATGGAAAAATACTTGCTTGAGAACTGCCGAGAAAGGTGTATAGTGTTGCAGTGGAGAAAATTTGGGCATGTAGAGAAAATATCTACTGGTGTGTTCCAATTACAATACTCATAACCATCCACTACTTGTAGCGTCAATTTAGAGCAGTGGGCAACAATATGTTCAAGCCTTTTTCGGACGTAACCAATATGTCTAGGGCATGGAATATAAGCTTTCATGACACAGTCTCGAAAATATTCTCTGTAAAGGTTTTCAGACTACTTTTGGTATTTATTCCGTTTGTAAATCACCCTCCCGCCCTGGAGGTCAATTTTCAAAAAAAAAAATAAAAAAATTCGGCCCTAGTATAGAATAACTTATATTTGGGTGCTCTTCACTTAAGTTTTAAAAAGAGAAAAATTCATTGGGTGGGGGTATTATATACTAGGGTAAAATTTTATTAATGTTTTTTATATGCAATTTTGCAAATCACCGGCATAAACCTGGTGATCCGTTAACGTGAACCGCTCACTTTCCTAATTTAGGGCCGATTTTATGACTGTGAGCTGTAGAAAATAAATGGTGGTAGTTACCCATACCATTTCTTCCCCTCCTCTTGTTTTTTTGCAAAAAAAACTTCTAATAGACACAATCTGTGAGGGTGGACAAGGCCTGGCCATGACGGAAAAATCAAAAATTTTCTTTTCTTCCTATCTTGTAGTCCAAGCTCTGGGGAGCTCAAAACGGCTGGATTCCTTTTCAAATGAGTTTATAAGAGCCGAGCAATAACCGTTGGAAGTTGACTGGTCAGCAGGTCCCTCTTTTCGCACTGCTAAACTTGAAATGAAACTTTGAACAGAAATTTTCGTATTTGTTCAAATATTTATTGTGTTGAGCGGAATCTGACATTTGACAGTAAATTTTTCATTCCAAAGGCAGTTTTACATGTAAATTGACTACGCTGAACACGAATCCTATGTCAGAATTGAGAGGTGGTCCAGCAAAAAGAAAGTTTTACGTCAAATTGTCAATGCGTTGAAATTGTCTTTCGACTTTTCACGAGGCATTTAAAAAAATGCGTTTTCGTCATCGTGGGTCTTGCAAAAAAAATTCATTTCTAGCCTTTCTTGCAGCGCATGAAGGTCAGGGTATCTTCTCTGGCTGAAAAATTCACTGAAACTATTCTGCACCAGCAAGTCACAGTCCGTCAAAAACGGGTCTCTTTCGGAAAATTTTTTTGAACATGTATAACCTTTTTTCGGAAAAATGATTTAAAAAAAGCTTTTTTGAGCATTTTCAGAAAAAAACTTTGAAGGATACAACAGAGGTGACCAGGACAGGTTTTTTCTAGAGATGCGAATGCTTATAGCGCCAAAAAAATTTAAGGGAATTAATATAATTTGAAATTTGGCAATGACCCCTTCTCTTATCGAAATTCTTAACAAAATTACCTACTTGTGGTCTTGAATCCAGTCACAAAAACCATAATCTATACAGCAGCATTCTAGTTCGCAATCGCAAAATCTTCCACCTAATTCCATATGTGCAAAGCGAACATATTGACAAAAACGCAAGTTTTTAAAACTTGAAAAAGGCACTACAACACCGCCTATTCTTAAACACAATTCGTTCGGAAGTTGATAAGGTGGATCGTATTCACGGGTCACTTTCTAAATCTGTGTTTTAAAAGGTGAAATTTTATATTTTCTTCAAACATTTTGAATGGTGTTTTGAAAGTCGAGTAGCTAAATTGAGAACCAAAGTCCATGCTCACGGTGGTCTGGTGGTAACTGTACCATTCTCCTATCTCTCTCCTATAGACCTTTTTTCTTGTGGCAAGATTCGCGGCGAATTTTATTAAAGCTAGGGTTGCGAAAAGGAGCGAGGAGATTAATTTTGCGCATATTCTTGAGCATTTGCTAACTTTTGAGAATATTCGAGCGTATTACATGCTCATATCAGATAACAGTTATTAGACAGTTTACTGTACAGTTAAAGTTGGCTCCTATATATAGGTTCAACTGTAGTCTGTCCTAGCACAAGTCGGCATACCCCTGCCTACAAACTAAAGCCTGCAAGAAAACAGAAAACAAGAAAACAACAACAATAACAGAAAACAACAATGGAGATCAATGCAAAAAAGACCGAGTTCTGGTATGGGGCCAAAGTTCTCTTTAGATCATTTTACCACCACCGTTTTCAAAAAAAATACGACCGTGGTGGGAGGGCCATGTGCTTTCTACTTCTGGATTAAAATTTTATAAGAGATTTTCCTTACTGGCAGAAAATGGGTACATCAGAATAAGGAAAAAATAATTAGAGCCGGAAATCAGAAGTCAACCTAGGCATAAAACTAGATATTCCAAATCAAAAATGGTCTTTAACCCTGGTTTCTACTCGTAAATAAATTTATTATCCAAAGTTGACGCCTAAGACATCAACAATAAAAAGGAAAAAAAGTTGACAAGCAGCCAGTTGAAGTCTGATCATCATATGCTCGAATATATGCTTGAAATATGCTGACCATCAACTGTGGCTATACAGTTGAATTTTTAGTTAACTGTACAATTATCATATCTCTCTTCTATATCGAGGTTTGACCGTAGACCTAGCATATTCACCAATGTGCTCCAGCGTATGCTCGTTTCACAGCCCGAATTAAAAGGAAAAGGGTTTATAACTTGAAATTTTCTATGGAAAATGTAAATATTAATCCAGATGACCTTTGCTCACTTTTTGATTTTGAGTAGAAGGGTTTTATTGAAATTTCAATTTTTACGTAGAAAAACAAAGTAATTGACAAATCAAATTAAAATTTACTGCTAAAAAGTAACTTAGCGATCAAAAGAAGTATTGTTCTAATTAGAAAGGTTCCCACGCAAATTTAAATTTCGCAAATCGCTGTGCTTATCAACTGGGGTTAGGATGCGGTAACTTACAGGTTACCGGTAACTTACCACAGTTGTGTAACTTATCGAAAAACGGCGAGTTAAATTTGGTTGTACAGTTAGCTGCACAAAATACAGTTAACTCAGGGCTGCCATATGCCCTTTTTAAAAAGTTTGTCCTTTCTTTTTGGTATCCCAAATCTTTTTAATTTTTGAAGTTTTAGTCAAAATCTTTTTTTTTGCTTTAAAATGGCAATTAGCACTAGATAAAATGTACCTTTTACTTCAAAAATGGTCAAAACGTTCTTTTTTTGCCCAAATGTCCTTTTTAAACAATTTTGAGGAGGGAGCCTTGAGTTAACTGTACAAAATACAGCTAACTGTACAAAACACCGTTAACTGTGCCGTTAAACCTCGATATAGTGGCACACTAAGTCTTAAAAAATTTTAAACTTTACTACAGTAGCTTTTTAATTTAGTGGGCCTCCTAGACCTCTTTATAGAAGTCTTACTGCACGGGAAACACAAGTCCGCAATTTTTTGCCGATAAAATTGATTTAAAAAAAAGTTAGCCCCTGCTTACCTACCGGCATTATAGTACGGTTAAGCTACCGGTAAGTTACCACAATTTCGATTTACCGCTCGGTATCCCAACCTCATTATCAACCTTCAAAATCGTTTAAGCTGTTAAAAGTCCATGCTCACGGTGGTCTGGTGGTCCCCCGCCAATTCAAAAATTTTCCTAATCATTGAACTGCTGTTCGAATTTTTAAACATGGTTTCTAACAAAACTATACCTGAAATTAAATCCTAGGCATTGTTTTATTAGAAACGAAGTTGAAAAATCCGTACAGAAATTCAACGAGTAGGAAAATTTTTTGCAGGGGACCATTAGTCTAGCGTGAGCATGGTTCTATGAATAGAGAAAAAAAACTTACTTTTTTGAGAGTTTTATTCGCAAATTGTACGGAAATTTAGGGGTGTATTTCATAGGTTTGTACGTTTCAGCATGTTCATATGCCGGTATTTCTATGTCTGATATAATGTGCAGGGTTTTTAGTGTGTTTGACTCACAAATACGTCTAAACAGGTAATAATAAAAAAATAAAAATACAAAAAATTTAAAAATTACCTGAATGATTGATTTACTAGTGAAAGTATAGCTAGCTGTTTTCTCGATAAAAATGCAAGAATATTAAGCAACAAATCCGAGCCCACAGTCACTCTAGTTTGGCTGAGTTGATTTTCCATAGTTTTCTGATCGTTAGCAGATAGTGATAAATTATTTGTTGATTCAAATTTCCTTGTGCATCCTAGACAAAGACCCATCATGGGCGAGCCCCTGGGCGAGGGCAATACACAGGCAAATACAGCATCTCTTGTAAACACAACACCTATTTTTGGCCCTAGTGGAATCTAAACATAATAATTTGTAGTTCCGTTCACCCAAACGCAGATAAAAATTAAATTATTGTTCGGTGAAAGAACAATTGGAAACACATTTTCGGGTGCTACTGTAATATAACCACACCCCCAATCATCTTTAGGCTTAAGAATTAGGCTGAGGCTTAGGCCTTGGGCCGTAGGTATTAGGCTCAGCAACGACACGTAATAATTTCACCACTTTTCAAAAACAAAGTATGGTTTTTGGGGTACCTGAAAAATTATTGAGGGGTGGGGATATATTACTGTAGCTTTTGGGGAGGGGGGGGGGGGTTGGTTGGTGATTTATGACAGTAGCGTCCATTTTTCAATATTCAACGTGAAAAGCACGACCTTTGCTTGGTCTCCCTGTGGTTTGGGTCTCCCTGTGGTTTAAATGATCTCTGGGTCGGCAAGACCTTAACCACCGGGGTACCAAGCAAAAATCGAAAGACTAAAAGAAATTCTAGATCAAGCTGAGCCGATTTGCGTTTACAGCATTTCAGAATTCGACCCTCACAAAAAACTAGGGCAAAAACAAAAACTAACGTTTTTTTTTAATTTCGGGATTTCCAAATCGAAAATCCCGTGAAACCCCCATCCCTGTGACTAGTAATAAGTGCTTCCAAAAAATTACCTTGAGGTCAGTTTCCAGAAGCAGTTTCAACAAAAATATATTTCTCTTCAAGCATATATTTTGAAAAAGAAAAGAGCTAGTTCAGAAGTTGTGTCTCTAAGGCAGGGTCCAAGACTGTTCGTTGGGATTGCTGAGCAGCTGTTGAATTTCGTTCGAAATTTCGTTGTCTAGATGAAGATCCTGAAGATCTTGGAAACAATCCAAGGTTCCATCTGAGTTAGTGAGCACAATGTTTGGAATGTCTAGAGTGTCGGGACTAGCGGAGAAGTGTCTAGTGGGCGGCCAGTTCTGGCGCATTAAGTTCTCCATGGCCTGAGCAGGACTAGTGGGCGCCTGAAATTAAAATAAATAACCGTATTCACTGTATTAACTCCCACCCCTTCTTTTTGTTGACTAGGATCTCAGAGTTAGGCTCATTTTCGATTAACAATTCCAAACTTTTTTGGAAATGAAAAATAATACCCCAGCAGTCGATTTACTGCATGAAATTTCAATATTTTTGGCGAACAGATAGAAAGAATCGGCGCTGCTATACCCCGAAATCCATGTAACTACCCTTGGAAACAACAAGTTCAGGCTCAAGACTTAGGCTTCGGGGTAGGACAGCGTATGGAAGTTGTGACTAATAACTGTGTTACGCACTTTTTCTTGGGTCTGGCACAAATATTTGAGTACTTTTTACGCAAGTTAAAAAAGTGAAAATCGTTAGCGGTATTTGAGTTGAGGTGGTGGTAATGAGTGGTAAGGTAGGTAATTAAAGATATTTATAAAAAATAAGGATACCGTATTTCCTCTAATAGCTCCACATGTGGAGTTATTTTTCAAACTTGCTCTAGGGTGTGGAGTTATTAGAGCATGTGGAGTTAATGGAGCATGTGGGCTTATACTTCAATTCTTCGACGCCAAAGGCGCTGAGAGAATTTTTACGTAAATATTTTTATGAAATCTTATAGTCATTGTGTAGCAATAAACAGGTAGGTGTGCGCTAATTCTTTTTCAAAACACTCAAATTCAAAATGCGGGATTTATTACAGAAGGTAACATAACATGCTGGATTAACGAGAGAACAAAAGATGCTGGATTTACGAGCAAACAAAAGATGCTGAATTTACAATCGAAAAGCATAAGACTGAGGTTAAGGCGCATTCAGTTCGTCGGTCTAATCAACCTCCAGAGATTCTTCGAAGTGAAGAGATTCATCGCTCAAATAACCATTTTCATCGTCCTGATTTGCGTCGATTTCTCCAGTATCGTTCCTCGGCTGTCGAACTGAGTCTCGCGCATTCATAAGCTCATAGAATCTATCCGGAATAGCCCCGAGCAATTTGGCCGTCTAAATCCTTGTACGTTAGCGGGCGACCACCTCCTCGCAATCTCTTTTTGAATTTCCCGGCAGGCGACGAATCCCTGAATTTTTTTGATAAACTAAAGCAGGAAATAAATGCTTACTTTATTTGGTGCAACTGCTTTTCTAGCTTTTTTTACCCAATGACACTGCTACGATCAACTCCGAATCTCTTGCTGGCGGCGTTGCTAGAAGAGTCTTTTGCGTGCTTGATAATCTTTATCTTGGACTTCGTTGTATAGGCTTTGAGTTTGCTTGGCGTTTTCACTTCATCCTGATCACTTTCAGTGCCGCTTTCATAGTTAGCAATAAGATCCATAACGCTGCAATAAAAAAAATAAGCAATAACAGCAGGATTTAATTTGACAGCAAACTACTGAATACATCGACTAGCCGACACATAACAAGACATATTCGCGGCAAGGCAAAACGCTTGAAATTCACAATTTTGAAAGCACTGGACAAAACACTGGACAAAGCACTGGACTTTTTTAGGGATGGTCAAAAACCATTTTTACACAATAATTTCGCCATAAAAGGACCAGAAAAGCAGGGCGGGCTGTATTGGGAGGGGAAGGGAATAATACAGGGGCCACTTTTCGACATGGTTGGGATCCTTAGAGTATTAATTCTCTGAGCGTCTAAGGGTACTTTCAAACCCAGGAACTTGTGGTGCAAGCATTAGTATAAGTACTTTTCACGGACCAAGCCGATCAGCGCGCTGGGTTGCACACAGGCTAGCACTTTTTGAATGCTAGGCTAAATTTTCGGATGCTGGGTTTCTGGCCCTGCCGTTTCATCTACTCAAACATGGTTTTCAGAAAAAACAAAAACGCCATCTTACTCGACATGAAATTCGAAATTCAACGAGGCGATTCTCACGCATGAGAATCGAAGTGTCAAACCCACATTTTTCAAAGACGCTTTGTAGCGACAAAAAGCTTTTATGATAGTATGAGTCTCTCCGTTATTAGCTGAAATGTCTCCGCTTTTCAAATTTCGGGGGCTTAGCAGTGGGCTTGAGAGTTAGAGATGCGCGCACGCACTTACCTTAGACATGATTCCGAGAAGTACACTTGATCATAAAATGCATATAGAGTCTATTTTTGCCACGGCCCGAGTTGAAAAACATGGTAAAGCAACTAAATAAAAGTGGCCCCTGTATTATTCCCTTCCCTCCCAATACAGCCCACAATCACTTTTAAACTGCTTTTTTGGTCCTTTTATGGCAAAATAATTGCATAAAAATAAGGTTTAGACACTCCCAAAAAAGTCGATTTTAGTCGATTTAATAAAAAATTTAGTTTTGGACATTTTTAAATTTCGACCATTTGCCTGTTTTGGCATGTTTGGTCGCTGGAGTTTGGCAAAAATAGTCTCTAAACGCATTTTTGTTCAAGAGTCTTCTCGGAATTATGTCTAAGGTAAGCCCCCTTCGGGGCTTGGTTGCTTGGAGTTGAGATGCGCACACCCACATACCTTAGACACAAATCACTCGAAAGTGACTTTGGATGCATGAAAAAGCATGCATACCAGAGTTTCTTTATGCGGTAGGCCCCAGTCAACAAAACTATGTTCAACATCTTCTTTTTTACACTAAATTAGTCTATTTTTAGTCTTCTCCCACCCCTAAATAGACCTAAATACCTTCATAAACGGTCAAAATAGGTATTTTTGGGTGGCCCCAAAACTCAATTTCTTATTGACTAGAAGCTCGAAAATAATGTCTTTTTCGAGCTTCTGAGGCACTTTTAGGTCGATATAGGGTCTTTGGAAACACTTTGAAAAAATTCATTGGGAGGGGGGGGTGTATACTTCGGTAGCGCCTAAAAATCAAACGGGGAAATACGACTGTTTTCGGTTTGATTTTTTATCAAGTCTGCGAATTAGAATTTCTATCTGTTCGCCACGACTAGCCAAAAATGTTTTGTAGTAAGGGTAGTTGGGGTGCGGACGATGTTCTTCATTATTTATAGATGATTGCTGCTCAGTAAAGTTCGTATAATTCTTTGTTTGAATTTACCTGGTTACCGCCTTTCGAAATATTCTCATGCCACTTTGAGCAGCCACTTTAAAATATCTATGAAAGAGGAATTGGTTGTGTGTTATGTGCGTACTTATTTCTTCTGGTATATGGTATCCTTTTGTAATACTTTGCTCGTATGTGGCGTCATTGGTGTAGTGGTAACATTGTTGCCTTCCAAGCAATAGCGCCGGGTTCGATTCCCGGATGACGCAGTTTTTTATAAACTAACTTTTTTTTAATTTATCGTAAAAGCCCAAGTTCCCGCCCCTCCAAAGAGTATTTTTCACTAAGCGTCCTATTTTGAGTTCCCTTGACTTTTTTTAAGTTTTCTTTTTTGCAATGCGTAGCCACTAACTTAGACTTAGGCTTTAGGCTTAGGCTTAGATGAAAAAGTCTGCTTAGAGAATAATACTCTTTGGAGGGGGAGGCACTTGGGCTACTGTCAAATTTATGTATTATTTTTAGTCGGATCACATTGAATTGTTGCCCCTAAAGTCTTAATTCTCGCCCCTTTTCAATGAAAATCGTGCAAACTTCTTCGATATGTGGCGTAAGAGCAAAATAGGAACAATTTACCGAATTTTGATTAAAAAAGGCATCCTTTTTAGTCAACGTTCCTGATTTCTTGTTAATGTTTGAAGAGTGTATATTTTGCAAAAAAAATCTTGAGACTCTCAAGCGAGCAATATTTCATCTGGTATGCCAATTATCAAGCATGAAGTTATTTTAATTCGTGTGTTCTGAGATATGACCACAAATTGAAAAGTCGTTTTTAAATTTTTTTAAAGTTTGATTTATGCTGTATTAACACTTAAAAATGATTTTTGTTTTGTGATTATGTTTCTGAAAAAAATTCACAGCTAGGGTGGTGTCTAAAAATGACTGTTTTAAGCTAAAAAAGGGAGAACTCTTGATATTAGTATCAGGGTTGTTGGTTGGGACGGTCCATTTTCAGATTTTCCGTCCGAAAACCGACAGTTTTCGGCTTTGGTTTTAACCGGCTGAAAGCGCTTGTGCACACTTAATCAGGCCAACAACTCTATCTTGTATGAAGGGTAATTTTTTGCAGAAAAACCAAACGATGGCCAAAGGTACGTTATAGGAAAGAGTACATTACCATCTACAGTCTTCATAGGAAGAATTTCACTCTTCTAGCCCATATATTAAATTTTTTTTGAATTTGTCTGAATTATATTTGTATTTATATTAACTTTTTTTTCAAATGCTTTATATTATATATGTAATATTAATTAAAGTGTTTATTTACAACTGGTTGTTAAAAAAGAGAAAACAGAGTTAATCAATATTACACCGACATTTTTGATTTGTTTTTGCTCAGATATAGGATTTTGACCTATCGTATTTTCTCTATTAAGGAACCCCTCTCTAATAATGAACCTCCCCTCGATTTTTTAACTAGGATTTCTAGGATTACTAGTATTTACAATTTCAACATTTTTGAAGGGTTGAAAAATAATGAACCCGGGTGCGTTAAAAGAGAAAATACGGTATATTTGATGGATGGCGTCAGATCGATGGGTCGGCTACCAGAATTTTGCATTCTCCTCCACTTTTTTGGGCAAAAAATTTCATTTTTCGTAAATTTTGTATTTATGGATACCAACTTCTAGTTGGCACACGAAATTTCCGGGTCGACTACCAGGGCACAGACTCGATACCCGAAATTTCACAAGTTTCAAGTCTAATTACCCGAAAATGGGCAACAGGTCGACAACTTCAAGTTCTGAAACAACTGCATCCTGAATCCGTTCTGAGGGTTGGTGTTATAGCGGGACCAGACCAGGGATGTGCATTTGGTCCTATTATATATATAAAATAGGACCAAAAGTGGCCCTATTTTAAGACTCACGGTCCTAATTGAGTCTTATGAGACTTTGGTCGTAAAATGGGGCTTGGTCCTAACTTAGGACCAAGATCCTAAATTTTTGGTGATAATTAAAGATTTTGGTTCTATTTTAGGACCTAAGGAAATTTAATAGGACCGAAAAAATTTAATCTGACCATGGTCCTAATTAAGGTCTGGTCTTAACTTCGGACGAAAAAAAATTATTATTTGGTTCTCAGTAAGGGCCAGGTCATATTTTAGGACCAAAGTCTCATAGAGCTCAATTAGGATTATCAATGCGGAAAGTAGGACCCCTTTGGTCGTATTTTGGTACTAGTTTTATAAATAACACAGTAAAACCTTGATATAGTGACACCCCCAAAAGTTCGTTCCCTAATTTTTAAGTCTTTTATCAATTTTGTATTTCAGTCTGGTACCAAATATTGTAAGGATTCCGCTTCTGCCGATCTTTTCTGAAAAATAAAACAAATTTTAGGTTAACAAAATTGAAACTCGATATAGTGACACCTGTTTTCGAAAAGTGGTATCACTATACAAGTTTTTAATTTTTTAACCCCGAGAATTGCTTTATTTTTTTTAGAAACGATCGGTTTATTCGTAAGCCCTACGATATTTGGTATTAGATTATTCTTACAGAATCGATAAAAGACTTCAAAAATTAGATTTAAAAAAAGGTCGGACCCTAGGCGGGAACGAACTTTTGGGGTGTCACTATATTGAGACTAAACTGTAGGACCAAATGCACATCCGTGGAATTGAATGTATACCAAAATCTAGCTCAGGCTTTTGGTATTATTACATTTTGGTATATAACGTGGTTGGACGCCATCACTTAAACAGAGGACAATCATTTTAAAATTTTAAGCAAAAAATAAACTTTAAAAAATGTCAGTGTAATTCTGACTAGCCCTATATTTAAAAATCGTAGCTATTGTTGCTAAGAGATAGAGAGACACAGAATCACACAAACTTATTCGACTTTTACACACACACATATTGTAATGCACTTGTGGGAAAATTGTTTCTCCGACACTAAACTAGACTTATTACATTATTGGTCAAAACTATTTGCAGATAACAATGTTCGAGTAGATTTCGCTTATTGAAACTTTTAGTAATTTTGGCGAGACTAAGTATGTCAATGGAAAAAGGTACACACACACAAATACAAATTAGTTAGGAGTGATAAAAAGCAAGAAATTTGTGACAATACTACATAGTCATGAGTATAATAATAATACAGTTGAATCGGCGATTTGAAGCAAAAACAAGAAATTTTGAATATTTTTAACAAATGAATTTCAAAGTAAAGACTTTTAAGGAGTCACATCCCTATATTTAAAAAGAACTATTGTGATGAACCTGAGCCCTTCTCCCTTCCCATAAACATGAATATGAAACCAGCAACAGCGGTACCCAGGTAGTGGTACTCAGGTGGTGGTACCCAGATAGTGGTTATCAGGTAATGGTCTGCAGGTGGTGGTGACCAGTTAGTGGACCCAGATGGTGGTACCCAGGTGGTAGTACCCAGGTGGTGCTACCCAGGTGGTGATACCAGGAAGTGGTCCTCGGGTGATGGCATTGGAAAAAGTATTAAAAACTTGAGGTGAAGAAGATGTCAATTCGGTCCGTCGGCCGGTCCCTTGAGTGTCATAAGTAAAAGCGTCGACTGTGCTATAATAATTCAAATGTTGCTCTCATAATTTGGCGCCTGTTAAGGTGCCAGTCACCCTAGTCTATTATCTTTCGATATGTATTGCATATTGGGCGCAACTGTTTTGCCAATGAAATTTTTGCCAACGAAATTATTTCGCCAATCATATGTTTTCGCCAATAGCTTATTTATCAAGTAATATTGTTTCCTTGTCAGGCAAATCACCACTCATTTTGTAGTCAGTAGGATGAACTACAAAATGAGTGGTTATTTGTCTGACAAAGAAATAAAGCGGGTTTCGCACCGAGTGCCGAACTCAGTGCGCCACTTGGCGTACTTTTAAGTGTAGTTTTTTTGATTGAGAAAGAAATGCTGTTAGTACCATTTTGTAGCTAAAATTCAGTGCTTCAAAATTAGCGATTAACAATCAACATCTGATGATTTGAACAATTTTGGATAAAAAGGCCAGTCTGACACTGAGTCTAACACTCGGCCGGAGTGTCAGACTAGGCATTATTATCCAAAATTTTGCAATCAAATGTTGATTCTAAATAGCTTATTTTATAGCCCTGAATCTTAGCTACAAAACGGTAAACACAATTTTTTTCTCGAACAAGTTAAAAGTACGCCAAGTCGCGCACTGAGTCTGACACTCATTGTGAAACCACCTTAAGAGTACTTGAGAAAATAAGATATTGGCGAAAACATACCATTGGCGAAGTGATTTCATTGACAAAAAATTACATTGGCAAAATGATCTCGTTGGCAAAAGTTTCATTGGCAAAATAATTTCGCCCCTAAAAATCGAATGCCACAGATGTCCTTTTTAAACCTAGGCTATTGGAAGAGGAGACAGATAATAAGAGCTTTGAAAAATAAGTGTACTTAGTTACGGCTGCTACCATCTAATTAACAGTTTGATATATTTAGAAGTAGTAGTAGTGTTGTGGAGGTGGCAGACCACTGGCTGGGCGAGGGCAATACACAGGCAAATACAGCATCTCTTGTAAACACAACACCTATTTTTGGCCCTAGTGGAATCTAAACATAATAATTTGTAGTTCCGTTCACTCAAACGCAGACAAAAATTAAATTATTGTTCGGTGAAAGAAAAATTGGAAATACATTTCTCGGCGCTACTGTAATATACCCCCCCCCCATAACTTTTAGGCTTAGGAATTAGGCTGAGGCTTAGGCTTTGGGCCGTAGGCATTAAGGAGAACACGTAATAATTTCATCACTTTCAAAATCAAAGTATGGTTTTGGGGTACCTGAAAAATTATTGGGGGAGGGGGGGGGTATATTGTAGTAGCTTTTGTGGGGCGGGGGTGGTCGGTTTATGACAAAAAAAGCACGACCTTTGCTTGGTCTCCCTGTGGTTTGGGTTCTAGACTCTAAATAATCTCTGGGTCGGCAGGACCTTAACCACCGGGGACCAAGCAAAAATCG
Source organism: Ditylenchus dipsaci (assembly GCA_004194705.1). Taxonomy (NCBI): domain Eukaryota; kingdom Metazoa; phylum Nematoda; class Chromadorea; order Rhabditida; family Anguinidae; genus Ditylenchus; species Ditylenchus dipsaci. The sequence continues at coordinate 140,664 of SADC01001320.1, read as the reverse complement.
AAATACTTAAAGAAATTCTAGATCAAGCTGAGCCGATTTGCGTTTACAGCATTTCAGAATTCGACCCTCACAAAAAACTAACGGCTTTTTTTAAAATTTCGGGATTCCCAAAATGAAAATCCCATGAAACCACCATCCCTGTGACTAGTAATAAGTGTTTCCAAAAAATTACTTTGAGGTCAGTTTCCAGAAGCAGTTTCAACAAAAATATATTTCTCTTCAAGCATATATTTTGAAAAAGAAAGCTAGTTTAGAAGTTGTGTCTCTAAGGCAGGGTCCAAGGACTGTTCGTTGGGATTACTGAGCAGCTGCTGAATTTCGTTGGAAATTTCGTTGTCTAGATGAAGATCCTGAAGATCTTGGAAACAATCCAAGGTTCCATCCGAGTTAGTGAGCACAATGTTTGGAATGTCTAGAGTGTCGGGACTAGCGGAGAAGTGTCTAGTGGGCGGCCAGTTCTGGCGCATTAAGTTCTCCATGGCCTGAGCAGGACTAGTGGGCGCCTGAAATTAAAAATAAATGAATTTCAGATGGATATCTTAAATTAAAAACGGAATTCCTTGCAAATTTTCAAATTAGAGTCAACTTCCATATTTTTTAGGGGATTGAAAAATACAAGCCCACGGGCTTTCACTAAACATTCTAAGCAGCGTTATAGAACAGCTCATGGCGCCGACCCTGAAATTTTGGTCCCAGCAGCTTCCGAAACGGATTTCAAAAATTATAGCACCGGCAGCTCACGGCACCGGTGCTGTAAGCTGTAGGCTGTCGGTGAAGCTCTGATGCCATTTACAACACTGGTTCTACGGTAATTTGTTTTGAGATGTTGCGATGACTGAAAATCGCCCAAAATTTTTGCAAATCCAAATATAAAATCGTGCACATCTACAAGGCGCTATACAGAAAATTGTAAAGAAAAAATTGGACAAAACAGAAAAATGCCCGCGTTTAGGGAAAAAGTGCCCGCGTCATGTGAAAAAGTGCCCTCGTTTTTTCGTTTCAGTCGAAAAGGCGAAAATCTGCCCGCGTTTTGTAAAAATGTACCCACTTTTTTGTGAAACCGCTCTATAACAAGGACTGAGTCTGAATATTTTGGCAACCGTATAATATACCATAAGGGTTGTCGAGCCGAAGGCTCGAAATGGAACTTTCGGCTCGAAGTTCAATTTTTTTCGAACTTCGAGCCGAGCCGAAGGCTCGACAACCCTATATACCATCCATACACTGCAAAATATTGCAGTTTCAGCTTTATGAATTACGCTTTATATAAAGCATAATGAATATAACAGGGTACATCCAGAGGCGGGCACTTTTTCACATAACGCGGGCATTTTTACGTATAGCATTTTTACGTAATAATCCAAAACGAAGGGGGTTGGAAAAGTAATTTTCTCGAGAAGTTCTTTGTTGGCGGGAACACATTATTGGGATATTATTTTCGTGTTACTGCATTCCAAATTATCCCTTACCGACTGAGACTGGGATTCGGAAGTCAGTGAAGGAGTGGTCAGTTGCTGGCAGAAATTAGCGGAGAGTTGGTGCTGTGGAGCATGCATTCCTGTATTTTGCTGTGATATCTGATGCTGCTGTTGGTGCTGCTGTTGATTGTTATGATTGTTATTAGATTGCTGTTGCTGCGGAGATTGTTGTCCTCCGAACACCATTTGGTTTTGACCCAGAGAGGCGTGCATGTTGGGCAAGGATCCTGAATACTAATTGTTAGAACGGGATACTTTTTTTTTGTCACTTTTAAAATCTGTTTTTTTTTAAATTTCGAAATTCCACAAATACAGATTGATTGTGATCCAAGTTGGATCATCCGACTAGTTCCGGCGAACTATTTTGAAAAAAGCTATGTCCGCTTGGTTCTCCTCGGGTTTTAGGACCTGGTATTTGAGTAAGCAAGGTCCAAACCCTAAGCTACAGTGTTTTTGACATTCTTTTTTATCCATGAAGTTTTTAAAATGAGGCTTTTACGGCTGCTTTTTCACATTGATTTCTACGATAAATTCTAAATTTATCCGCCACCTCCAAAGGGTTTTGAGAACCCTGGATTGGGCGACCCCTGGCAGGCCTGTGCACGGCCGAAGCGGGCACTGAATTTTCTCTGACTTTTTTCAGACTTTAAAAAAAGTTTATACCATTTGGTAGCTAAGATTTCAGACTACAAAATAGTATTTTCGGGCCGAATTTTGAAAAAATGTGGGCCTACGGGTCGGCTTTTTGATCAAAATAACACCTTTTTTTTATTATAAAATCCTGTTTTTTGACCAAAAAGTCACCCGTAGGCCAACATTTCTTCGAACCCCGGCCCGGAAAATACCATTTTGTAGCCTGAAATCTCAGCTATCAGAAAGTATGAATTTTTTTTCAAAAAGCCAGAGAAAGTTCAGGAAAGAGAAAATTCGCCTGCTACGGCCCGTGCACAGACCTACCTCCTGGTCACACTCTTTGATCGCGATCTTTTGTTACTAGAGACGATGTTTTTATACCAAACAATAGCACAAGATCTAAGCTTTTTCGTGAGTTTTAAATATTTTGAAAAATGTAACAAAAATTATTTAATAGCGCAAAAGTTAGATTTCGGTCGAAGTACGAAAAAAAGAAAGAAAGTGACCACAGCTTTAGTCTCCGAGAATTCTCGAAGTGGTTCTATAATTAATAGCCAAATTTTTTTATCGCATGACTAACTAAATGATTTTCGCCATAATCTAGCAAATAGTTGAAATTTATTGCTTGGTAACCGAGCTTGCGAACCTCAAATATTTTATTGAAAAAGACTTACCCACAGACATGTCGCCCATACTTCCGCCACACTGGAAGCTGAATTTAGTGACTGATGCTGCTGCAATTGAGGGTGATGGTTATGCATAGAGCTGGAGGGCATCTGTTGTGTGCCTGTGCCTGCAAACTGCTGCACATTCAAAGCAAACTGTCCAGTGGGGTAGGCCATGTAGGCGGGAGGTTGGGAAGATGAGGGTCCATTACCCATTCCATTTTGAAGCATCCTGTAGTCGGTAGTCCACTGATTGGACTGCGACTGATTGTAGGGGTTGTAGTTGGAGGAGGCGGCCGCTGCGGCCGCTGCTATAGCATTCATGTGGATGGTGGGGTCACTTCTGGCTCTGAAAGAGCTTTTTGTTAAAAACCGATAGATCTTGTAAAAATATGGGTGGGTATAAGGGTGGATATCATGATTTTTGGCAAAATTTTGTCGAAAATTTTTTCGGAGATGGTCTTTTTAATCGTTTTTCTGAAATTTCTACCCATTTAAAGCCATAAAACGTTGATAAGAGTTGATAAAACAGCATTTTGGGCGAATCACTTACACTATATTCCGGCCCGCGTTTTTTAGCAGTCATACCCCAAATGGGTCTTTTAGTCAATTGCTCTTTAATTTTTTTATGGCTGCTGCTGGCAGTAATTCTGTTTGCTATAAATGTCAGACGCCTACAAGAAAAACTCACTTAGACCATGATGCGTCAGGTGGTTGCAAGTGCATATTGGGAGCCATCATGTGGTTCTCCAAATTAGGGATACGCTCATTCTGCTTGGGTCTGTTCATGTAAGGATGGTAGTGGGAGCCGGGAGACCTCGTCCTAAAATACAATTATTAGTTTAGGAAAATAAGATGATGATGGAATAAATAAAACTAGCCTGACATGTCCTTGCGCCTGAGGCACCTGCCAATAATTCCAACCAGTGTAATCGTTCGTGGGCTGCTGTTGTTGCTGGACCATTTGGTGTACATTTGGCAAGGAGCCTCCTGAAAAACAAGGAGCTAGTCGCTGCAGTTTTGAAGGCGGAATCGGCAATTTTTTACAGTTTACTTTTTTTTACATTTACAGTCGACTCTGTCAATAACGAACGGCCAAAAAGTTCGTTCCCGCCCATAGTCTGAGACTTTTTTTACCCTAAATTTTAGAGGCATTCGCAGAATATGATTCGCCAGCTAGTGAAGAAAATTGCAAGGATTTCGATTTTGCCGATTGTTTTTGTGAATTTTGTGAAATTGGGAGCACGTGCTCCAGGTTTATGAAACCATTATTCGGGCAAGGGCACGTTCTCCAGAGCAGGTGCCCCCAAAACCAAGGGCACGTTTATTTGGTACGGGACAGGGGCACGCGACCCCATTTTCGGAAGCACCTAACCCTGGGGCATTCATTTTGTACCAGCCACTGTGTTTCTCGAAAGTAACCTGCAAAATCAAAATCCTTGTGCTTTCCAAAACTGGACTGACTGATCAAAACTGAAAAAAGATTCCAAAGCTGCAGTAAAAAAGTGTTAGAGCCAGTTGAAGAACCAATTCTGACTGTTTTTTGCCAACTGTTTGTTAGAAATTGTCTTACCAGGTCTATTCCACGCCATTGAAAGGGGTGAGAAGGGCCTGTGGACAAATGTAGGGGAGAGCAGACCGGTGACTCCGGCATGCCAGACCCACTATTATTGGACATTGGAGAAGAATCTGGAAGACCTGCTGAAGAACAGGGATAACTGGCCCCAGGACTGCTGGCTGGAGTCTTATTAGTAATTGCCCTGACATCCCGCATCACACTATGGAATTGCTCTTGTTCTTCATTCTGCTTTCGCTCGAGGATGGCAATTTTCTCGCTGAACTTCCTGGGCGTTCCTTGAGACATAGCTGGAAATTATTTGATTATTGAATCGAAATTTCAAACTCATTTTTGGAAACAAATGTAATAAAAAAACGCGATGTTGCAAAAATTTCAAATATTACTCAAGTTCGTTACCGCCTAGGGTCCGACACTTTTTACTCCGATTTTTTTATTGTTCCGCACGTTGTCAAGGAATTATAGTGCGAACAAAGGTTTAAGAAATATCCACAAAATACTAAATTAATTAAATGTGTCAGTAGAGTTTTTCTACGCTTCAGCAGAGAAACACCACTACAGTTGACTCTCGATATAAGGCCCGCCCAAAAAAGTTCGTTCCCGCCTAGGGGCGGTACCTTTTTCGAGAGCGAATCTGATTTATTAATCTAGCCAAAAATCCTAGAGATCACTATTAACCGATTATTTTTAAAAATGTTAAAACTTTCGCTACTAATACGGGAACATATTGAACTGTGCGATTCGATTTAAAAATTCTGACAATGCCATCTTCTGGAGCATAGTCGATTTTCTGTATGAAATTTCAATATTTTTGGCAGAAAAACTCCAAACTGGAAACTCAAAAAACATCAAGCAAAAAACTGCCTTGGTCCCTTTGATGATTTTCTCAAACATATTTTTCCGCAATCAAACCTCAATGTAAGGTATCTTTAAAAGTTCGAACCTCAGTTGGGTCCTATAGTTTCACACAGAAATTTCTAAATGACTCTAATAAGCGCCCACCTTTTCGTAAGCTTTCGAGCTATTTCAAGCCGAGCAATTCGAGCTATTAGTTAAATTTTAGGTAAATTTTATGACTTTTAAGTTCAGGATTTTATTATAACAATATAAAGGGCACACTTGCCGCCCTCATTTTCCACTCGAGTGCACTGATAACTTTCCTAATCAAATTCTGACAAAAACAGTTGACCAGAAATTTTGCCTTGGGGGACCAAAGCAAAAAGTTAGGGGTACGGGGTGCAATGGAGTGGGAGTTAGGGGTACAATTTAGCCACCATAACTAGGGTTGTCGAGTACTCGAGATTTTTGTGTACTCGACTCGATATAATACTTGAAATTTTCGAGTGCTCGACTCGATACTCTAAAAATTTCGAATGATGCTCAAAATTACTCGATTTCGAGTACTCGACTCGACAACCCTAAATATAACGTAACTTTTTCACAATTATTCTCTAACAATCAGCAAAATACAAAAGTGCAGTTTTGATACTACTGCCGAAAAATAGGTGAAGAAAATATCACCGTCATACACAAAATCATGACTTAAAAAAAGTGTGGCGAAAATTCAGGGTGCGGTTTCAAACGAGATAAGTACCACACCTGCCAAAGACTTCAACAACAATCATAGAACAAAAATGAAAAACTGGATTATAAAAAACAAAAGTTGGGATGCGCAACCAAAAACATTAGTAGGTGTAATAAAAATAATTGTTGAAACAAAACAACATATTTGTGCGGCTAGTCCAAAAAGTTTTGCAAGGCGGCAGAGAAAGCATGACCTTTGAGTGTGTGTGTGTCTATGTATGTGCAGTTATTTATAGTGTAGCCATTCCGTTTGTGTTGTCTTGAGGGGAAGCAAACGGTATGTTTCAAATTTGAAATTTGGTTTTGCAAAAAGGCAAGCAGAAAAAGATGGAAAAGAAAAATTGTGCTGCTCGAATTTTCTGTGCTTGGAAAACGCTTTTTAGCTTATTTTTTGGGTAGGATGGATTTTCAAATCGGCTAGCCGAATTTTTGATAGGATTGAAAATTTATGGTTGAATACCCGAATTTCGGGTAGGACTCAGAATTTTCGAGTAAAGTGTCTATGTGGAATACGGTGCTTGTGTCATATAGTCTTTTCCTATGCTCCTACGAAATAAGGGTTACCATCATATAGCCCCCTATCCTTGGACCTATATTTCTCCCTGATCTAACAATAATTTTTTTCCGCAAATTAAATTTTTGACGGCTAAATTGAACTTAACCCCACCACTCAATTGAACTTGACCCCCACCAGTCAATCCAGCTTGGGGGCCAAGGCAATTTTTTTTACATTTTTAAATACCAATAATTATTTTGCATAAAAATAATTGGAAAGACTCAAAAACAATTTATTTCACACTTTTGTGAAAAAATTATTGGTATTAAAAAATGTGAAAAAAATTTACCTTGGTCACCCTTGATTGACTAAAAATAGTTACAAAAAAATAGTAAGATGAATGACTGGTGGGGGTTAAGTTCAATAGACTGGTGGGGTTAAGTTCAATAGACTGGTGGGGGTTAAGTTCAAGTTTGCCTTTTTGAATATTTTTAAATAGGACAAAGGACTGTATCGGGAAAGAGGCAGTAAATTTTGATTTTAGCCTACAGGATTCACAAAGATTTTCTGGATTTCCGGCTACCGCTGTATTGGTATGCAAAAGAACGAAAAAAGAGGCCACTCAGTGCAAAAAGGGCCACTAAGATATGTTCCGGAAGGGACAAAGAAGAGGGAAATTTTTGAGTGGAGATTTTTAGAGGGTCTATGGCCAAAAAAAGGAGTATTTTGAACGAATACAGCACTTATTTTATCTAAATTACGATTATATAAAAAAATTGACTAAAAATAGTTTTAAACACTTATAGAAAAGTCAGTTTTGAGGGAGGGAATTAGGAGACTAGAATTACGATTTTCGATTAATGTAACTCATTTGTGAATTTTTTCATGAAGCGTCCATGAGAACACTAATTTTAACTACTCTTAGAAACAATTGTTCTTATTTGTCGCGCAAAATGTCTTCGCAACCGGTCAAAGAGGTGTCATCTAACCGCAGTTTCAATGGATATCAAAAAGTGTTTGAGCACAACAGGTTTGAATTTTTTCGTCAACTTTTTTATCTATATGTAAACCAAATTAAAGCGAGCAAGTGGGTTGCGTAATGAAATTTGGTGCCTACATTCCTGATCATGAGCCTGGCAAGAAAATTCCTGTTTTGTTTTATCTTTCTGGTGATTATTCACTAAATAAAAACTATATTGATTTTTTTAACACCCTAGGCCTTACTTGCACACATGCCAATTTCATTGAAAAAAGTGGTTTCCAGAGATTTGCCTCCCAGTATGGTAAAAAATTATCATTTATGAACCCGCTTTTGTCAGCAATATGAATTTTTCTAGGCGTAATTGTTGTGAATCCAGACACCAGTCCTCGAGGTAACTTTATTAGTTAAAAGTAAGAAAAAGAATATTCTCTTAAGGTGTCAAGGTAGAAGGAGATGATGACGACTACACACTGGGTGTTGGAGCTGGTTACTATCTTAATGCTACGCAAGACAAATGGTCTAAGAACTATAGGATGTATTCTTATGTGGTGGAAGAGCTTGTCCCTCTTGTGTTCAACACCTTTCCAGTCAATTCTTCTCATTGCGGCTTGTTTGGACATAGCATGGGTGGACATGGTAAACTTTTGAGCAAAATTAAATAAAGCGATAACGAAATTTTAAGAATTCCAACTAAAGCTCAAAATCTAGGATGAATTTTCAAGTGGTGGGGAGCTGCAAAAATTTACATGGCTTGAATAAAATTTACCGTAAATTTATAGATTTGATTATGGAAATTCGACGCTACTCGTTAATATCTACCACCCTCACCCTTCTCCCTCACTAAAAGCTACTCGGTTTTAACCGAGTAGAAGTATAGTTTTAGCGCTAGAAATTCTTTAATTTAGTGATAAATTTATATACAGAGTGTGTCAAAGAAAAATCACTGGTTTTGAAATGGTCATAATTTTTTTCTAGAGTGTTTTTTGAAATTCTGTTTTTGATTATCGATTTTTAAGAAGTACCTTTTTGAGTCTAAGTTTGTTAAAAGTTACTTTATTGTTGGCGAATATTTTTTATGTGAAAACGGTCGAAAAAATACAAGCAGCATACAAATCACATAAAGAGACCAACTTTTTCAAAATTAGTATTTTAGGTGCTCTAACAATCGGTCTTCGAAACCCGGATCTGTTCAAATCAATCTCTGTCTTCGCTGCTATTTGCAATGCTTCTGTTGCTCCGCTTGTTCAAAAACCATTCGCCGCTTTGTTGGGTGAAGATCGCTCCACATGGGCCGAATATGATGCTGTAGAGATTGCTAAAAAATACACTGGCCCTAAACAAACCATTCTGGTGGATCAAGGGGATGCTGATGTTCCATACAAAGACAAAAACTTGTTGCCCGAGAATCTGTTAGCTGTCAATAATGCAAACATTGATTATGATTTCCGACTGCGTCCAGGATATGACCATGGCTATTACTACATAGCTACTTTTATTGAGCAACACTTTGAATTTCATTCAAAATTATGGAAAAATATATAATTTTTGTAATCATCTACGATAAGATAATGTAGACATGCTTGATGATTTAGTTGTTTATGTATTTTTTGCGCCGCATTGTCGTGGGTTAACAATTACTGCTTACAGGATTTTTTTCTGTATTATATATAGTGGGCACTAGTGGAGAATCGGATTCCATTTTTGCCTTGGTCCCCCTGTTAACTTTTTTGAAGACAAAAATTGGTAACCGATTTTCCACCAGCGCCCTATTCTGCATATGGAGAAATGCTTATCGATGGACAAAATGGGTATGCAATCTAGCTTCATATAGCAACAGTTGGCATAGAGTTTTGTCTTTATTTCAATGCGGTATCCCTGTCTACAACAAATTGAAAATTGTCCATAGAGATTATATAATTGATTATGCAATTTGGAAATAAAAAAATTTACAATGTTTGTTAAATATGTCAAAATATGTTTATAAATTTACTTTATTTCTCAAAATAGTTTTTTTAGTAAGCAGTAAAATCTATTTTTTGATAAGATTTTAAGGCTAAAATGTCATGTGAAGAAGATGTTGCTCGAATTGCCAAAAAACTGGAGAAAATGGTCAATGGAAAGAGGGAGGTCAGTCCTTTTCAAACACTTTTCATCGCTGATCAAGCAGTGTTTTTACCAATTTGCAGATGGACACAGCCATGGAATTGATTGAAGCGCTCAGCAATTTGCCCATCAATGTCGATATACTCACGGTAGGTATGGGTATGCAATCTAGAGAGAAATTCAGATACTATACTTCCTAGGGTTGTCCAATTGGTCAGCCAATTAGCCCAATGTTGGCCAAATACTATGTCTGATATTACTGTGGTCCGAAATAAAAATAAGTGTTAAATGGGGCGGGGGGGAGGAGAGTTTCTATACGCATCGCCTAGGTCAAAGATTTGGTACTTATCTACTTTGGGGGCTCCTAGGTAAAGTCTTAGGCTAAGGCAAGGGTAGGCTAGAAGTCAGCGTATGCTATAGTGTGTCTCAAAAGTATTGGGTATTTTTTGAAAATATACGCAACAGTAGTCTGAATCTCTAAGTTTTTTTAATTTTTTTGCTTTGCCCTATTAATCGTTTTCTTCTGAACTGAAATGGGATGAAAAATAAAAAAATAAATTTTCTGTGTTCTCTAAATAATATTTTTGTGGAGATTTCCGAAAAAATCGGAAATCGACCTGGCAAGGGGCTACCTACACAAAATTTTAAAAAATACCCAATAGTTTTGAGACGCCCTGTATAACGGACTCTAATTTATTTTCCTGACTACGAAAAAATAAAAACATGTTTGAGCTCGTCCTATCATGCGCTGGCTCACCCTTGAATTAGCTTAAGCCTGACACTTTACCTAGGGGCCCCGAAATACATAAGTACCAAAGGCTCGACTACTACTGGCTGAAAACCTTATTTTTTCATCTGCTTCAAATAATAAGTTTTTGTGTGAAAATGATCTTGACACTCTTGGCTATCCAATAATATCATCAGCAAAGGGTTAAACACCTACTGGAGCTTGTATACAGGCTGAGACAGGCTAAATTTCCGAAAAGCGATGGGTTTTGGGATTTTTCTTAGACTAGGTTGGTAGATATTTTCTGACTTTTTCTTCAAGTCACACGTTCCATATACCAAAATGTCGCCAAAATTCAAGGCTTTCATTTGAGCTATCACGCAGAGAAAAAATAATACTTAGTGCGAGCTAGAATAAAAAAAAAGATTCAACCATGTCCAATTCCATGTCATTCTACACAGGTCTGTAATTCTGCATGAAATCAAAAAATTAGGGCGTTTGCTGAGAGTAAAGTAGTGCTGGAAATGTTTGCAACCCTCTACCTTTTAAACGTATTTTCTTTATCATGAAGAAAAAAATAAAAAATAAATAAATAAAATTTTTTGATAAAAAATTGACCAAATTAACAAAAAAAATTGACCAAATTAAAAAATTGCAAAACCAACATTTTAAAAAATTAAAAATTTTTGGAATATGGTCCATATTATATGGATTTGTCCGATTTTCACTTATCGTCCAGATACTTATGTGGTGAAATCGGTCTGGCCAATCAGACTTTATTGTCCTTGCAAATTGGCCAGTCGACAACCCTAGTGCTTTCTACAAAACCACAGCCTGTATAACTTACCGAAAATCGGTAAGTTAAATTCTTTGCATAGTTAACTGTGGCTGTACAGTTAACTGTAGTTTCGTAGAGTTAACTGTAGTTTTGTACAGTTAACTGCAATTTCGTACATTAACAGCAGAGCTTAACCTCGATTTAGTGGCCTTTGTACGTTTTATAGTTTCAGTACAGTGGCCATTCAATTTAGTGGTCTCTTAGGCTTCTATATTGAGGTTTTATTTTGCTGAAAAGAAACGCAAATTCTCTTTTTATTTAATTTTTTCTAAAAATCGCGATTTTATTTCTGTTTCTCTGATTTTCCGGAGAATTGTATAGAATTATCCGGTTTCTATTTCTCCGGCGAATTCTAAACCCCTAGCAAAAACACAACGCCAAAAACACGATTTTCAATTAAAGGGGCCAGTTTTATTCGAGAAAATACGGAGCGGCGGAAATTGCGCGCCAACTTTTTTCTTTTAGTCAAAGAGACAAAAAATCAGGAAAAAGCGATTATTTTCTGATTTTTTCATGCTTCTATTTTATTGTGCCAAATTTTGAGAGGATGTTTTCATAAAATCTATGTTATAAGAAACTAGAATATTGTGGCTACCTGATAGTGTCATCGTTTTTATAAAAATTATTTGAATTCTTGTCTCTTTGACTGAAAGAAAAAAGTTGGCGCGCAATTCACTGGCGCGCAATTTTCGCCACTCCGAAAATACGTTACCCCTATCTTTAATTACAAATTTTACATTTTCTTCTATTGCAGAAGACTCGAATCGGCATGATCATCAACGAATTGCGGAAGAAGACCACTGACGAGAAACTGTCGAAGAAGGCCAAATCCCTGATCAAAAGCTGGAAAAGTTTGTTAGACACTAAAGCTTCTGCGAGCTCCACCTCTTCCGCATCCAAGACCAAGAAAACTGAATCAGCGGACTCAGACTCGCCAGTGGAAAAGAAGGCTCGGTCTTCGGAAAACACGCCAGAGCCAGTCACCTCTTTGGCCAAGCCTAACTTCCCAATCAAGCATAATGGAATCATTCCGACAGGTGATGAGGTAAAATTTGTAAAAATTTATAAAAAGGCATGGCTGATTTACAAAACTACAAAAAAGTATATATGTTGGAAAAGTCCACTCTGGAGTTAAAACACTCAAGGAGCCCGGCCAAGCGGCCACGTTTGACACTTTTTTTTACAGTCAAACCTTGTTTATCCGGCAACCCCAAAAGTTCGTTCCCGCCTTGGGTGCGACACTTTTTAAACCCAATTTTTGAAAATTTATGCCAGCTCTTTTCTCACAGTCTGGTCCCATATAATGCCAGTATTCCGACTTTGCTGATCGTTTATTATAAGTCTAGAATTTTTTACTCTAAAAGGCAAAAAAATCAATTGAAAAACTGGTATTTTCGAAAACGCATGTCCTTAAAGAGACATGCCCACGCTTGAAAATTGGAGAAAACAAAACTTTTTGAATTTTTTTTTGTAATTTCAAAAATACTTCCTACTCATTGAACTTCTGTACGGATATTTTTACTTGGTTTCTAACAAAAACAAACCTAAAATTAAATTCTGGGCCTTGTTTTGTTAGAATCCAAGTTGAAAAATGCGTGAAAAATTTGATGATTGAAAAAATAGTGATTCAAAATTAGACTTATTAGGGTCGGCATGCCCAAATAAAGTTGGGCCTTGCCCAAAAAAGGCCATCCACAGACAAGAACCTCAATGCGAACGACAGTAATCGTAGAATATACGAAATCATTATTTTCAGTTACGAGAAAAAAGCGCAGAAATGCTGAACAGAGCCTTGAGAGTGTCAGATTTGCCTGATGGAACACTAGATCCTGAAGAAATAGCGTTCAAGATCGAAAAAGCCTTGTTCGAAGTCCACCGAGGCACTAACGATAAGTACAAAGCTGCCCTCAGATCTAGGGTCTTTAATCTGCGTGACAAAGTGAAATTTTTCATTTTTTTCAAAAATCCAAACCACTGAATGTTTTTTCTCTTCCAGAATAATCCAGCCCTCAGAGAAAATGTGTTGACGGGAGCTGTGGCTGCTGAGAAATTTGCAGTCATGACGCCCAATGAAATGGTGAACCATTCAAGTCTATTTGATGGAATTTTAAAATTTTTTCTTTGAAGGCTTCTAATGAAATGAAAGAGGCACGCACCAAATTCACAAAACAAGCTATTGAAGAACATCAAATGTCGATCAATGAAGGCACTGTAAGTTAATTTATTAATTTAATTTTTCAATCATATTCTATAAATTTATTTGATTTGAAATTAATTTCAGCCTTCCGATTTGTTCCGCTGTGGAAAATGCGGCAAACGCAACTGCACATACACACAGGTAAGAATTTTCATGTTGTTTCCCTTTAATAGAGAAAAAAACACTACAGTCGACTCTCTCTATAACGAACACTCTGTGGACCGGTCTTAGGTATTCGTTATAGAGGAAGTCCGTTGTAGAGGCCTTATTTAGGGCAGATCCAATCAAACTAATAAAAAATCGTTCGTAATAGAGGAAATTTGTTATAGAGAGGGTACGTTATAGAGGGAGTCGACCCTATATGCAAACTTCATATTAACTTTGTAAATTTTGTTTATTTCAAGGTTCAAACTCGAAGTGCTGATGAGTGAGTTTTTTTAATTTTCAGAGCTTGACATGCATAAAGCGATATTTTTCAGGCCCATGACTACTTTCGTGTTCTGCCGAGATTGTGGCAACAGGTATGCATACGACATTTATATTTAATATTCACTAACCGTATTTCCTCTAATAGAAGCCCGGGGCTTCTATTTTATGGATGACCTCCAGGGGGCTTATATTAGAGGGGGGGGGCTTGTATTAGAGGGGGGGGGGGGCTTTTATTTTTTAAACTCACCGAGCCAAAGGCGCGGAAAAAATTTTGAGTCAAAATTTTTTTACGCCATCCTCTGATCGCTTCTAATTTTCCACATAACATTGATGAAAAAGCGTTTAAACATCAAAAGCACTGATTCTTTATTCATAGTTTACCCACTGTTTCTCTCAAAGGCGTTCTAGCTAAATTTATTTTGGGCGTATTGGAATTTCGCAGCAAATTATCTTAATTTTTCAGCAAATTTTGTTTCAACTTTTCTATTAGTTTACATATAATTTTCTGAAAGTATTAACACCATTGTGTAGCTAAAGTGTCATTTAGTGTAATAACTTTGTAGAATGTCTGAGAATAGCCTCTGGATGGCCAAGGCCAAACCACATGGTGGGATCAAGCGAAAATTGTGTTTTTCACATTATATATCAAACAAATTCCTATGAAAAATTGAGTCGTTCTGCGTTCACAGAATTTCGGAATTTGTCCTAGACAAAAAGTTATGGCCTATTAAAAGTGTTCGAATTTCTCGACTCACCCTGTACTTTTCGAAAAAAGGTAAAAATCAAAAAAAATAGCCAGACAAAAATTTGCTCCGAAATTAAGATAATTTTCTGCGAAGTATCTTTATGCCTTCTTTTTATCTGACCTATGCTGCCGACTTATTTTCTTGTTCCTCAAACGTAAACCGACGTCACTTCGTATCGTTTGTTGCTGATTTTCTGCTGATGATTACTGCATAAAGCAATTTTTTAAACCAACAAAATACCCGCTAAAATAGTACTCGACGTAGTTTTTGCTTTGAAATTCACTCATTCACAAGTATTCCAGCGATCCACTTCGAAAGATGCGCTTGGCTAATACATAAAGACATTCTTTATATCTTTTACCACGTTTAGCAACACCTATTTATCGAAAAAAAATTGATTCTGGGGTTTATATAAAAAAGGGGGCTTATATTTTTAGGATACCCACTAGAGGGGGGGGGCTATATTAGAGGGAGGGGGCTTTTATATTTTGGATGACCTCCAGAGGGGGCTTATATTAGAGGGGGGGCTTATAATAGAAGGGGGCTTCTATTAGAGGAAATACGGTAATACGGAAACGGTTGATTGTGATCCGGACAGATTCTTGTGCAGAGTTTGAAGCGAAATTTTAAGCTGCAAACCGTTTTTTTTAAACCAGTTCGACGTGAGATTGCGATCAATTCCTGAATAGCGTCAAGTAGGACTTGGTTATGTTCATGAAATCACCTAGTATTCGAGCATTTTATGACTCCATCATACCTAATTTTGCACATTTAAGTATCAACAACGTGTTTGAAAAAGTTGACATAACTGCTTATTCGGACCAAACATTTTACATTTATTTATCATAAATCACTGAACAATATGTTATTGGAATGATGAATTTCTTTGCTTTTTGATAAGCTATGAAAGTCATGAATGTGTATATGAAATGTTCGAGCACCAGCTGATTTTATGCACATATCCAAGTCCTACTTGACGCCATTTAAATATCTTTCGCAATCTCAAGCTAAACCGGCAACTTTTGAAACAACGGTTTGCAGATTCAAATTCTGCACGAGAATCGGCCGGTATCATAATCATCCGTCCGAGCGTAAATAATTAATTATTCCTAAATATAAACTTTTTGTAGGTGGAAGTTCTGCTAGTAATGCCGGAAGTGACCTCAGTGAAGTATTTTATGGAACTCATTATTATTTTTTATATTGTTTGTATTGTCGAATTCGTTGTGACGCAGTCTTTGCCAATAAATTGTTTCAGTCCGACACGTGCAATCCCCTACCCACATGCTATTTAAAGGGACGTGCTCACCTGTTTAAATTTGTCCCCACCAATTCAATTTATTCCCGAATAATTGAACTTCTGTACGGTTTTTTTCGGTGCGTAGGCGTTTGTTCCGTTTTGTGACATTTTTTGGCGTTCTGCCCTATGTTCTGTTTTAGCCACTTAGACCTTTTTTAAGCCATTTTGCACTTTGTAAGACATTTTTCATTTCCGGCTAACATGCGCTGACCTACCCTTAGCCCAAGGCCTAAGCTCAAGTTGAAAAAATAATGCATAAATGACTAAAACAGAACATAGGGCAGAACGCCGAAAATGTTACAAAAAGCGACAAACGTCCATACGCCGTTTTTTCAACTTGGTTTCTAACAGAACTACACCTAGAATCTGCTAAAAATTGCATTTTGCACGTGTCACGTAATCTTATTTTGGACAAAAAGCTGCGACATCCGGGAATCGAACCCGGCGCTATTGCTTGGAAGGCAACAATGTTACCACTACACCAATGACGCCATATAGGAGATGAGTGCTAAAAAAGGGTATTTAAACCAGAAAATAAACGTGTACATATAAAATTATGAAAAATAGGGCAATTGTGCATTTCGGGGAGCTCTTGTTATTTTCAACTATGAATAGCCGAGTTCAAGTCTCATAAGAAATTTTGGCGCTAGTAGCGAATACCCCCCCCCCCCCAAGCATCCGACCTTTAAAAATTGCTGTAACTACCCTTGCAAACAACAAGTTTAGGCTTAGCCCTTAGGCTTGGGGTAGGCCAGCGTACGGAAGTTGTGACTAATGAAGAGTTTGCGCACATTTTCCGGGGTCTGGGACATATATTTGGGTACTTTTTACTAAAGTAAAAAAAGTGAAAATCGTTGGGGGGGGGGGTATTCGCTACTAGCGTCGAAATTTTTTCACGCTAAAACGATAAAAAAAGGTTGTTTCCTAACGTTTACCTCACTAAAAAGTTGAGTTTTCGATAATAAATTCCTGACCAAAATTAGACTTTTTATAACTGTTCACAGTCAACAAAAGCAGGGCCCCGAAGTGCACAAGGGCCAAAAATAGGGCTATCGTGAATGTTTTGATAGAGCCCCGCTCCGTCCTAATAGAGCTCTTCTCTTGACTTCGAGGGTCTGTATCTATAGTAGTACCCAGAGAGGGAGAACTCAAACATGTTTTTCTTATTTCTTCCAGCTTCGTCCGTCCGAACATACGCTGGCCTACCCTTGCCTAAGCCTAAAGCCTGAAAAATCACTAAAAATCTACAAGAATGTAAGGCCAAAACAAAAAAGTAGAACTTTTTTGAAAAACTACTTGATTAAATTTAAAAAATTCATGCCTAGTGTTATTATTATTTGGTGATGTTTCAGTGGCTGTAATGAAAAATTTGAAAAAGAAGGACAAGAGAAGGAAAGTTTTTTGCCCTGGTCCCCTTTGTTGGTCTTTTGTGAAATTTCAGGCTTTAGGCTTGAACTAGGGATGCCTTAAGCGGATGTTAGGACATATCTTAGACTCATGTTTCAGTTCATAGTTCAAAAACTTTTTTTATATCGTTCCTAGGGCCTAAAATGGCTTGAAAAGCGTTTGGAACCAGTTTTTGGGCAAGACACACTGGGTCTAGTTTAGCCGAAAAAATTCCCAGGTCACATTCAAGGTCCCTTATTTGTGAGAAATATTTTGTCAAGCGTGTTTGTACTTATTTGAAAACGCTTTTAGCGGCGTGGAAACTTTGCAATTCAGATTAAAAAATTGCTGTGATAAAATTCGAGTTTTTCCCCATTGAAGTTGAAAATCAGGGGTTTTATGGGAAAATACCATGAGTGGTCCCGTTGAACCAGTTGTAACTTTTTTCTTTGGACGAAGTCAAGCACCGAAGTAGCAAGGCTGACATATAGCGAAATGCCTGTTTAAAGAGTCTTGACTGCAGTGGGTTTGTGGATATCATTATTATTCACATATTTCTTTAATTACTTGGCGCCTGTAAAGAGCCCTTCACACTAGCAATCTATATGACTATATATTTGTCTGAGTCACTTATCTTTACTCGCCGGCTTTTATGATCTTACACGAATGGTCTCAACCAGAATGTATTTTGAAACATAAATACACATTTATGATTTCATAATACTTTTTACTTGCACATATTTCCTTACAAAATATTTTAATATAATATTTAGGCCATATTATTTCCAACAGTCTTCTTTCTGCAAAATAAATGACCACATCAGCTCCAGATCTAACTGTGGTTGCTGATGACCGGGCAGAATCGAATATTGCTCTCTGGAACCAATTTATGAGCAAAGAAAAAATCAGCCGAAAAATATCTCCTTTAATCAGGTGAATTTTTACAAGTTGTAAAAAACTTTAGTTAGCTTAAAAAAATAGTGGCCCTTTGTTATTATTATCTTTTTCAGAACGCATAGTGGGGAAGGTGGTTTGCCTGTGTTCCTTGGTTTTTTAGTGATTTTAGCCTTAGGCAAGGCTTGGACAGCGTACCGTATTTCCTCTAATTGCTCGACATGTCCCGATTGCTCGACACCCCCTACTTTGTGGACCTATGTCTCAGGCCAGAGAAATTATTTTGCATAGCTGTTTATTGCATTTTCTTAACTCTTACGAGCTCTACCGATTCCACTTTTCAGATTTTGAAGCTCCACCCAAAAATCTTGAGATCGACCTGAAATTTTACTTATTTTCGGGAATTTTAAAAATAGATCGACTTTTGAGCAATGTTAGAATAGGTATGTTAGAATAGACTTGAGGCTAAACTGAACCTGAGCAGTCGAAAAATTACAGAAAAAATTGCCTTGGTCTCCCAAGCTGATTTGACTGGGGGGGGGGCTTAGGTTCAAGTGAGTGGGGAAGGGGGAAAGAGGAGAGATTCTCAGATTCAAGTGATCCCGGACTTGAACATGAGTTTAAAGGAACATCCATGAATAATGTCAGACTGACAGACGGTTTTAGGACCCAGCACCCGCTGTCAGAATTTGTCATCATGTGCAAATATAATTTTCTGAGAAATCTAAAATTTCAGTCAGAAAAAAGGACATTTAACCGCCGCTAATTTATTATTTTTAGCTTGGATGCTCCTATTCAGCCTGACAAAGTCAGATTTGTTTGCATATCTGATACTCACGAGGTGTTAGAGAAGCTACTACCCAAAATCCCAATGGGAGATGTTTTGCTGCACTCCGGCGATTTTACTAACTTTGGAAGCAGAAAAGCTATTAGAGCCTTCAATGAACAAATAGGTAAGTAATAGTTTGTTTGAAACAATTTAACACAAAATTAATTCTGCTAAAATTTTCGAAAGACTCCGAGTCCTGCTATAAGACTATTGCTGGGGGGCCGAGCGAGAAAATCTCGGTTTCTTTCTCGTGTTTGACCTCTTTCTCGGCCTCGCATTCGTTTTCTCGGTTTCTCACTCGGACTACGTCCACAGCATGGGTAGTACGGTATTCCGATTTCCGCCTTCTGTTGTCCAGCACTATTTTCTTCTGTTTTCCGATTTTCCAAAAAAAAGTCGTGTGGATTTCGGACGAGAATAGTTAGCGCGGAAAAAAAATTTTGAATTGTTTTTTTTTCGATTTCCGTCTTGCGATTTCCGGCTTTTTTTCTTCCGACTTCCAGTTTTTTTTTTTTTTTACTTCTGGTTCCGACTTTTCTTGTCTTCCGTCCGACCGCTGCTCCACAAAACCATATGCCAAACCAAAGGCACGGGCATTCCCTTTTATAGCTTGCATTCCTTCTCTGCATTTGCTTCAATTAATTTGTTGATTTAAAATATATTCACATGAAGAACGGTCAATGCATCATTATATTTTGTAGGAAGTCTACCTCATCCCCACAAAATAGTGATTGCTGGAAACCATGAGATGGGATTTGATTCACCCACCAGGTTTTGCAACGGCACTTATCAAGGCTACAAACTGCTGACCAACTGCACCTATCTAGAAAACAGCTTCACAGAAGTCTACGGCATTCGCATATATGGCACTCCTCACCATTTTCTTAACCATTGGGCCTACTACTGCCAGCCAGGGAAGGAAATACTTCAAAAATGGCTGAACATACCAACTTACATTTCTGACACACCAATAGATGTTTTAATGACTCACACTCCCCCACTCGGCCATTTGGATTGGGTGGACAATGAATGGCACACCGGCAATGTCGGATGCCCAGAACTGCTCAACTGTGTGGAGAAGAGAATCAAGCCAAAGTTCCATGTTTTTGGCCACATCCATGAGAACAACGGACTGTCTACAAATGGAGAAACAATCTTTATTAACGCCTCTATTTGTGATGATGCCTTGAATGTGGTGGATAGCCCGATTGTTTTTGATATAGATCTGCCCGAAGGAATGACTAAGAATTAAAAATGTTGTATAAAATATTCATTGTATTAATATTGAAAAAAGTGAGAATTTTCGAATAAAATAGAGTTACTAGCTCAAGTTTTCGGTAAAAAAATTACATAGAAAACAAAGGAGCTGGCTCTATTGCACAATTGGTACCAAAATATGACTTGGTCCCCCCTGTTGTTTTTCTTGAAAAATGCCTTGGTCCTCCCTGTTGTTTTTTAAGATGATCATGCTAGAGTTGATAATGTTAAAGGAGGATGAAAGCTGTTAAGGAGATAGTCTCGACACGAAAGGATTTATCCAAGTTTTTTATTTTCCAAATGTGGTCATTGAGCAATATTTTGTCGACAACCCGATTTCGTCGTCTCGGATAAACTTGTGCAGAATCAAAAGTTGGGTTAGCGTCATCCATATTATAACTTCTGAAATTTCTTCAAAAAATGACCTGAAAAATCGATATGGAAAAGTAGAGGAAAAACCATCGAAAAAAGGATGATTAGTCTTCTATTGCATTTCAATTTTCAAGGCATTTTTTGAAGGAATTTAGAAATTCTGATATTGGTGATACTAACCCACCTTTTCATTCTGCACAAGCTTATCTGAGATTACGAAATAGGGTTGTCGACAAAATATGGCTCAATAACCACTTTTAAAAACAAAAGACTTGGATAAATCAGCTTTCACGCTCCCTTTAACACGCACAATACGAATTCATGGACTAATATTTTCTAACTCAAAAGTATATGCTGAACACGATGGTGCGGGTGCTTCTCGCTTCAATTATTGACCAAGTAGGGGAAAAAGGCTTCAGAACGTAAAAAGTTGTGGATGGTCAAAATCCAGCTGGATACCCACAAATTTTCAAATGGTGCGCTGTGTGATTTTTATAGTGCACTCACGTTCATGATACACCGAAATGACTGCAAAGATGCTAAACATAGGAAGTGCTGGTGCAGAATCGGGTGCCAATTTTGCCTTGCGCCCCTTTTTATTTTATCCATATTTTGCCTTGGTCCCCCTGTTTTTTTAAATGTTTCTTTAATGTGATCATGGTGATTACGGTGATCATGCCAAACATAATCATTTTAATCACCACAATCTCTTCAATCACCATTATCACATTAATGATATAACAAGGGTAACCAAAGCAAGATATTGAAAAAATCAACAGGGGGGGGGGGGGGCGGCGATTCCGATTCTGCACTAGCGCCACATAATCTCTTTTATTTGTAAAGCCAATGGAATTCACCTCTTATTTGTTACGATAGGAAATCTAAATTGTGTCTCAGGGTGACCTTCTGCGAGCTGTAACTTCATTTCAAGACAATACCTGGCTGAATCCTTCACGCAAAAAGAATCAGCAGAACCTCGCGGTTAATTTGACACTGAATACAGAATTTTTTTTTCATAAAATCGTGGCAAAATATGCAAAATAGTATATAAGTTGGGTCGCAAACTTCCTCTAACTTCTTTCCGCTGATGAAATACTTGTTTGGATACTGGATTCGGGTTCAGCGGTGTCTTTTTGCTTAAAAAATAGGTCCTAAAAGGTGAAAGTCACTGTCGAATTTTAAATTCCGCTCAAGACAATAAATGTTTGATTTTCAAATTTGAATATTTATAGAGGCAAAAAAAACTTAAAAAACCTTAAAGAGAAAACTTTAAAAACTGCGCCGCCTTCTCTTTATGGTTTTTTAGTGAACTTTTTTATCTTCAAAATTAATGATCGTCTTTTCACAAAAGTAATCTTGATCCTATAACATTCAACTTTTACTTGAAACAGTCTAACTGCCTCAGACTTGTCCTGCCAGGCTCGATCCAACTTTTACAAGATCACTTCAAATGCTGGCCTTTGGATACCTAGCAGCTGTAAAGTCTTCGGATCACTATTCCTCATCCAGACAGTATAACAGTTACAAAAAAAAAATTGAACGGTTTTTTCCAGCTCACAACAGGCGCCTAAAATCGTCATGCCAATAGAAACTCAGATGCTATTTATAATTGTTTATGTATTAAGCCTACTCGAATAAAGTTTCTACATCCGCCAGGAATGAATGAAATTTCTATACTCGACTCTTTTTGCACCGCTGAGGTTCCCTGGCTTTTGTGGCTTTCAATAGCTTCTCTGACTGAGACTAGTACATTTACAGGCACGCAATTGAGCTCTTAAAAGCATGCAATCAACAACGGAAATGAGAATTGGATAATATACCAAATTATATGGACAAAGCAACCACTCCCCACTTCTTGATGTTTCTATGGTCTACAATTATCACACAGTTATAGTGTTACTTGTGCTTGTAACTTTTTGATGATTCTGTAGTCTAAAGTTATCACACAGTTATAGCGTTACTTGTGCTTTCAACTTTTTGATGATTCTGTAGTCTACAGTTATCACACAGTTAAAGCGTTACTTGAGCTTGTAACTTTTTGATGATTCTGTAGTCTACAGTTATCACACAGTTATAGCGTTACTTGTGCTTTCAACTTTTTGATGATTCTGTAGTCTACAGTTATCACACAGTTAAAGCGTTACTTGTGCTTGTAACTTTTTGATCACTCTGTAGCCTACAGTTATCACACAGTTAAAGCGTTACTTGTGCTTTCAACTTTTTGATGATTCTGTAGCCTACAGTTATCACACAGTTAAAGCGTTACTTGTGCTTTCAACTTTTTGATGATTCTGTAGTCTACAGTTATCACACAGTTATAGCGTTACTTGTGCTTTCAACTTTTGATGATTCTGTAGTCTACAGTTATCACACAGTCGTAGCGTTACTACGAAAGAGTTATAGCGTTGCCTATGAAAAAAGGCCTACGCAACAACGCCTACAGTAAAAAGGCATACAAAATACTTTCAGGTAGTGATGAGGTTCGAATCTTGGTGCTAGTAGACCTTATTTCCCTTGACCAATAAACTATTTTTTATAAGACCATTCAAATTTCAGATTGGGTATAGGGACCCCGTGGGGCTCTAATCTACTTTAGGCGTCCATAGTCGCTTTAGGCATCCAAAAATGGAGCTTCCAAGTAAAAATTAGGCGTCCAATAAAAATTTAGGCGTCCATATCAAAAAAGCATGTTATGAATATATATTAATGTCAGTTAAAAATAACAACATAAGACCTGTAAAAAGTTATTCTACCTCGTTTTGGTCACTGGAGCTGAGCAAAAAGAGTCTCTATATGTATTTTATGACCAAGCGTCTTCTCGGAATCATGTCTAAGGTAAGTGAGTGCGCGCATCTCTAACTCTCAAGCCTCCTGCGCCCCGAAGGTGGCGCAGGGGCTTGGAGTTCAGATGCGCACACCCACATACCTTACACACAAATCACTCGGAAGTGACTCTGGATGCATAAAAAAGCATGCATACTAGAGTTTCTTTATGCGGTAGTCCCCAGTTAACAAAACTATGTTGAAACTCCATCTTTTAGGGTATTTAGGTACCCGTTATAAAACCTGTCTGGCAGTGAATCGTAGCCTGAAAGGTTTGAAAGATATGTTTGAAAAAATTTATATCTTTGAAAAAGTACGCAAAAATGAGCATGTATTTGAAAATATGCTACAGTCGACCCTCGATATAACGGCACCCCGATATAACGACTCCCTCGATATAACGGCCCCTTGGCCCTATTTGGTTGGATTTGACTAAAACATAAGGAGTTAGACCCTCGATATAACGGCCCCCTGTAGCCGGTCCCGACTAAGAAAACACACCCTCGATATAACGGCCCCTGTGAACGTAAGAAAACATACCCTCGATAAAACGACTTATCCCGGTGCGGGAACAAACTATTCAGGAAATGAACACTTTTCGCTAGTTTTTTCTGCGCTCGTCTATTGCGGCTGTATTCCCGAGAATGTTTTCTTTAATATCTTAACTTTTTATCATTTTTCGATGTCTACTCCCAGAAAGCGGCAAGCAATAACTCTGGAAACAAAGAAAGCAATCATCGAAGCTTCTGCAAAAAAGGGCAACCATCAGCTGGCAAAAGATTTTGGGATACTAAGAAGCACTATTCAGGGAATTCTGAAAGAAAAGGATGCAGTTCTCGCAGCGATCGATGTCGGTAGCAAAGCAAAGCGTGAGCGGCTTAAGTCTGGCAGGTATGATCAAATGGAGAAAGATCTCATCGTTTGGCACAAGCAAGGTCGAAGTCAAAACATTCCAGTGAGTGGGGATTTGTTGAAGGTACTTATACATATACATTTGCATTTAATATACATTTATATACATTTAAACACAGAATCAGGCGCTGGCGAAGATGTTAATTTCGAGAAAGAATGGTCGGGCGCTGGCGAACGTGGAATGGATGAGGTCATGGAGGAAATGCTGGATGCTTGGCTTGATCTGGAGGGGCTGGAAGGAGTTGATGCTACTATGGATGATTTCTTAAACGTCGACGAATTAGTGGCAACATGTATGTTATTTGAGAAGAATTTTTCTCAATCCTTTTATTTATGTTGTAGGTGGTAATCTCACGCTCGATGAAATCGTTGAAGAAGTTTCGGCAACTAATGAAGGAGGCACTGGCGAAGTCAGTGAAAATGAAGCCATCGAAGTCGAAGAAATTGAACCGGAGCAACCTTCAATCAGTCATCTTGAAGCGCAAAGGCATTTCCAAGTTGTCCGCCAATATCTAGAAGAGAACACCGCAGATCCTGCCATACTTCGTCATAGCGATGCACTGGACGACTACTTCTACTATGAGCAGAAAAAGAAGCGAAAGCAGCCAGAAATCACCAATTTCTTCTTGTCTAACTGTTGATTATTGTTTGCTGAGTTTTGGATTGTTATTGTTACTCAAAAAAAGATGCTTTTACTTATATTTCGTCCTGTTTGAAGTGAAGCCTCGATTTAACGCCCCTTTCAACTTTTTTGTTCTAATTACCCTCGATATAACGGCCCTCGATATAACGGCCCCTACGGCCGGTCCCAAGGGGGCCGTTATATCGAGGGTTGACTGTAGTAGCTATTAGAGAAATGTATTCATTCGATGCTAGGATATATGCTACAAAAAATATTTATAGGTATGATCCAATGTTAGATCATTTTTAAAATAGTATGTTGTGACCACTAATATATGATGTTAAATTTAGAAAAATTGCCTTGTAAAAACATTGGACGCCTAATTTATTTTTTGGACGCCTAAAATTTTTTATTCGAGTCCTGTGGACGGCCTATTTTCACGTTGAATGCCTAAACTCATCTTGGACGCCTAAAGCGACTATAGATTAGTACTCCCGTGGTACCTACCCGAAGGAGTATCCACATGCAGAATACAAAATTTTAAATTTAGCTAAAAGTAATTGAAAATCATGGCACCCTATTTAATTCCTCCACAGGTTATTTCGTCCACAAAATTTTTATCATCTGTAAGAGCTGAAAACACGAACGATTCAATTCAAAATTGTGTTCTGAAACCTGTTAAATTTGAATCGAGATCCTCTACTCGGGACTGATTGCACCCAGAGGGATTCGAACCAGTAACCTAGGTGAGGATTATACGGACCTCCACACCACGTAAGCACTCGAAATTATGATAAAAATAAGGTATGCACCCGGTCGGATTCGAACCAGCAACCTCCACGGTGGCTCCGCGGTATCCAAGTGGTCGTCCACTTGGATCGAAATCTTTTTTCACGTTTTCGGGTTCTAAAACTATTTTTCTGCACTGATTCGAGAATGCTGAAGATGGTTTGACACTGGTAAAATCACGTTTTATTGAGAAATTTTTGAGTTATTGTGAACTCTTGATTTATAAAAATGACTGTTTTTTCAATCTTTGTGTAAAATTGACTGTGGAATCCTGAGTCTGGATGCAAAAAAAGCATGCATATTTGAGTTTCTTTATGCGGTAGGCCCCCAGTTAACAAAACTATGTTCAAATCCTATCTTTTTGGGTATTTGGGTACCCATCCCTATTCCTCAGTTTAGATTGGGGACGAAGGAATAAAAGTCAAATTTGGGTCAATTTTTTTTTCAGAAATGTCTTTCCGACAACTTTTTTTGTATAAAGTACCTTTTTATATGGAAATAAAAAATGAAACTTTACGTAAGTGGCCTTAGTAAGCCAATGGTAGTAGCGTTGTGTGGTGATTGTAGATCTATATGCATTCGCATCTCTTCTAAAAAAATACGCCTTGATCCTCATTTTGACATAAATGTGTATTGCAAGAAATTTTCTGTACATTTGAAGAAGATGTCCTGGTTGCAGTTCAGAATCCCCCCCCCCCACGGGGAGTGATCGGATGAAGGAGATAACTTCATATTCGTGTTTCTCGACCCCGATTTCATAAGAAAGCCGGCTGTTTTTGGTTCTGAGAAAAAAATTTTCGAACCAGATGGGGGTATCATGGTTTTTAGTCGAAATTTGAAAAATTCAAATTGGCGCCTTTTGAATTTAAAAGGGAATAAGGGCTGTATTGGGAGGGAAAGGGAATAAAAGGGGGCCACTTTTATGGCAGAACGTCAGAAATTCAAATTTTTGTATTCTTCGATTGTCTCACTATGTTTTTCAACTGGGCCGTTCAAAAAGAGACTCTGTATGCATTTTTTTTATCAAGAGCACTTCTCGGAATCATGTCTAAGGTAGATGAGTGTGCGCATCTCTAACCTACCAAGCCCTCTGCGCCCCCTTGGGGGCTTGGGGGCTTGGAGTTGAGATGCGCACACCCACATACCTTAGACACAAATCACTAGGAAGTGACTCTGGATGCATAAATAATGTATACACACCAGAGTTTCTTTATGCGGCAAACCCCAGTTAACAAAACTATGTTTAGAACCCACTGCTATTTTAGAGGAAAAAATGAAAAAAAAAATCAGCTTGGGGGACCAAGGCAAAAAAAAATTCATAAAACTGCTTCACAAAATTTTTTTTGTCTGAAATCGTTTTTAACTGTGAATGAACACTTTTAAGGACTTTTGGGAAAAAAATTTCAAAAGAATCAGTAGGGGACCAAGGAATCTCTTTTTTTCAAGAGATGCGAATGCATTTAGAGCCTATGGTGCTAATACTTTTTGACTAACAGTATCTAAATTTGGCTCTATATGTGTCCGCATCCCTCCCTAAAGCATTTTTGCTTGATTTGAACTGTTACAGTAAAAGCTCGATTAAACGACCCCTTTTTTAATTTCTGGTGAGAAGGCCTCGATTTAAAGACCTCTCAATACAACGACCCTTCGATTAACGACCCATAGAGCCGGTCTGTAGAGGGGGTCGTTAAATCTTTATACTATTTTGTAGCCGAATTTTACAATTACTTTCATCAATATCTCGTCAGAAAACTGAGTCAATAAGTTTTTGAATGAAGTATAGACTTAATGGGTGTGTATCAGGGTTGCAGCTGACATCTGATATCTGATTACCTGACCTTTTTCCATATCTGATATCTGATTCTGATTCTTTTTTTAAAATCAGCTGCAGGATACATTATTTGCTTTTATTTCTGGTATTTTATAAATATATTTTTGAAAAAGTATCTTTTTCCTTTCACCGCAATTTATTTATTTCACAGCGTACTACATCTTCTGTCATCTGTTTCATCGGAATTGTTTGGATTTCACTATTCCATCAAGGAACTCCAGTTTGAGTTTAAATTGTGTCATGTTAAAGTTTAATTCGAGTAACTATTGAACATTAAAAACGACGACCTAGTACCTTAACATGATCCTATTTAAAGCTTAACCTTACCCAATTTAAACTTTAATTTTACTCTAATTAAAACAGGGTTGCCAAGTCGCTAACCCGTGAAATCAGAACAAAATCAGAACACGCAAAATTTGCCAAAACATCAACAAAAGTGCTTTATTTAGAACGGTTGTACATCGAAACGAGACTAAACATTATATTTCTCCCAACTGCGCACATCATTTAACAATTTTCTATCATTCAGCAACAAACTGAACATTTCAACACATGTGTGATCAAAATTGACATTCACTTGGAGAAGGCACTTGACTGTTTCTGGCTGTAGTAAATTCCGATAGTCCGTCCATTGCTTCCCGCGAAGAGAGAAGACACGCTCCACAAAGGCATTCGAGATTGTAATTGAAAGAATCTTGCACACCAATTCGTAGAGTCCTGGCAAAGTGCAGTTTTCCATGAACACCTAAAAGTTTGAAACAATAATTCAATGACAAATTTTTATTCAACACAAATTTATTCAACAGCTGCAGGGCACAAAACGAGCATGAGACTATGAAAGATGAAAGTAATAACATTGTCGTCCATAAATATTGTCTTCAAAAAACCTACATCGCTTTTGTTACTCTTTGTTATTCCCTTGATCTTGCTGTACTCCGGCTTGAACAAGCACTTCTTTGGACTTCTCGGAACGATCTGAGTGAGATCTGAACAAACAAGAATTACGAATAAGCGCCGCAGGCACAAATTTCGATGATGATAAACAATCTAACTAGATGCAGCAAATCTAGACAAAGTGCCGAACAATATCAAGAAAAATGGGAATTCAGAACAAATCAGAACATTTTGCCAAAAATCAGAACAAATCAGAAAGTCAGAACATTAAAAATTTGTCAGAACGGACACCTCAAAATCAGAACATTTCTGATAAATCAGAACACTTGGCAGCCCTGAATTAAAATTAACCCTGACTCAATTTAAACTTGGATTTTGTCCAATTTAAACATTAATTTCACCCAATTTAAACTTGGATCTTACCCAATTTAAACTTCAAGAAGTAGGTCAGTTACCAGGCACAACCGAACTTTTGCACCAGTGATGCACCTCCACAGCCTTATCCACTAGGCTACCATGTCGTTGTAAATATTGGAGTTTATGCATGGGCTATATATCAGTATGACTGTTTCTACAATCCTAATTTTTATAGAGTTTCTACCAAAAGTTATTTGTTTTGTTATGATTAGAAAACAATTCAAGTTGAAATAGCCCTATAAAAAACAATAGTTAGTGTAACTGCGTAAAAAGGGTTGTAAAAAGGGACCGGTAAAAAAGGGCCAGTCAAAAATGGTTGTGTAAGGTTATAGCCATTTTCAAACAAATCGACCATGCTGAACTCGAGTCCGGTGTTAAAAATTAGGGGTTTCCGCAGTGGAATGTGAGTTTTTCGTCAAAATTGATTTGGATTTTTTTGAGAGTCTCTCTAAACACTCCCAACGCCTTTTTTAACCTACATCGAATCTATTTCCGATGCAGTTTTTCTTACTCTGTCGAATGGTATACCTTGATAGCTGAAAAAATGAATTTATCACACTTTATGTTCCGTTCGTAAGTATTAACGACGTTTTCGAAAAATGACACAATTTTTTCACTAAAGTAAAATTTTTACATAGTTTCGTCATAAATACTTCGATGATATGTCATTAGAAAACCCGTGATCTGGGCTTTCTTTTTGCGCATCAAAAAATTAAAGTCTGCAATAAAAATTGACAAGATACACCCCTTTGAAGTTGTATGTGCGAAAATTATGACTTTCCTGTTTCAGAAGGGCAGCTGACCACCACATAGTGCCGTGTTTCCGATTTTTTATCACTATCGTGTTCAGCGTGAAATTTTGCACCAGAATATACACTCAGAACACTCCGGCTTCTCAGTGTTAAATGCCTCGTGAAATATTTGAAAAATTTTGAATAAAATAGGGTTACTAGCTCAAATTTTCGGTGAAAAAATTACATAAAAACAAAAAAAGCTAGCTCTATTGCACAATGTGTACCGAAAATACGACTTGGTTCCCTGTTGTTTTTTGGAAAATTTGTACATAATTCTTCTTGGTCTCCTCATTGTTTTTTCGCATATTTTTTATATTTTTGTTTATTTCGGTATATTCTCGTGTTTTTTGTCTTAACGCGTAAAACACCGGTTGTTACATTGGTTTATTTCGATGCAGAATTTAACGCTGAGCACGCCTGTGTTATTATTTTTTCAAAATTCGCACTAAGAATATGAGAAACGGCCCATTTTTGAAACCTTGTTTTTCGCGTTTTTAAGCTATCGTTAATTTTCATTTTTCTTATGATTTCTATAAATTTTTGTATTTTTTTTATACCGTCGGAAAGCCCAGAATTAGAGCTTCCCAACGGTATATCACACTGCCAAAAATAATTCGGAAATTTTGTACTACCAGCAAAAAGAATGATTTTCGCCACTTTTTGTAAACGTATTTTTTGAATAAAAAGTCAAAATTTTTTGCGATTCCAAAAATCCTTACGGCTCTAATATAGCGCAAAAGAAAGAGAAATTAAAATAGAACATTCTTGTGCAAAAAAATAAAGTTAAACATGGCAGAAAACAGGCTTTCTTAGTGTTTAACAAGACTTCCTAAAAAGTTCAAAAACGATTTTCTCGTAAAACTTTAATTTCGCTAGAGAAACCTAGATTTTTGGGTAACACTATAGAATCCCCCTCCCTCAGCTAGCGAAAAATTTACTTTTCCTGAAGGGGAAAGGACCCGTCCCATTTTGATTCTCGTGCTCTAAATAGTCACGGAAACACTTTGGTTTCCGAAAAATCGAAAAAAAAAATTTTTCGATTTGCCTCGGACCCCAAGGTAAAAAATTTAGGAATTTCCCGCCAAAACTTTTTTTAAGAAATTTAGGGCTGTATTGGGAGGGGAAGGTAATAAAAAGGGGCCACTTTCATGGCAAAATTATTAAAAAGTGAATTCTGGACTATTTCGGATGTCCTACCATGTTTTTCAACTGGGCCGTGGCAAACAAAGACTCTATATGCATATCATGGTCAAGAGTACTTCTCGGAATCATGTCTAAGTGAGTGCGCGCATCTCTAACTCTCAAGCCCCTTCGGGGGCTTGGGGGCTTGGGGGCTTGGAGTTGAGATGCGCACACCCACATACCTTAGACACAAATCACTCAAAAGTGACTCTGGATGCATGAAAAAGCATGCATACCAGAGTTTATTTATGCGGTAGGCCCAGTATTCAAAACGATCAAGCGATTCTATAGTATAGCCAATTTTTGACATCGGATTCGTGTTTAGCATGGTCAATTTGCTTATGAAACTACCCTCAAAGCTTACAACTTGCTGTGAAATTTCAAATCCCGCTCAAGACAAAAAACATTTAAACTTCAAAAAATACAAGACTTGCGAATTTGAAATTTCACAGCAAGTTGTAAGCTTTGAGGGTAGTTTCATAAGCAAATCGACCATGCTAAACACGAATTCGAGGGACCAAGGCAGTTTTGCATATTTTGCAAAAAAAACAACATGGAGGACCAAAGCAACTTTTTTCAGGAGGGGTGCGAACACACATAGAGCCGCGCACAGTTTTAGAGCCATGTGAGTCGGCTTACTCGTCCGATCTCATAAAAGACCAAGTGCCCGCCCCCTCCAAAGAGTATTTTTCTCTAAGCCTACCTTTTTCGATTCCCTTGATTTTTTCACCCCAATCCATTGCAATGTGGAGTGTGCTGGTATTCGAACGCAAAGCGGCCAAATACCCTTGGTATTTTTCTGTGCAAGAGGTGTGAAATAGGTGAAAAATGAAAAAAGTTGGCTTAAAGAATAATACTCTTTGGGGAGGGGAGGGGGCACTTAAGCTGCTGTTGTCCGATCTTGTAATGTCAAGAAAAGTTGAGCTCGACTGAATCGACAGTTCTTTATTTAAAAAAAATTACATGCACATAAAAAACTAATTCGAAAAGATTATTGACAAAATGAGGGTTTCGCGCGAATTCAAATTTCGCAGATTGCTAAACGGACCATCTATCTTATATGAGTTTAAGTCAAATTTTTTTAGAAAAAATTGAAATCTTCATATTAATTGAAAAAAATTGAAATCTTCATATCTTACCTTAGACATGATTGCGAGCAAGACTCTTTAGGTTTGAAAAAGCGGCGCAGTGCGTAAGCGTTCGTGTTTTCTGGTCATAAAAGGTTGCGCAGGTTCGATGCGTGCGTGCACTTCACTCTTCTTCGGCTTGTTTGACCAGTTTTAAGGCTAATAGACTTTTTTGATGCCTGATTCGGAGACAGCGGGTGCCATGGCATTTTTTCCAGAATTCAGTTCGTCCAAAAATCAGTCTATTAATTAATTTCCATCTGAGTACCGATATCTAGGCACCGCCAAATACTATCAGCTGACTGTTTTTCCCTAAGTACAGTCACCCAAGCACCACGTCCTTTCGACTACCACCTTAATACCGCGCGGTCTGAAACTTCTCAAGAACTGGGGTTTCTGCAATTCAAATGGAATTAAATTAGATTTCTAAAGCCCTCGTTTCAAATATTCCGGCTCTCTTCTCCGTTGATGCTGTCATTTTAGGTATGTTCTCTCTTTTGCTTTTTTTGAGCCCTCGGTTTAGATCAGAATCGCAATGTGATCGGGTGAATCGCTTAGTATCTCACCACCGAACATCGCGAGTCACTCCAAACTACCCTAAACAGTGTGTTTGGTTTTGGATATTTAGATAGTGGTTTGGGATAGTTTCGGGTATTCGTTGATGTGATTCTGACCGATTCAAACGATCACATTGCGGTTCTGATTCGCTTAACCATTTTTCGAAAAAAAAATTCCCCCTTTAGTAATCCTCCCGAAAAACCAGATTTTATTGGCTTTCGGCCACTTTGGTGCGGGTTTCTGAGCGGTGTTATCCTGTGACCGTAAAGATAGGTTTTCCACAAATTTTTTACTTGAAATTCGAATTTGGAGGAATTGACTTCGGACGAAATGCCATGGCATTAAATCAACCCGAATTACCTCTAGGACTGGTCAAACAACCCAAAAAGAGTGAAGTGCACGCTTGCGGGATCGAACCTGAGCACTTTTTTATGACCAAAAAACACAAACGCTTACGCACTGCGCCACCGAAGCCAACTTTTTTCAACTCTAAATAGCTTCCCCCTCCGCCCTTTTCAAAGCCGGCCTTGATGGGTCGCACTATACGAAAACTAGACAGCATCAGAGCAAATGCAGTATGATATCATAGTTTGACGCGACGCGAATACCGCAAAAAGCTTGTATTATACAGATAAAAGTTTTATTTCTCAATTTTTTTCAAATCAAATACAACTATTCTGCTTTTGTATAAAAAATTGTAAACCCTATGGCTAATTTATCATCCACATTCTGAACTTCAATCACCTTCCAATTAAAATGCTTGCACAGTTCAAGGAAGTCTTCAGTTATCCAAACAGAGTATGGGGGGGGGCTGGCAGACAAGGCACAGGAGGATTGGGATGTTCATGGCGCTCAATCAGTTCTGCCAAACTTGTGCGATTTCTGGCTAAATCAAATGTCCTTTCTTTGTGTGGAACAACAATAAAAACATAGCCATTAGGCTTGACCACTCTTAGCCATTCCTCAATTGTTTTTATAGGGTCATAGAAGTGTTCAATGACATGTGAGCTGAGCACAAAGTCTTGAGAGCAATTTGGAAAAGGAAGTTTGTCACCAGATGCAATAATGTCCACCTTCTTAAAAGTTCCTGTGTGTTATTTGATTGGCTTTGAATATGTTATCTTCTTCAGTATAATCGACATTTAACGCATTTAATCCAAATGGATTGTGAAAGGAACCTCCAATTTCAATGCCCGTCAAATTGTCTAGCAGTTGATGGCCAGTTTACTTTCATTATAAATTATATAGTTGTGCTTAGGTGTGGACGCTATTAAGTCTATCACAGGATCACTAGATAGCAAAGAGCTACTATTGCTACTGGATAAAGGGTTGTTTGAAGACAATACCATAGAATTAGAAATTGAAAGGTCGTCCCTACTGGCAGTAGGAGAATAAGAAAAAAGAAAGTCAAAATGAAAATATACTTGCTTCTTGTTATACCAAAAACTGTTATTGAGTTGAAGCAAACCATTACTACGCAAAAAATGAGATAAAAGAATTATTGCATATCTCTTTCTGATATTCAGTCATTTTTCTATATATTAATTTTGGGCGCGGCGAAATTTCGGCGCGGCGAACAAATGTCACGTACCGGCTTTTCAAATTGGTACATAAAACTTATTCAATTTTCTTTTGAAAAGTCACCGATTAGCTTCTAACACATTTTAGGTCATTTTAAAAGTCAACAAGCATTTTGAAAACGTTCATTTTGACATGGAAAAATCTGAACTATTGAATAGTTATTTAAAAACTGCAGCAAATATGCTGTGAAATGAGCCAATTTACGATTATATGCCACATCAATAGGCTGAGCTTGGCCTAAGACAGAAGCGTAACCAGAAATTTTGGATGAGGGCAGGCTAAAGATCCACTGCCTACCTCCCAGAGGTCGTTTCACTCACCCCGTTTTCGAATTTTACAGCATTTGATTAATAATTTTTTCCGAAAAATCTGTCCGGGGCTAAAGCTCCGGCAGCCAGGGGAGGGGCTGAAACACCAAATATTTTCTAAAACCAAATGTCTTTACGCTTGTTATAAAAGCACTCTTTTAGTACAGTCAACTCTCGATAATCCGTCACTCGCTAATCCGTCACTCTCGATAATCCGTCACCCCACGGCCGGTCCCAAGGGGTGACGGATTATCGAGAGTTGACTGTAGTCGTAGGACACTTGTCAGCCCTGATCAAATGACTGCTGATGCCATCAAAGCAGCAAAAAGTATTTTGAAAAACAATCAAATACAAACTGCACAATATTATGCTTTCGCCCCAAATGATCTTCATGACCTTGGCTAGAAATTTGATATTATCGGAAGAGTAAAAAAAAAAACTTTTCATTGTTATTTGAAAAATGAAAGAAAACGAAAAAATATTTCGCGTAAAGGCAAAGAAGAACCAAAGGCAAGATAGGCTATAATTAAAAAAACAAAAACCATTGTTCAAAAAAGGCAGGAATAGGTTACTCGGATTCTCCAAAAACACACCGAAATGATGTTGTTTTAAGTGTTTTCACATTTTTAACGTATAGAAAAAGTTTTCTACGGCACGACCGACTTTTTAAAAAAATTTTTTTTGGACCAAAAAGCGATTTTTTGCGTTGGGGAAAAGATAAACCAAACTGAAGGGTATTCAGATACCCTAAAAAGATGCGTGACCAATGCCAAAGCCATTTTTTTCTAAATGGAAAAAATAACGAAAGGCAAAAAGTGATTCTTTGTGAAAAAAATTGCCTTGGTTCCCCCCTGTATTTTTCAAAACGTTGATTATTGGCGTTCTCAAAACAACAAGGAAGACCAAGGCAATTTTTTACAAAAAAAACCCTTTTTGACTTTCGTAATTTTTTCCATTTAAAAAAATTAGGAAACGTTCCTTTGCCTAGATTCTTGGCTAAAGGGTATTCTATTATCTTTTGATCACTGAAGCTGGACAAAAATAGACTCCATATCAGGGCTGCCATATGTTCTTTTTTCAAAAGAGTTCTTTGTCCTTTTTTGGGATCCCAAATCTTTTTTCATTTTTGAAGTTTTAGTCAAAATCTTTTTTTTGGCTTCAAAATGGCGATAAGCACCAGATAAAATGCACTTTTTGCTTCAAATTCATTTTTTGCGAAAATGTCTTTTTTAATTTTGAAATGGCATCCCCGCTCTATATGCATTTTCTGATGAAAAGTCTTCCTTGGAATCATGTCTAAGGTAAGTCTCTCAGGGTGCTTGGGGGCTTGGAGTTGAGATACGCAGACCCACATACCTTAGACACAAATCACTCGAAAGTGACTCTGGATGCATGAAAAAAGCATGCATACCAGAGTTTCTTTATGCGGTAGGGCCCAGTCAACAAAACTATGTTCAACATCTTCTTGTTAGGGGCCTTGTGTGATTAGCCCCTGAAGGTTGCGCAGGGGGCTTGGGGGCTTGGAGTTGAGATGTGCACACCCACATACCTTAGACACAAATCACTCGAAAGTGACTCTGGATGCATGAAAAAAGCATGCATACCAGAGTTTATTTATGCGCTAGGCCTCAGTATTCAAAACTATGTTCAAATTACATTTTTTCAGAGTAACTGTGTACCCTTTCAGGTTGGTTTACCTTGGCACATGAAGGGAAAAAATCGATTTTGGTTAAATTTTTTTTAGCAATGGTCGGCCTCGCCCTAAAAAGGATCATCGTCGTCAATGACAACGGCGATTTCGAGTTTTTAAATTGTCGAGACAGCTTTTAGGGGGGGGGGGGCTGAAAGCAGAAGCTGAAAGAGCTGTCTTATGTGAATTCGAGAATTCAAAATTGCCACTATTATCAACAGCGATAATTCTCGGGCCACGTTAAAATACGTGGCTTATTTATACTTGGCCCAGTTTGCATTGGCCCATGTCGAATTGGCCCAATTTGAAATGGACTAGTTTGAATTAGTCCAATCTTTGGCGCTACCCGTTCTTACAACATTCCCACACCCCTACCGCCCCCACCTTCCAAAAACAGCTGTTCGGTTTTACTCTTCCACCAACGCCCCCCCCCAATAATTTTACAGGCTTAGCAATTGGGCTTAGTCAGTAGGCTAAGGCTTTGGGCTCAAGGCATTAGACTCAAGGACAACCCATACTAATTTCAGCATTTTTCAAAAAAAAATGTGGTTTTGGGTACCCTCAAAAAATGGTAGGGAGGGGGGGGGTTAATTACAGTAGCGTGCAATCTTCTCCTCTATGTGAATTTATCCAAATGTTCATTTCTCTATTTAAATGACCTTGGTCAAGTGATTGCTGATATTATCGGAGCAACACGGAAATAATAATGCGCATGAAATGAAAAGGACAAGAAACACGAGGAAGTTTAAAAATAGAATACTTCACTTGACAAGCTGTGTTTTGCTGTTCTTAAATGACCTTAGAAAGTTGTTTTTCTGAATTAATATGATTTCGGCAAAATAATTCTCTTCTGCACCGAGAAGAGTGTATGCAAGAAACCGTATCACATAAATTTACATTCGATATACAATGGGCATTTTGACTTTCACCAAATTGTCAAAACAAAATAATATAATTTAGCGATAAATTATTTTGGTTGACTTTTGAGTTGGTCAGCTTTTCGATTTGAGCGACTGTCGAAGGACACTATACCAAGTACAGCCCTCCAAATAGTATTAAAATAGAGAGGTATGTTTTGGGTGTTACGCTTATTATTATTACTACCGTATTTAGTGTATTCTAGCCATATTAGTAGTACAGGCATCCATTTCCAGACAACAAAGGATGCCGCCATTGTGCCCCATACCTATGGGGCACTTCCGTAGAGACGCCCCACACCTATTCAACACTTTCAAGGGGGATGGGCGTGGCCAATTTTTTCATACCCTTTGAATTATAAATTTCATACCCCTTGAAATTTATTGTGCCCCACACCTATTGGACACTTTTGATCTGGTGTAGGCGGGACTAAAATATTTCATACTCTTTGAACCAAAAAAATAGCTCCAATAGCTGTGAGGCGTCTCTATGGAAGTGCCCCATAGGTATGGGGCATAATGGCGGCATCCTTTGTTGTCTGGAAATGGAGGCCTGTACTACTCATATTCAAGTCAAAAGTCCTATCTTCATGCGGTATGATCATTTAAATAAAGTTTTTTTTTCTTCAAAACACCATATATGAACATTCAGACTCAAATTGTTTTTTTTGTAAAGTGGGTTTTGTAGCTCTTGACATGCGCTACACGATGGTGTTTACAGCTTTTGAAAATTTATTTATTTTTTGACTATTAAATACCTTAGCAAAACTGAAAATTCCCGGATTTTAAATCGAGGTTTTTAATTTTGTGTTGTCAATTTATCCATATTTTATTTTCAGAAATAAAATGTTTATAGACCATTTGATAGAGAATTTCCAGTGCTATAAAATGACGTATTGTTTAAGAAAAAGTGAAATAAAAAATGGTCGTACGGTGTCCTTGAAGTGTAGGGATTTTTTTTGGGACACCCTGTAGGAAAATTTAGCAATATTAACCAGCCCAGTCAAAGAAAGCCCACAAGAAAGCCCAACAATAAGACATGCAGCCAGTGGTAGTCGAACCCATGACTTAGACGATGCGTTTATGAAGTTCCCGCTGCCTTTAATGGTATGGTGGTTACTTTAAATGGGGAGGTAAACTTTATATACGCATCGCCTTTTGTCGAAAGCTCTAGTCCCTCTGGGGTGTTTTAATCTAATTTTTTAGTAAGTTTTTTGACTTTTAGGTCAAAAAATCATCGAGCAATCGATTGCAACTATTTCCAGCACTGCTTTGCTGTCAGTAACTGCATCAATTTTGCGATCTTTGGCAATGACTACCAAATTAAAGGAAACTAGCCAAAATAATGCGTACTAGGAACTGAGATTTTTTGCGATTTCAATTTGCATGATTTTATACAATTGTATGCTGAAAATGACGGCAAAAAGCAGGGCTACATTTTGAGTGTAAGGTTGCAAATGAGTATGTAAATTAAAATTGGGGAAAAACGTCAGTTCCAGGATACTACCGAAAAGTACTGGTATAGTCAAAAAATCCCTACACTTCAAGGACACCGTACGACCATTTTTTTATTTCACTTTTTCTAAACAATACGTCATTTTGTAGCACTGGAAATTCTCTATCAAATGGTCCATAAACATTTTATTTCTGAAAATAAAAAATGGATAAATTGACAACACAAAATTAAAAACCTCGATTTAAAATCCGGGAATTTTCAGTTTTTGCTAAGGTATTTAATAGTCAAAAAAAAAAATAAATTTTCAAAAGCTGTAAACACCATCGTTTAGCGCATGGCAAGAGCTACAAAACCCACTTTACAAAAAAAAACAATTTGAATCTGAATGTTCATATATGGTCTTTTAAAGAAAAAAAACTCAGACTGAAAAAACCCAAGTTTTCAAAATGCCAGTCAACTTCTAATATGACCCAAGATGTGTTAAGAGCCAAATGATCACTTTTCGAATGACATTCTAAAAAGTTTTATGTACCAATCGAAAAAGGAAAGAGAGAGCTACAAAATCATGTGTTCAAAACATTTCTGCGAAAAAAATTTGATATTAACAACCAGCTTCTAAATAAGTTGCAAATTCTTTATTTCAACAAAAACTGGAAATTCCCGGATTTGAAATCGAGGTTTTAAATTTTGTCCTGTCAATTTATCCAAAAATTATTTTTAGTAATAAAATGTTTTGATGGCTGTACGAACTTTCGTAACGAGACAATTTCGTAAGAGCGAATTTTCGTAAGAAATTTTTTCGTAACAGCGAATTTTCGTAACGAATTTCTTTCGTAAGAGGAAATAATCGAATTTTTTTTCACTCTTATTCAATTTTTCTAATTCAGGATTTCATCTGATTCATATGTTTTGGCTTTTCTGTCACTGTTTGACACTTCGAACAGTTAATTATATGACTATTAACTGTATGAGCACAAAAGTCGGTAAGCATAGGTCATATGACTGAAAATTTCGATAATTAGCTGACCATCGGATTTTTCATCCATTAGGAGACCAGCAGAAATACCCAAAAGCATAGTGAAAAACTCCGAACTAGAATTCATATATTATATACTACACATAGCTATTTCCCATTAGTGGCATGTATGGTGCAGTAGGTAAGTTGATGGGATGAATATTTTGCACCAGTGGTTCGATTCTACCCTCTGACTGTTTTATTTTTTTTCTTGACTATTTTTGGTCAAAACATCACAGAAGCTATAAGAAACATCAAAGGAGGATCAAAAAGCAAAAAAGCAACTTAACATATCACTAATGTTACTGAAAACCGCGTTACGAAAAAGCTTGTTACGAAAATTTGCTGTTACGAAAAAGTTTCTTACGAAAATTCGCTCTTACGAAAAAAAAATTCTTACGAAAATTCACTTTTACGAAAATTTGCTGTTACGAAAAAGTTTCTTACGAAAAATCGCTCTTACGAAAAAAATTCTTACGAAAATTCACTTTTACGAAAAAGTTTCTTACGAAAATTCGCTGTTACGAAAAAAAATTCTTACGAAAATTCACTTTTACGAAAATTCGCACTTACGAAATTGTCTTCTTACGAAAGTTCGTACAGCCGTTTTGATACCATTTGATAGAGAATTTCCAGGGCTACAAAATGGCATATCGTTCAAGAAAAAGTGTAGGGATTTTTTTTGGGACACCCTGTACAAGTCACCCGCAATTGTGCATCCCGCACAATTCCGTCACTTACATGAACTCACATAATTAGGCAGGGCTTCGAATCGTCTTTTTTAAAAAGATTTGTCCTTTTTTCGGCACCCCAAATCTTTTTTTATTTTTGAAAATTTAGTCAAAACCTTTTTTTTCGCTTCAAAATGGCAAAAGAGCACTGGATAAAATGACCCTTTTACTTTAAAAACAGTTAAAATGTCCTTTTTTGAAATTTTTCATTCGAAGCCCTATAATTAGGGTATTTGCTGACAGTAAAGAAGTGCTGAAAACATTCGCAATACATTGCTCGATGGTTTCTGGACCGACAAAAAGATAGCTAAAATAAATAGATGAAACCCTAAGGGAGATTAATGAAGAGCAATTTCTCCCTAGTTCCAAGGCCGAGAATCCAAAATTTGAGCCAATCAGAATCCAAAATTTGAGCCAATTATTCCGAAGTGCATGGCCCAGGCGGAAACCGCCGTGATGCACCCGGCTGATCGGTTAGATCAGCATTGATTACCTATACTTCCGCCTGCACCACAATTGGCTGGGTTTGCAAGTGCCCTCAACGCTCAGTGAATTAATACTCTTTGGTAATTATCGATTCTCAAATAACTGGCCCTGTTTTGTTCCTTCCCCTCCCAATTCAGCCTTTTGTCCCTTTGAAATCACTTTTCCGGTCCTTGTATGGCAAAATTATTGCATGAAAATGGTTCTTGAGCAGTCCTGAAAAAGTAATTTTCGGGGTCATTGGATGGTTGTGATGCGTTGGCGAGTTTTGCCGTTGGCCAGCTTTCCCCGTCAGCGAGTTTTGAAGCCATTTAGGGTTAAAAAAGTGGCTTCCATGGCGCAGTGCTTAAGCGTTGATGTTATTTTTAAAAAAGGAAACATGAAAGTTTACCCACTGCGCCACGGAAGCCACTTTTTTAAACCAGAATGGCTTCCTCGCTTTAAGTACAAGCGTTTCAAATTTTTTTGAATTTTGTAAAAGCTACTAATCAAACTATCAAATGATAAAAAATTCGGCGCTGCTAGCGAATACAACCCCCTTCCCCTAATGATTTTCACTTTTTGAAGTGGCTGTAAGTATCCTTTGAAACCACAAGTTTAGGCTTAGCCCTTAGGCTCAAGGGCAGGTTTGGGCCTAAGTACCGGCGCTTATAAGCGCCGAGCTAAGCGCTGGCAAAGTGCCGGCGTTTCATTTTCCGGTGCTTAGCATACGCTTATTAAGCGCCTGAGAAGTGCCGACGCCTAGTCGACGCCTCGTGAGCGCCGGCGTTCATTATACCGGCGCTTGAGAATAAGCAAGCGCGTCTATACTTTAGTAGCGTTTTATTGGGAGGGGGAGGATGTACATTCCAGTAGCGCCCATGACGTAATACCGGGAGTACCGAGGAGGGGGAGGTGTTACTCAGCTACTGATATTGTTGTTACTTGTGTAGTGATACACATGTAGTTTATCTTCGGTGGCTATACTAAAATAAGCATTTATAGGGCCTTATATTCGACTGCCACACGATTCGATACAAATACTGATTCGATACGACGATTCGATACACCGACGGTTCGATACACCGATTCGATACATCGACGATTCGATACACCGATTCGATACATGGACGATTTGATACACTGATTCGATACGACGATTCGATACATCGACGTTTCGATACACCGATTCGATACACCGACGGTTCGATACAACGATTCGATACATTTATATAAAAATTCAATATTTTCACTATTTTAAACATTTTGACGTTAAAACATGCAACTCTTAACCCGTATACAGGTAAATTTTTGTTCCTGCTATTTTGAGCCGGGATAATGAACTACCTTCAAACAGTAATTTGCTTGTGAAATTTTATTGAACTCAGAGTAGTCAACACAATATTTTCGAACAGAGTTAGTAACATATCATAACATGTAATTAGAACAATTGAATCCCATCTGGATTTTCTTCTATGACACCCACCAGGGCTTCTTGCGGTACTTGAATATGATTTTCATCCGCCAGCTGGTTAGCTTCGACCTCATCATTAGCAAGTATCTCTCTAAGAACCAACAAGTAAATAAATAATTTCAGTACCACAAAATTACCTGTAATCCGCTGCGTTAATGCCCATCAGTCGACCAACTCTTTTGGGGTATTTTGACAATTTGCGCATGTATAGGTCACCAGGAAGGACTCCATCATCCGATGAAAGAAATCGGAGCAACTTATCCTGAAAATAGGTGGCGTTTGAAGATCAAGTGTGGATTCCACGAAAGGACCTTCTCTTCCGCTAAGCTTAGAGTAATTTCTATGTAGTTCACTCTTTGCCGTCTTGCTGGCTGATGACCTTCAAAGACATCCAGCGCATCTGTCTCCTCTGTGTGCGTCACCTA
The DNA here is from genome assembly GCA_004194705.1 of Ditylenchus dipsaci. NCBI lineage: Eukaryota > Metazoa > Nematoda > Chromadorea > Rhabditida > Anguinidae > Ditylenchus > Ditylenchus dipsaci. Next base: position 98,164 of record SADC01001320.1, on the reverse strand, counting down.
AAGCCAAATTCGAAATAGTTTTTTACATGCCTTTCCCAGATATACTTGTTTAAAAACCACTGCCCAATGGCCAAGCTTGGAGTTGAGAGAGAAATGTAGGCGCTGCTTACTGTGATAACTCTCGGCGTGGTTTGTAGTTCTTGGTCCAGAGTAAGCGAAAAGGCAAAAAATTTCTCCAAGCGAGAGCCAAGTATTCCTGCAATTAGTGCAATAAATCCTTCACTTAATGAGAAAATGGTTTACTCAAAGTATTGCAGGAGATTTTTGAGACTGTTCTTCACGCTCTCGGAGAAATCCGTTTCAGCTATTCTTGTTTGCAAAAGCTGAATGCTGTACACCCATTCTGCCATTGGTGTTATTTGTAATGCCCCTAGCATTCTCACGATTTTTTGCAGCTCATCATTAGTTTCATATTCTGCCGAAAGTCCCAGTCGCTGTACCTTAAGCAGATTTTGAGTTTATTAATTTTTAAGCATCCCTTACTTTTCTATATAGTCCTTGCTTCACATGAAAGCAACATAGCTTGACCGCAACACCTGGAAAAACATCTTGGAATGACGAGTAAGCAGCTATTTCGGCATCAAAATTAGCAAATTGAATTGAATCGACAACCACTAGATTTAGGAGTGCCTCTTTTACTGAAAATCATGAATAGTTAGAGCTGTGCAATTTCCAAACCATACCTTTCTGCCACATTTTCTTGTAAACTTCTTTTGACTTTTGCTTAAGAAGGACTGCCACCAAAGGAGTCGCATGAATGCCTCGAATCAGTCCGAACACGCGGTAAATCTGTTTCGTGCCTTTCGGAGCATACTTGAAAGTCCCATCACAGATGAGATGGCTACAATTGCTTAAAAGCTGAAGCTGCCTCGGAGAAGAAAAAATCAACATGTCCCTGTCTATAAAAGACAATTTAATCACTGCACAAAAGAGTTGAATAAAAAATGATATGGGGAGGAACCGTATAAGTACCCTATTTTGCTATAATGCGACCAGTCCAGAAAAAATATTTGCCACCAATTTAATAGGGTCATATAATGCCATTATACCCTTTTTCCTTCTATGAATTTTGTTCTTGTTACATTTTTTAACGAAACTGCGAATGAAAATATTTCAGGGAGCGAAATGTCCCTGGGAGCGAAATGTCCCAGGAGCGAAACGTCCGTGTACCTAAAAAAATCATACCACCATGAAGAAGCAGTTTTTCACCAGCATGTGGATTCCCGATCATTGCTTCTGATCCTCGCAATGTTAGACGCATAGCCTGGTTTTCCGCTGCTAGGAATTCTTCAAAGGTAGTGATTCTCGGATACTTCTTACGTTTCGCTCGATTGAGGGCTCTTTCCGTTGCGATAACACTCCCGACGGCTGCAGCGCGAATAACGTTAAAGTCTGAAAAAAGTAAACAGCTTTGGTGAAAATGTAATTTGTTACTTACCTTCTTCAGGCAGTCGACTATACTCGCGCACTAGCTTTTGATCGATTCTTACTCTTGATGCAGCTGATTTTTCCATTAACCCAGCCGCCAGCTCTGCTTGAATGCTTCGACGAACATTTATTCCAGTAACCTGATAGAAAAAATCTATAACATAAAATTTGGAAAATTTACATAACTTACCATGTTGACGTTTTTCGGTTCACAAAAATGGGGATACCCTTTTACGTCACCAATCCATTCCATTGCAGTAAGGTTGAACTTGACCGAAGAGACCGTTGATTGCTGGGCTTGGCCGGCGTCCTTCATCGTTTGACACCCGGAACATCGAAAGTAGGCTTGTTCCGCATGATTCTTAATAGCTGTTCGGCCTGTTTTCGTCCAAATGTAGCAGCCGACTCCATCTTCAGTGTATGTCATAGGCGATGTTCTTGCTCCAATACGCTTCGAATGTACCAGTTTCGCGTTAGCCATTCAATTATAACCTGTGATGAGAAAATATATATCAAAAAATAGGGAGTTTGGTCAGACATCAAATATTTGGACTTTACATTATTTCTAAATAAAATAATGACTAGCTAAGTGAGTGTATCGAATCGGTGTATCGAATCGTCGATGTATCGAATCGGTGTATCGAATCGTCGATGTATCGAATCGGTGTATCGAATCGTCGATGTATCGAATCGGTGTATCGAATCGTCGATGTATCGAATCGGTGTATCAAATCGTCCATGTATCGAATCGGTGTATCGAATCGTCGATGTATCGAATCGGTGTATCGAACCGTCGGTGTATCGAATCGTCGTATCGAATCAGTATTTGTATCGAATCGTCAGTATACCCTTATATTCAGGGTTTTGGTGTGTGGACAAGCAGCGAGTGCGACTGGCGCCTTCCTACTTTTTTTTATTACGTAGCAACAGTGCAAAGAAGAGAAAAACGCTCTTACTGTAAAAGGTATTGCCAATTTACTTGTTTAAATTTCTGCTTTTTTCGTTGATTCCCCATTGCAAGGTAGCAACAGTGCAAAGAAGAGAAATGGTTATCCAATCTGGGAAAGCTTCACAGAAATCGAGGAAAATGGTGAAATTAAAATTCAGTGCAGTGAGTGGACAATATTATGCGTTTATCTAGTTCATCTATCACGCACTTTCATGACCCTGGTTAGACACTTGATTTTATCAAAAGAGCAAGAAAGAGAACACCTATCCACTGTCATTGAAAAAGAGACAGAAAACAAAGCCAATGTTTTGCAGACAGTCGAAAAGCATTAAAAGCTATCTGAGCTACGACTAAAACACAAAAATGAGCACCCAAAAGAATGTAGTGAATTCACTCATGTTTTCTGCTTTGTACTTAAATGCACTCGACCAAGTTATTGATTGTGCTATCAGGGGGCTATCAATATTTCGGCAATAACATCAACTTGTCCTCTCGAGACATTTAAAATCAATTATCTTAAAAATTTCTCAAATTCATATTCACAATTCAAATGATTATTGTCTTGAAAGGAATTTAAAATTTGACATTCAACTTTCATTTTTTGAAATACAGTCGACTCTCAATTCAGATTTTACGCCACCTTGAAACTTATTTGGTTGGCTGGCACAGAAAAAGAAGGAATCATACCTACGATTTTACGCCACCTGGTTTTACGCCACCCTAGCTAAAAGTTTCTCTTCAAATTAGAAATTACGCCCATTACGCCCAAAAAAATTACGCCCATGACGAAAAATCCTGACAATGATATAATATTTTGAATTTTTGACCCTAGTATAGACTAGTTTTGACCCTAGTATGGAATACCACACCCCCAAAATTTTCCTTCTAAAACTTAAGTAAAGACTACCCAAATGTATGTCCCGGACCCCGGAAAATGTGCGTGAACTATTTATTAGTCATAACTTTCGCACGGTGGCCTACTCCCAAGCCTAAGGGCTAAGCCGAAACTTGTTGTTTGAAAGGGTAGTCACAGCGATTTTGAATAGGTCCGATTTGGGGGGGGGGGTGGTATTCTATAATAGCGCCGAATTTTTTTTTCACTTTTTTCGAATCATTTTCCTGCACATTTTAACCACATTTCTTGAGTGTTTTAATCACTTTTCCAGTTCTAAGTGCGGCTAAATTTGGTTATTTGCTAATTGACTGTTTGATTGGAAACTTTTGATTCTTAGCGTGACGTCATTTGAAGCGATCCAAACAAATGAATCTTTCCAGACGATGAGATCCAAACGGATGTAGGAAGTTTCGTAACGAGACAATTTCGTAAGAGCGAACTTTCGTTATAAACATTTTCTTAACAGCGAAAATTCGTAAGAAACTTTTTCGTAAGAGCAAATTATCGAAAAAATTTTCACTCTTAATCAGTTTTTTTAGTTCAGGATGTCTTCTCATTCTTTTATTTCGACCTTTCTGTCACTGTTCGACAAGTTGGACAGTTTTTTTACTCTATTTACTATCTGAGCACAAAAGTTGATGAGCATAGGTCATATGACTGAAAATTTTGATAACTAAGTTGATCCCCAGATTTTTTATGAGCTAGGAGGCCAGCTAAACTGCCCAAGAGCATGGACACAGACTCTGAGCCAGAAGTCACTTTCCATATACAGTCAACCCTCGATTTAACGGCACCTCGATTTAACGGCACCCTCGATTTAACGGCACATCTGGGCTGATTTGGTTGGTTAAATCTAAAATCTAGTATACCAGACCCTCGATTTAACGGTACCTCGATTTAACGGCACCCCTGGCCCGGTCCCCTCAAAGATAAAGACCCTCGATTTAACGGCATATAAGTCAGAAAGGAGAAAAATTTTAAAAATTTTGACAAAATTCAAATTTTGTGAACAATTGTCTGTTTGAATTCGGCTAGTTTCCACACATTGGTGTCTCGTTTATATTGTTAAATGTTGACTTTTTCAACTTTTCAACGCCGATGAAACAGGGTTATTTTGGCAGCTTCTACTGAACAAGACAATGGCACTTAAAGGTAATTTAATGTTGTTCTCCACACATCTTTGCAAGCTCGCTTCAAGTAGGTGGTGCTCTCACGCTCGGTAAAATTATTGAAGAGGTTTCGTTGAGCAATGTGGAAGGCCCTGGCGAAAGTCACAATGAAGCTATGGATCCCGAAGAAATTGAGCCAGAGCAACCTGCAGTCAGTCGTTCTGAGGCACAAAGGCATTTACAATTCGTCCGTCAATATCTGGGAGAGAATTCTGCAGATCCTACTATACTCCGTCTCAGCGATTCACTCGATCACTACTTCTACAAAGAGCGAAGAAATACGCAAGTGCAGCCAAAAATCACTAATTATTTTCAGTCTAACTGTTGAACAACGTTTGTTGAAATGAGTTTATGCTGTTATTGCCGAAAATAAAAGCAAATTTTGGTCGGATAATGTTGTGTTGCAAGCTATCATATGTTAGACCCTCGATTTAACGGCACTCTACAATATTTTTGTTTCAGATACCTCGATTTAACGGCACCTCGATTTAACGGCACCCTCGATTTAACGGCACCCCTGGCCCGGTCCCCAGGGGTGCCGTTAAATCGAGGGTTGACTGTAGTATACATAGCTCATCACCATCAGTGGCATGTATGGTGCAGTGGAGTACCGTAAAAACGCCTACGCGAAAACGCCTACAGTAAAAAGGCCTACGCAAAAAGGCCTACGCTAAAAGGCCTATAGTAAAAAGGCCTACAAATGTTTCTAAACCTAATTTGATCTACAAATGTCCTGAAACGCATTAAAATTGGATGTCTGTGTGACAAAAAGGCCTGAAAAGGCCTTAGCCATGTTTCGATTTAAAAAAATTATAACCTTCTGTATATATTCTATTTAAGTTCACGCTTCTATTGAAATTTCCATATTCTTTTCAGCGTTGGCATTCATTTGGGCAAAACTCATTTGGGCACCTCATTTGGGCGCCAATTTCAAAATTTCTAATTTCCTAACTCGAATCTGCGGTTTTTCCGATTTTATTAGTGTATTCGTCCCCGGACACGTCAACGCTCCTGTGGTAAATGAGAGGATTTTTTTTCATTCAAAAGAAATTTTATTCCGATCTGGTTGGAACGTCACAGTGTTTCAATGGAGGTGGTAAATTCCTCACGGTGAATTCACCGTCCAGTAATTTCCCCTGTGGTAAATTAGGCTTTCCAAAATTGTGAGGTTACATGTTTAAATCCAAGTGACAGCAGACATTATTTTTTCTCAAATAACAGTAATACATTAGTATTAAAAACTATGTTAGACGTGCTGTGACATGGCTGGGAATCAAACCCGCGACCAGCTTTCACCGATTTCTGCTACTCGGGCGGTGGTCAGTTAAATCCGCGGCTAATTAGCTCCGTATTTTTTAAAACAATAATATTGCTATATTTTTGTCTAACTATCCTTGTTTTTCAAATGATTTTCTATGAACCGACCTCAGAAAATTGGAATTCTATTTGTTTCAGGACTGAAAAAATATAGATAATTTTATAGGCGTTTTTACTGTAGGCCTTTTTGCGTAGGCTTTTTTACTGTAGGCGTTTTTGCGTAGGCCTTTTTACTGTAGGCGTTTTTGCGTAGGCCTTTTTACTGTAGGCGTTTTTGCGTAGGCGTTTTTACTGGACACCGGTGCATTGGGTAAGTTTATGAGATGAATTTTTTTCAGTGTCGGTTCGATTCTACCCTCTGACTGTTTCATTTTTTTCTTGACTATTTTTGGTCAAAACATCACAGAAGTTATAAGAAACATCAAAGGAGGATCAAAAAGCAAAAAAAGCAACTTAACATATCACTAATGTTACTGAAAACCGCGTTACGAAAAAGCTTGTTACGAAAATTCGCTCTTACGAAAAAAAATTCTTACGAAAATTCACTTTTACGAAAATTCGCACTTACGAAATTGCTCATCACCATCAGTGGCATGTATGGTGCAGTAGGTAAGTTTATGAGATGAATTTTTTTCAGTGTCGGTTCGATTCTACCCTCTGACTGTTTTCCTTTTTCTTCACTATTTTTGGTCAAAACATCACAGAAGCTATAAGAAACATCAAAGGAGGATCAAAAAGCAAAAAAACGAACTTTACATATCACTAATATTTACTGAAAACCGCGTTACGAAAATTTTTCTTACGAAAATTCGCTCTTGTACATGTATAATTATTCTGTATATTGATAAAATGAGTACTCCAAAGAAGCAACGCGTAATTACCCTAGCCAATTTTAATATAGTGCCCTCGCTTAGCGTAATTGACTATAGCCAGAGTTATATGTAGCCAGAGTTGACTGTATAGCGAGGTTTTATATATGACAGTCGTACTATATTATAGCTAAATTATAACTATTTATAGCGTTTTTTTTATACGGAGAGTCACACTATAGCGATAATTGACAGGAATATTGACTGTCCTAGGCTTGGACTCAGCGCGTCCAGCAGGAAATCAAAACGCGAGAGCCAACATTTTTCGTATTCCCTAAATGGGATCCCCGTGGAGTTCCCGGCCGGACTCAAGCATAGTAGTACCTGTATTATTGTTTCGTAAATAACAGTCTGTATTGGTTAAAGTTTTGGGCCACTATAAGGTCACCAAAACAAGGACTCGGGCAGCCAAACCACGTTGTAGGAGCTCGAGCCACCAGTAGCTACCCTAACCACGTGTCCACACAAAATACGTCGACACACCCGAACCACCAGGATGAAGCCCATACCGCGTGGACACACCCGAACTACCAAAACTAGGGTCCAAACCGAGCGGACACCCCCGAAGTACTAAAAAATCGGGTCCAAATGCTGTGGACAAACCCGAACTCATCAAAGATCCCAACCACCAGCGTGGGTCCCAAACCAGCAGCGTACTTTTCGAACCACTATCAACACCCAAGAAATAGCGGTATTTGCCGCTGCGGAGCCTCTTGTAAGATATATTAATCACCTGATTAGCAACCATTAATAAAAAGCACAATGCAAAACAAATATTTTTGATTTTTAAAAAGTGCAACTTTTTGAGAAAACCCTATAAAAAATAATAACAATTAAGATAAATTCGTTTATTATGGATTCTCTACCACCTGAAAAAATAAATAATTTTCAAAAAAAACGAGACATACAAACTTTGCGCTGCTTTGCTATAGTATCTGTGCTTGCATTTCATTTTTGGCCTATATCATTTCCAAATGGTTTTCTGGGAGTTGACATTTTCTTTGTGCTCTCTGGATATTTGATGGCAATGATTTTGGAAAAAGAAATATCCAACAAGTTTGGTTTGCCAGAATTAACCAGCTTCTATCTTCGAAGAATTAGAAGAATTTTTCCCATTTATTTGTTAGTATTAAGTTTTGTGTTGATGGTAGCTTCACTATTTCTTATAAGTGCAGATTTAAAACTGCTTAAAAGTTATACATGGTGGGCAATCTTCTTTTGCTCAAATATGTTGAACATCTTCGAGGATCATGAATATGCTAAGCAGGTAACCTCTTTGTAACTTTATTTAGGCTTAGGCTTAGACTAGTTGATTAATTATAATAACCAATGCTTTTTTCTGTAAGCTGGTCTCTTTTTGCTTTTTGGATAAATCTTTTTTTTTTTGCTTGTTTTGAATGCTCTTTTTGACGTCAAATGTTCTTTTTCTCACCTTTGGATGTTGAAACAAAAAAAAGTGAGTACGTGAAATTTTAGCACGGCCAAAAATAATTTTCAGTACAGTGAAACCTGTCTATATTAGCGCCTCTAATAGCGGCACCTTCTTTACAATGGCCCTCTTTTTACGGCATTTAGTTGCCCAACAAATAAAATAAAGTAAACCCTCGATTTGACCTCCCCCAACCCCGACATAACGGCCACCTCGATTTATTGGCTCCCTCTGTGGGCTCGATTTGGCTGGAAGTTCGAATAATATGAATAACTGCATCCTCAATTCAACGGCCATTAGGAACGGTGCCAAGAATGGACGTTAAATCGAGGGTTTACTGTAAAGCTAAGTCGCCAATGAGTGAGAGATTTTTTTTGACTTGTTTAGGCGGGAACGGCTGTAGATTTTTTTCTCGGCCGAACTTTGTTTTCTGTTGGTACCATTTTGTAGCTCAGATTCAGGGCTACAAAAAAATTTTTTCCAGCCACATTTCGCTGAAAAATTCTTGATAAAAATGCGTTTATTTTCACTCTACATCTCACTAAATGAGTGCAATGTAGAGTGCGATGTAGAGTGCAAATAAACGCATTTTTATCTAAAATTTTTTTAGCGATATGTGGCTGAAAATTTTTTATTGCGTAGCCCTGCATCTCAGCTACAAAATGGTACCAACAGGGGTGTGACACCCCCTCTTTCAAAATCGTATTCTTGGCATTGTGTTTTTAACTCACTTTTTGTTAACTACTTTCAGACAAATTACCACCCAAATTGTAGGAGGTGAGATGAGTTACAAATTAGTGGGTAAATGGCCTCAGATCAGTTCTAAAAAAGTGGTCAAAAACATAATGCCAAAAACACGATTTTGAATCAGTGGGGTGCCCGTTTATTAGAAGAAATACGGTATTGATTTACAGTCGACTCTCTATTTAAGGACACCCCAAAAAGTTCGTTCCCACCTAGGGTCCGACAGGTTTTTTAGCCTGATTTTTGAAATTTTTAACCAGTTTTCTTTTGACAATCCGATTTCGAATATAGCAAGGATTACGATTTTGCCGATCGTTTTTTTAATAACTAAATAATTTTACTACTCGAAAAGCAAAACCTCGATTTAAGGAAGGCTTTTTCAAAAATCCCGGTCCTTGAATCAAGCTTTTGCTTTTTGAGTAGTAAAACTATTTAGTTACAGTCGACTCTCCCAATAACGAACCCCCTTAATAACAAACTCTCTCAATAACGAACACTTTTTTTTGTTTGGTTGGATTTTCAATAAAGTACTGATAATGGACCTTCTCATTAACGAACCCCCTGAATAACGAACTCTCTCAATAACGAACACCTAGAGCCGGTCCCGACTAATGAAAAGACGCTCTATATAACAAACTTTTAAAAAATTTGCGAACAAAAAGAAGAAGAAAATTGATTTTTTTTAAATTTACACCAAAAAGTTCAGTGATTTTCTTTCACTCATTTTTATTTTGTTGTTTAGCTCACCAAGTTATATTGTTGTCTTAATTATATGTTCCAGATATCGATTTTGAGCACTCTAAGTAAGAAGCGTCGCGTCAATCATCGCTACATTTTATTCGAAGATCGTGGGATGCCGTCAAGCTTCAGAAAGGCGGGCTTTGTAATCAACGAACAGGTAGTGTTTTTTTTTATAATAAAAAATACCTTATTTGTTTAGGACACTGAAGAAATGCTAGAAGTTAAGGAAGAAGACGTCAATGAGCTCAATCAGATGTTCGAAAGGCTTGGGGCTGCAGAAGAAACGAAAGGCAATCTGATAGACTTCTTAAGTGCTGACAACGATCTGGCTACAAATCAACCGATGACTTTGGAGGAAATCGCAGAAGCAAACTCTCAAGTGGAAGTGGGAGTGCCAGAACCGGAGGAAGCAGCAGAAATAGAAGTGGAAATCGTCGAAGAGGAACAGCCGGTCTCTGTTCTTGATGCGCTCAACGGTTTTAAGGTCTTGCAACGCTACATGAAATCTCATGAAGTTTATCCAGCAATGCTTCGAATGTGTGACAAAATCGATGACTTCCTGGCAAAAGAACGCACGAACAAGTTGAAGCAGAATCCAATAACCAACTTTTTCCGTCCTCTCCTTTGATGGTTCATGTTATGATGTTGGCTCAAATGTTTTGTTCATTGGTTGAATGAAATTGATTTTGGTGAAAACTCTCCGTATAACGAACTTCTAATTTTTTTGGGTAAAGAACTCTCTCAATAACAAACTCTCCAAATAACGAACTCCTCAGGCTGGTCCCCAGGGGGTTCGTTATTGGGAGAGTCGACTGTATTTAAAAACGGCGGTCAGAATCGGAATCCTTGCGATATTCGAAACCAGACTGTCAAAACAAAACTGGTAAACAATTTCGAAAATCGAGCTAAAAAAGTGTCGGACCCTAGGTGGGAACGAACTTTTGGGGTGTCCTTAAATAGAGAGTCGACTGTAAAATCGAATTTAGATCAATGAATATAAATTTTTAATGCACACTTGGTCTCTATCAGTCGAAATCCAATACTATTTTGTTGCACCTCTGTTACTTTATGTGCTAGTTAAATTAAAGAACAGATTTACAAAATGGACTTGTTTTGCTGTTTGCCTTATTGTTGTGTTGATTTCTGGCCTTTTTCAGGCTTTACAAAGCGATCCAAATATTTCTTTTTACTTTTTCCCTTCTAGAATATGGCAATTTATTTTCGGAACATCAGCTTATTTGCTATATGACTTCCAAAGTCACCAAGGCTACAAAACTTTACAGAATAGTGAGGCGAACAATACTACTGATGCTATTGCTACAGCAGAAAAAAGTGCTAAGCCCCTTTTTGTTGCAATATATATGCTTCTTTTCTTATGTGTACTAATTTTATGTCTAGGATATTTTGATCTTAAGTTCACAACTGCCCGATTTTTCGTAACTTTTTTCACCTCAGTTTTACTGCACCTCGGAAACCATTACTCACCATCAAAATGGCTGTGCAACGTCTTTATTACTTATATTGGTGACATATCTTATTCGTTATACTTGATTCATTGGCCATTGAAGTTGTTGGTGCAATATTCACGGAATGATACACACTTGAAAAACATTGGTAAGACTTTTAAAGTTACTTACCGTATGTCCTCTAACAGAGCAGCCCACTCCCTCGTTTTTGGATTAGAACTGTCGAGTAAAGGCCGTTTTTTGATATTTTTCATTTTTGGGGCATCTAAAAATAAGGTAAGGTGAATAAGGTAACAGGTTTGAAGGCCGGACTTCGTTATTTGGTGCCCTCCCAAAAGCACTCAAAAAAGTGTTTTTTAGCGCGCGGCCGACCATTTTTAGAAATTTTCGTTTGACCAAAGCTTGACTTTTTGCCTTGGGGGACTAAAAGTGAAGGGTACTGGAAGGGGAGCAGGACATTTCGCTCTCGGGGCCGTTTCGCTCTCATATCAATATGATAAACTTTATTTTCAAAATACCGCGTATTTTTTATAGAGTCAGCATTATTAAAAAGAAAAAAAACCAAGCGCCCTGCGCCCCTGAAGGGGCGCAGGGCGCTTTTTTTGGTTCCATTACCTTCTATTACCTTCTATTACCACCTTTTGCGAAGCAGTGGGCTTGGTGGCTTGGTTGGTTGGTTAGAGATGCGCGCACTCACTTACCTTAGACATAATTCCGAGCAATACTCTTGATCATAAAATGCAAATAAAGAATATTTTTGCCTAGCTCCAGTGACCAAAACGGGGTAGAATACCTTAAAAATATTCATTCACCTTAAAAATAATCTATGAGAATTGACATTTTTCAAGGGAAAGTAGGTGAGAAGATCTTTTTTATCGTGTTCGAAAAAACATTAATAATTGATTAATCGTCTGCGTGAGCGAAACATCCTGAGAATATCCTTTTTGAAATCTCAGAAATTCAGTCAATAGCTTTTTAGAAAGCCGAGATCCAGGGCTACATTTTGATGTAAAATGTTACAAAAAAAATTAAAAGTTTTGGAGATAAAAAGACATTTTTATGATTTGACAGGGTAAAAGAATTTGAGCCATTTTTAAAATTTGTTTCTTGTTTAACTCACTAGAACTTGGCAGTAAGATTTTCTGAATGCATTTTCGATTTCTTGCTCGGAATCATGTCTAAGGTAAGTAAGTCTCTATTCTCTAGCTCTCACTAGCTCTCATCTCTAGCTCTCATGCTCCCTGCGACCCCTTCGGGGCGCAGGGGCTTGGTTGCTTGGGGTTGAGATGCGCACACCCACATACCTTAGACACAAATCACTCGAAAGTGACTCTGGATGCATGGAGGGGGCTTGGGGCTTGGAGTTGAGATGCACACACCCACATACCTTAGACACAAATCACTCGAAAGTGACTCTGGATGCATGAAAAAGCATGCATACCAGAGTTTATTTATGCGCTAGGCCTCAGTATTCAAAACTATGTTCAACATCTTCTTGTTAATGGGCTCTGTGTGATTATAATGTGATTATCATTATAATTAACCAACCCCCCCCCCCCCGGAGAGTGATCAAGTAGAGGAGATAACATCATATTCGTGTTTCTCGATCCCGATTTCCCACATACCTTAGACACAAATCACTCGAAAGTGACTCTGGATGCATGAAAAAGCATGCATACCAGAGTTTATTTATGCGCTAGGCCTCAGTATTCAAAACTATGTTCAACATCTTCTTGTTAATGGGCTCTGTGTGATTATAATGTGATTATCATTATAATTAACCAACCCCCCCCCCGGAGAGTGATCAAGTAGAGGAGATAACATCATATTCGTGTTTCTCGATCCCGATTTCCCACATACCTTAGACACAAATCACTCGAAAGTGACTCTCGATGCATGAAAAAGCATGCATACCAGAGTTTATTTATGCGCTAGGCCTCAGTATTCAAAACTATGTTCAACATCTTCTTGTTAATGGGCTCTGTGTGATTATAATGTGATTATCATTATAATTAACCAACCCCCCCCCCCCCCCGGAGAGTGATCAAGTAGAGGAGATAACATCATATTCGTGTTTCTCGATCCCGATTTCCCACATACCTTAGACACAAATCACTCGAAAGTGACTCTCGATGCATGAAAAAGCATGCATACCAGAGTTTATTTATGCGCTAGGCCTCAGTATTCAAAACTATGTTCAACATCTTCTTGTTAATGGGCTCTGTGTGATTATAATGTGATTATCATTATAATTAACCAACCCCCCCCCCCCCGGAGAGTGATCAAGTAGAGGAGATAACATCATATTCGTGTTTCTCGATCCCGATTTCCCACATACCTTAGACACAAATCACTCGAAAGTGACTCTCGATGCATGAAAAAGCATGCATACCAGAGTTTATTTATGCGCTAGGCCTCAGTATTCAAAACTATGTTCAAAATCAATCTTTTCACAAAATCCAGGTATGCTCCATTACCCTTCACCTTGATCCCCAAGGAAAAGTCAACTTTTTGTCAAAAAATTTTTTTTCTAAAAATGGTCGGACGTTGAACCTAAAAACATGTTTTTCACACGTTAAAAGTGCTAAAATTTTGAAAAAAAACATGTTTTTGAGTGGTTTTGGAAAGGCACCGACTAAGGAAGTTCAGCCTAGAGTTGCTTAATTAGCCGGGTAATTAAAAATTGGATAATTATCCGGATAATTGTCCGGATAATTATCCATTCCGCAACTCTAGTTTAGCCTGTGGGTGTGCGCATCTCAATTTTAAACCCCCTCCATGCATCTAGAGTCACTTTCGAGTGATTTGTGTCTAAGGTATGTGTGTGTGCGCATCTCAACCCCAAGCAACCAAGCCGCTTGTGTCCCCTTCGAAGCCCAAGCGGCTTGGTTGGTCAGACTTACCTGCGACCAGTGTTGGGAATTTTCTGAAATTCTCGTACTCGTACTTCGTACAAGTATTTTTTTGACCTCGTACTTCGTACTCGTACCGCGCTACAAAATCTCGTCGTACTCGTAGTCGTACTAGTAGTACGAGCTGAAAAAGGGTCTTACTCGTACTCGTACTTTACTCGTACTTTACTCGTACCTGAGGAAAAGCTCATGCTGTACTCGTACTTGAATAAAAAAATTCGTACTCTTTAAATATTCTCACAAATTTTTATTTAATTTAAGTAACATTTTTATATAATTTTTGTCGAATGAGGAATCGACTACTATAAGAGACTATTTTTCTAAATTTACCTGGTACCAGCCTTTAGAGCCTTGAGCAACGCTTCGCATTGCGATTTTTAAAGGAGACTTACCTGCGACCAAAAAATGTATGCATACCAGAGTTTATTTATGCGGTAGGCCCCAGTCAACAAAACTATGTTCAACATCTTCCTTTTCTCACTAAATTGGCCCTTTTTCGGTCCTTTCCCACCCTAATATGGTTCTAAATCCCTTCAAAAATGGTCAAAATAGGTATATAACGAGTACGAGTTCCCAACACTGCCTGCGACATGATTCCGAGCAAGACTCTTGATCAGAAATGTATTCAGAGACTTTTTGCCCAGCTCCAGCAAGAAAAATGTGGTAAATGACTCAAAAATACGCTAATATACGTTAAAATGACCATATACCCCTGAGGAAGTAAAGCGAACTTTTTTTCAAAAATTCAAAATTTTTCAATCAAAAAGTGTTTCAAAATGCTTCTCGTATCTTGTTGTGCACAAAAACTGAGTTCGGGAAGTGATCTGTTGTCACTTTTCGAAAATTCCGAGTATGGGATGGGGCTATAAAAGTACCCGACAGCTTAATATTTCGAACCTATTTCCGAATGGCTACATGTAGATGTAGCCGTGTTTACAGCGGACACACAAATTCGACCCTACTGGAGTATACCCCCCTCCAAATGAATTTTTTTTAAAGTGTTTTTAAACACCCTATATCGACCTAAAATTGCCTCAGGAGTTCAAAAAAGACATTATTTCTGAGTTCTGGTCAATAAAAAATTGAGTTTTGGACATTTTGAAATTTCGACCATTTGCCTGTTTTGGCCTGTTTTGGTCACTGGAGCTGGGCAAAAATAGTCTCTAAATGCATTTTTGTTCAAGAGTCTTCTCGGAATTATGTCTAAGGTAAGTGAGTGCGCGCATCTCTAACCAATCAAGCCCCATGCGCCTACTTCGGGGGCGCAGGGGCTTGGTTGCTTGAGGTTGAGATGCGCACACCCACATACCTTAGACACAAATCACTCGAAAGTGACTCTGGATGCATAAAAAATGTATGCATACCAGAGTTTATTTATGCGGTAGGCCCCAGTCAACAAAACTATGATCAACATCTTTCTTTTCTCACTAAATTGGCCCTTTTTCGGTCCTTTCCCACCCTAATATGGCCCTAAATCCCTTCAAAAATGGTCAAAATAGGTATATTTGGGTGGTCCCAAAACTCAATTTTTATTGACTAGAACACAAAAATAATGCCTTTTTCGAGCTTCTGAGGCAATTTTAGGTCGATATAGGGTGTTTGGAAACACTTTAAAAAAAATTTCATTTGGGGGGAGGGTATACTCCGGTAGCGCCACAAATTCTAACAGGCCGAAAAGGTCAGTCGCTAGAGATTTAAATAAATAATTTCTCAACCTTATTCCATTGAAGTAAGACAAAAAATATTTTCGTTCAAAGTTTAGATATTTTATTTTTATTAGCAATATGCACTGTGTTCTCTGTTATTTTATTTGAATGCTTTGAAAAGAGAATAGCTCATCTTTCCCTCAATCACTCAGTCCTATTAGTTTCTTCGGGTATTTATTTTTAATTGTATTATTATTCAAGCTCAAAGATGAAACAGTTATAAATGGGGTAAGGCT
Organism: Ditylenchus dipsaci; assembly: GCA_004194705.1. Lineage (NCBI taxonomy): Eukaryota > Metazoa > Nematoda > Chromadorea > Rhabditida > Anguinidae > Ditylenchus > Ditylenchus dipsaci. Next base: position 82,303 of record SADC01001320.1, on the reverse strand, counting down.
TTTTATTTTAAAGTGGTAAACGATACAATCAAATATGAATAGAGATAAAACTGGACAAAATAGTAAATCTTACTCTTCACTTTCACTATACGGCCATAGTCGTAGGCGTCGGTCACAAAAAAATGTTAGCCATGTTCCGGCTATCAGGCTGGGATTCTGATAACACCGTTCGACGCGGCATGGTCGATTCACTTGAGTGAAATACTCTGAAAAGTTGGGGTCGTCTGATTCAAAAAAAGAGGTATGTCCAGCTGAAGGTGGTCAAAAGCCATAGGGGGGACCAAGGCATTTTAGAGTGAATTGTGGATTACCTTGGGGGTCAAGGCATGGTTGATGTTTCAAATCTTGGTGGTAGCATGCACTATCAATTTTTCTCGAAAAGATTAGTTAGTGTGAGTGGAGACCAAAATCGAAAATGACCTAATGTACCCTGGAACTACTCCAGAATTGTGCTTTTTGCAAATGAAATCGCTGTTTTAGCATCATAAAACCGGGGTTTAGGACATTTTTCCGTGGTCATTTATTGGCTGTAATTTTTCCGGAAACGGAATGGATAAACTTTTTTTGTTGATCGAGAAAAATAATTCTGTTAGTACGGTTTTGTAGCTCAGATCCAGGGCTTCAAAATGAGCCATTAACAATCAATGTCTGATGGCAAAATTTTGGATAAAAATGCCCAGTCTGACACTGAGTCTCCAATTTCGACGGAAAAATGTGCAACTCCCTTTTTAGTGTCAGATTGGACATTTTTATCCAAAATTTTGCCATCAGACATTGATTGTTAATGGCTCATTTGAAGCCCTGAATCTTAGCTACAAAACCGTACTAACAGAATTATTTTTCTCGATGAACAAAAAAAAGTACAGCCAAAAAATGACCGCAGAACAATTTTGACGGAAAAATGTCCAACGGAAAAATGTCCGACCCCCTAAAACCGTGTTTAGGACACGATTCTGAAGAGGATTCAATAATTTTGATTACTTTCAGCTGAACGCGAAATTTCGCATTCTGGAGGTTGATACCCATTTAGAGAAAATACCAGGTGGTCCTCCTACTAACTCTGAGGATTATTGATCCTATATAACTAGTTTATGACTATTACCGTAGAATGTTAGAATGTAGAATATCTACATATAGTATTTTCATCGGTTTCTCCGTAACGCTAAATGTTCGTAACGGAAATTAACCCACATAGCATTAACCATTTCGGCTAATTTTTTTTGCAATCGACTCAGTTTTTCGCGTAGAAGAAGCTAATAAAAATTCAGCCCGAACGAATTACAAAATAATAGGTAAAAATATAAAAGATTGATTTTTATAAGGCGAAATTCAGGCAGAATTTGAACCCTTCCCTGTAAATTTTCAAAAAAACCCGAATAAATTATTTCAAATTCGCGCTATTCTTTAAACTGTGAAAATATTATGTGTTAATTCATACTCAGTCAATTTTCATTTCTTATTTCAAGACACGATATCGCAAAAAATTAAAAATTAATTGCGGATAGGTGGATGTTTATGAAGGCGCCTGTATAGGCGCCTGTTCGGCTTGTTAAAGTATACTTCTAATAGAAGCCCACCCTCTTATTTGAAATCGTGTTTGCCGCAATGCGTTTTTGACGTATTTTTGAAGACTGCTCACAGGCAAGTCACTGTTTACCTTGTAACCAGTTAGATGAGCTACTAAATGGGTGGTAACTTGCCTAAGAGCAGTCTTCAAAAAACAGGTCAAAAACACAATGCCAAAAACATGATTTTGAATAGGGATGGGCTTGTATTAGAGAGAATACGGTATTGAAAGAAAAAAATTTATGCTAATACCAGGAATCGAACATGTAACATCGAAAATAACTCTTGTCAATGAATTTGCTGCCGCCCTTATGAACAAGTTCGAAACCCAATACAGTCGACTCTCGATTTAAGGACACCCCAAAAAGTTCGTTCCCACCTAGGGTACGACACTTTTTTAGCTCGATTTTTACAAACTTTGGCCAGTTTTGTTTTGACAGTCTGCTTGCAAATATCGCAAGGATTATGATTTTGCCGATCGTTTTTCAATAACTGAATAATTTTACTACTCAAAAAGCAAAACCTCGATTTGAGGACAGGGATTTTTGAAAAAGCCTATCCTTAAATCGAGATTTTGCTTTTTGAGTAGTAAAATTATTTGATTATTAAAAAACGATCAGCAAAATCGTAATCCTTGTTATATTTGCAACCAGACTGCGCAAACAGAAAAATAAAAATTTTCAAAATTGGGCTAAAAAAAGTGTCGGACCCTAGGTGGGAACGAACTTTTCCGGGTGTCCTTTAATCGAGAGTCGACTGTACAGCCGGTTTTTCACTCGTAAAAGGATTAAATATGTTTTGTTACAGAACAGCAACAATATATTTTCTTCTTCAAGTTGTCAAAACACTAGTATAATTTCCGCAGCAATATTAGAAAATCAGTTACTTTCCCAGCAATGTGGTGATTTGCCAACAATTTGTGTGATAGATCCAGAATTCGATGATATAGCGGGTAAATGGAAACCTGTAATAAATAAAATAAGAACTCCAAAATGGAGTCACTACTGTACTATAAAGGGGACTGGAGGTCCAAAAGTCATGCTTATAGGTAATAGTTTTGCCTCAGTACAATTGCTATCTGTGGTAGACGCGTTGGATAAGAAGTTTGAGAAGTTCTATTTTTATTCTTATCCTGCCTGTTCACCAATTGATAAGCTGAATGAAAAACAATCATGGTTAGACAAATGTGGAGATGTGCGTGGGCTAACACTTCACATTGTTTCTCAAATTAAACCAGATCTACTCTTCATATCACAAAGGCAAGTTCTCTAGTATTTTTTAATTTTTTGCACATTTTTTCTGCAGCTTTTGGCTATAGATCCCTTACTTGTTCACACTGACTTTTAATTTGAACTAGCTTTTGGGCATACAAAATCTTCTCACAGGGCCTGTGTGTGACATAAGTACCAGTTTTGGTACTTATGCCGTTCAGATCGCACCTTCATTTTTGATTTTTTGTTCGAAATATGCAATTTTAATAATAATAATTAATAATAATATTAAAAATATTTTATTATTCACATGCATGCAATTCAACAATTTGAGACCGCAAATAATACAAAACAAGGGGAATAGGCACCTATCCGCGCCTCCAGCGTGTTTGTGACTATTAATAGTTGTGAGTACTCATTAATTCTCCCAAAATCACGCCAACTTTGACTTCAACCATCAAAATTTCGACTTTTTGATAATGAATAACCAGATCTAACAGTGAAGGTTAAATCTTTATTAAAATAGCTTTCGCATGAGTATAGACTTGCCTAACAAAAAATTTCACTAAAAAAGTTTTTCCTTGTGACCAAATATGTACTCAAATTTCTTAACCACCCACCCATCCCAAATACTATAATGGCTTGTTCACGTTGTTCGAAATAGAGTTAGAGTTCGAGGTTGGATTTAAAGGTGTTCATACACATAACTTGAATTTTCTTTTAGTAAACCCCCAAAAACTAACTTTTAGTGGCTTTAGACGGCTTTGGGGTGAGATTGTGAGCTATCTAAGCTATATACATGAAAATTTTCAAGCTCGACCTCGAACTCTAACTCGATGTACATGAACACCCTCGAGTTAGAATTCGAGTCAGAGTTCGGGTTTTTGGTTACATGAACACCTCTTACCCGAACTCTAACTCGAACAACGTGAACAAGCCATAAGAATGTCATTACAGTCGAACCTGGATAAACGAACACCCCACGGGATGGAGGAAAGGTGTCCATTTATCTGGGGTGTCCATTTATCAGGGGCGGTTATAATAATCGATTTACCCTTACCTTTTACCTTTACCTCTACCTTTACCTCTACCCGTTATAATAAAGAATTTTACCCCTACTTCTACCCTTACCTTTTACCCTTACCTCTACCCTTACCTCTACCCGTTATAATAAAGAATTTTTACCCCTACCTCTACCCGTACCTTTTACCCTTACCTCTACCCTTACCTCTACCCGTTATAATAAAGAATTTTTACCTCTACCTCTACCCGTACCTTTTACCCTTACCTCTACCCTTACCTCTACCCGTTATAATAAAAGCTAGAGGTAAAGGTAGAGGTAGAGGTAAGGGTAAAAAACGGGTAAAACGGAAAAAAGGGTAAAAAATAGTAAAAAAAGAAGTTGGCCAAACAGGATCTCCAGGATCAGAAAAAGTGAGCCTTATCTTTCTTATTTTATGAAAGATAGTGTGTTGTGGATTGAAATAAATAAGTTGCCGTTTATTTCGTTTTCGAGAAAAAAGTTGAAGGTAGAGGTAGAGTTAAGGTTAAAGTTGAAGGTAGAGGTAAGGTAAAAGGTAGAGGTAGAGGTAAAAGGTAGAGGTAGGGTAAAAGGTAGAGGTAAAGGTAAGAGTAGAGGTAGAGGTAAAAGGTAGAGGTAAGGGTAAGGGTAGAGGTAAGGGTAAAAGTTCAAGGTAAAAAAAAGGTAGAGGTAGGGGTAAAAGGTAGAGGTAAGCGTAAAAGGTAGAGGTAAGGGTAATCTTTATTATAACCGCCCCAGGAATACATTTTTCAATAAATGTCGTTTACTTGACCGAATCGGGTGACCATAGGGTGTCCGTTTATCAGGGTGTCCGTTTATGCAGGTTTGACTGTATCAGCAAATTTTAGCAAACGACATAATAAAAGATCAGCAAACCACATAAGTACCAGCTTTTGTTCGAAATTCCGATTATGTAAAAATCTATTTCGACAAATAAAACTTTTTATTGCAACAAAGAAAATAGTTTTTGACACAATAATACCCTTTTTCGCCTTCTTCTACCACAAATTTTGATCCAACTATAGGTCACTTTATTACTTTCAAAAAAGGAAGTTTGAAAAGTATGGTTGACAGCCACGGGTAAAATATGAGTCAAACGCCATTTATTGAAAAAAAACTGAAAAAACATCTGTTTAATTTTGCGCTTTGCTAAAATCTTAGCACTTCTTTATATCACAGATCGAAGGCTACAAAACTCGTACTACAAACTTTTTCTGAATGTAAGATTGCCAAGATATAGCTTTTAAAAAAGAGTCTTGGAAAAAATGAGCAAAATCTAAAAATAAAGAAAACCTGAATTTCGTCCGTTCAACGCTTTTTCAACAAAAAAAAACAGTATATAAACGCACTTGCATTAAAAGTAATTACGTAAAATAAGTTTTGTAGCTCATGATCTGCGCCACAACATAATGCTAAGATTTTATTATAGTGTTTAGCGAAAAATGGAATTTCGGCCGGTTGAAGTGATGAAAATGGTTGTCAAGTTGTCAAGAAACGGATTCTGTAAATCAATTTTTTCACAACCAAAATTACGGTATTTTCGGCGCTACTCAATATAACACCATCCCATCTCCCAACAAAAACCACTACGGTACTCTTTAGTTTACATCACACCTCATTTTTTGGCCCAAAATGGTGTTTTTTTAATGTTGCAGGTTCAATCCCACGTAGGGGCACACTATTTTTTTTTGGCTTTTTCGGCCAGTTTAGAGGCAATTAGACTTTTTTGACGCCAGATTCGGAATCAGCGTCCCAAATTACCTAAAAACTGGCCGAATAAGCCAAAAAAATAGTGTGCCACTACGTAGGATTGAACCTGCAACACCAAAAAAATTTGAGGTGTGATGTAAACTAAAGAAGTACCACCACTACTGTAATATACCACCACCCCCCCCCCTTCCGCCCTAATATTTTTAGGCTCAGCCCTTAGGCTTAGGATTTGGGCCCTAGGCAGTAGGCTGAAGGACAAGCCGTACTAGTTTCAGCATTTTTCAAAAAAAAGTATGGTTTTGGGTACCCTCAAAAAATGATTGGCGGGGGGGTTGGGGTTATATCACAGTAGCTTTTTTGTTGAGGGGGGGGGGTATAGGTCGTATTTTCTCTATTAATGAACCTCTCTCTAATAATGAACCTACCCCTATTTTTGACTACGATTTTAGAGTTAAGGCACGGCTCCGAATGAAAAATTTCAAAAAAAGGACATTTAGGTAAAATAGGACATTTTGACTATTTTTGAAGTAAAAGGGTCATTTTTTCCAGTGATTGTTGTCATTTTGAAGCGAAAAAAAAAGATTTGACTACATTTTCAAAAAATAAAAAAGAATTTGGGGTGCCGAAAAAAGGACAAATCTTTTAAAAAGGAGGATTCGAAGCCCTGAGTTAAGGCCATTTTCGATTGACAATTTTTAAATTTTTTCGGGTTTGAACAATATAGAACCTGGGTGCGTTAATAGAGGAAATACGGTAAGCAATTTAAAAAAACCAAAATGTGTTTTTTGAGTTATAGGTTCAGGGCTTTCGAACAAGCATGAGTTGTCCTTTATGTGCTCGTGTAAAAAAAATTTGTAACCTCAATGTAATGCTTTTTCCACGGGAAGCAATCAAGAGTTAGTCAAAAATATGAAAATAAAAAAGGAAATTACGGATTTTACTAGAAGAAATACGGTATTTCCAATTTTAGTCCAGTTTTAGGTTGAGCCATTACACGTATTGTTTTGACGACAAGCCAGAAGCCAATGACTGTCAAAATATAGTCCAAGAAGGGCTAACAGCTTTTTCTCAATACGCTCGAAAAATTTTGTTATGGAGCCACATGTCATAAATAATATTTCTGTTCCACTTGAAATTGCTAGGAGACTAACCCAGAATAAACCTTTGGATGATTTAAACTGGACTTTTAAGGTTTGTTGTCAATAAAATCTTTTTTTCGGGCAATATTTTTTGTACCAAATTTACTCTTTTTTGTACAAAATATTTCTGGAGGTTCTTTTGCTCTGTGGAACTCGTTCACTTGGGAGAGCCTTTTTTGGTCAACTGTGAATAAGGTTTGAACGTCTCCTAAGTAATTCTTACACGCTAAAAATGATAAAAAAAATCCAAATAATTTCCGTACTAAAAATAGGTTTTAAACAAAATTGGTTACCAGAGGTTGACCAATTGCCGGCCGTATGACGAAAAGCCACTTTTTGGCTTTTTGACCGCCGCCAAAAAACCCATTTTTAATTTTTCGTTTTTGATTTTTGAATTAGCATGAGTCTGGAAATTCCAGACTGGAATATGCAATTTAGAAGTTATTTTTTCTGGTTATGATGCTACTTCAATATATGACTATTCCAGAAAAAAATAACTTCTAAATTGCATATTTAGGACTCACGCTAATTGAAAAATCAAGAAGCGGAAAATTGAAAATTGGCTTTTTGTCCGTGGTCAAAAGCCAAAAAGTGGCTTTTCGTCCTATAGCCTAATTGCCTTTGTCCTCCAAGGTAAAATATAAGGTATCCTACCCCGTTTTGGCCATTAGATATAGGCAAAAAAAGCCTATCCCCGATTTCGACTTTTTACCTGTTTTACCATGTTTTTCAACATGGGACTTGGCAAAAATAGCCTCTTAATGCATTTTCGATCAAGAGTCTTGCTCGAAATTATGTCTAAGGTACGTGTGTGCGCATCTCTAACCCATAAAGCTCACGGCACCGAACCTGAAACTTTGGCTTAGGCTTATGGCGCCGAGCGTGAAAATTTCGGCACCGGGATTAGCTGACGGCACCGGCGCGGTTCCGTGAGCTAATGCGATGCTGGTGTCGCACTAGTGACACTCACAACACTGATTTAAACTATCGTGTAGCCCTGTGATCCCAATTTATAATGAGGTATCATTTGTTGCAACATCTTTGCCAAATATATCACAAAAAGGTAAAAGTATGAAGCAAATTTTTTTGACATACTACATTTTGCAAAATTCTAACAAGCGATACCACGTTAAAAATAGAATCGCAGGGCTACCTACTGGGTTTATCACTTTTTTAAAAGGTGAAAAATCTACTTTAACAAGACAAAAAAAGAATTTGGTACGAAAAAATATTGCTCATTTATTGCCCATTTTTAAGGATGTTCAAAGTGATCTTCAAAAGAATGAAATATACCTAGCGAAAATTAACTGCTCAATCTGCACATTTATTTTTTGCAAGATGTGTTTTGCAACGAAGCTATATGTGAAGTATTTGATCCAATCACACAATTTTCTTACTTTTGCGATTCCACTCATCTTTCCAAATATGGTGCACGAAAAATTGTTCCTTTATTAAAAAGTCACATTCAGTACGCTATGAATTCTAACACCTGATTTTAGCAAATAAAATTTTTAAATTCATCAAAGCGCACCATTTGATACGGGTTCATCTCAATTTTCCGCCGACTAATTTAAAAAAAAAATAATGATAAAGCCTAAAAACCTATAAGTCTAAAAAATCTCAGGTAAGCCCACTTTTTCGTTCACATACAGTCAAACCTCTTTAACCCGACACCCCAGGGACCGGCCTCAGGGTGTCGGCTCATGTCGAGAAGCTGTTTTTCTCAAAGTGTCGAGTGGGTGCCCAAATCAAGTATCGACAGGGTGTCGGGTATCGGAATGTCGGTTAAAGAGGTTTGACTGTATGCTAATTCTGAGGCCAGATTCGTACTCAGCATAGTAGATTAACTTGTAAAGGTGTGATCGGAAAAATAAAATAACGTCATCGAAAAATCTGGGTTTTGTTTTGGTCCAAAGCAAATTCCCCTATGCTTAAAAAAGTCCATAAAGGGGAGGCAAGGCAAAGTTCGGAACTTTTCAATGACGTTATTTTCACGCTGAGCATGAATCTAGTCTCAGAATCGGAAACCGAAAACCGGTTTCAAAATACCGGGAAAATCGAAAACCAGATCTAGCCAAAAACTGGTTTATTTACGACAAAAATTAACCGAAAATCAGGTACAGTTTGGTTAACCGACCGAAAATTTTTGAAAAAACCGAAACCGAAAACTGGCTTTGAAAAAAAACCGGTTTTTAAAAACCGAATCGACCGAATCCTACCCTAGTTTTTAGCATATGAAATTTCACTGAGAAGACGTCTAAACACTATTCTTAAATGAGTGAAAAACTCATATACAGTCGACGCTCACAATAACATACACCCCAAAAGTTGGTTCCCGCCTTAGGTCCGACACTTTTTTTAGCCCCATTTTTTCAAATTTTTTCCATTTCTGTTTTGACAGTCTGGTCGCAAATATCGCAAGGATTCTGATTTTGCCGATCATTTTTGCAGAAAACAATGATTTTGACATTTAAAAAGCAAAAACTCCCATTAGCATACACCTGTTTTGGATTTCGGTGTATGTTAATGAGAGTTTTTGCTTTTTAAATGTCAAAATCATTGTTTTCTGCAAAAATGATCGGCAAAATCGGAATCCTTGCGATGTTTGCGACCAGACTGTCAAAACAGAAATGGAAAAATTTGAAAAAATGAGGCTAAAAAAAGTGTCGGACCTTAGGCGGGAACGAACTTTTGGGGTGTATGTTATTGGGAGCGTCGACTGTACCGTATATTTTCTAATAAGGACCCATGGGGCCTTATTTGAGCTGGGGCCTTATTTTTCAACACCTCTTTGGAGGTGAGACCTTATAAGAAGGTGGGGTCTCAATAGAAGGTTGGGCCTTATTAGAAGATATACGGTAAGTCAAATCACTGTTTTGGTGTTATCAAATCATGATTGGAAAACGATCGGAACACGATTCTGGGTATGGTACAACAATTTTTATTACGCTATATTTAAAATTTGGATTCTAGGGGTAGACATAGGGGAAGTACCAGATGGTTTTCTTATCCACCCTGAAGCTTACTGGTCCTATAAAAACTAGTTAGTGACTCTAATTCAAGAAAAAAACCTCTGCCACCACCAAGACTTGAACCTGTAGAACCCCATCATATGCTGGGTAGATATCTATGGGGCGTTATATGTTGGGGGGGGGATATATGCAGGGGATATATGTTGGGGATATATACTCATAACCTTAAGGTGGCAGGTGTTTGCTTTATTTTAGACCAACATATCTAGATATAGAGAGATATGTGAGTGCAGACATGCATACAGTTGTCAATAAATTTATTATTCTTATTTTATATTGTAAAAGTGCAGTGCTTTTTGAGGAAGAAGAAAGTAGACACTGCTTTTTTATTTCCAAACCTAGGAAGTAGATGCACATCGTAATGTGAAAGACGCGCAAACAATCTTCAATCGATTCAATTGACTTAGATTTTCAAAAGTTTTAGTATATAAAAGCGGCGCAAGAGCTAATAAATCCATATTGAATTCTATTTTTCCTTTTTTTACTATGACTTCTTTTAATTTGAAAATGCTAATGTTATTTTTATTTTTCTTTGTCTTATACCGTTTACTTTTACGGGTCATAGTCAATCAAAACCTTCAAAGTCTAATTCGAAAAAACAATATGAGCGAATGGACGACAAAACTAATGATGCAGAATTGTCTAAAAATAACAAACTATTAACGCGTAAGGACTATTTTAACACTACTATTGCAAAAATGATGAAAGTCATTCTCCTTTACAGGACCTTGGTTTATGCGCGCAGTGCAAGGCTCCGAATGAAAATTTCAAAAAAAGGACATTCTGATTATTTTTGCAGTAAAAGGGTCATTTTATCCAGTGCTTGTTGCCATTTCGAAGCGAAAAAAAAGATTTTCACTAAATTCAAATTGTGCCCATGCCGCTGCGCGCAAAAACCATGGTCCTTTACTGGCTGTGATCATAGTCGAGTTGACCCTCAACTTTTTAGGGGTCAACTTTTGTTAAAATTACTAAAATATCAATTTTTTGAAATAAAAGTGCCAAATATGATATTTTTGACCCCTTCCCCTCAACTTTTTGAGGTATACAAGATGGCTTTTACAAAAATTTGAAATCTTGTTTCTGCAAAATTTTGAAAAATGTTGACCCAAGTTGACCCCAGTTGACCCTCAACTATTTTATCCTCCGATTTTTCTGCGTCGAATTTTAATAAATCACTCGGAAAAACGGCCTATATTTTCGTGTAGAGCTCAAAAAGTTGCCCTAGGGTCATGAATATCAAAACAAATAAATATTCAGAAAAATATTGACATTTTTTGAATTTAGAAAAAGTTGACCCCGACTATGAACACCCCCAATAGGACATATCAGCAGGCTAGGACCAGCAATTTTTGAAAAATCACCGTTGTTTCCACTTGTTTCAACTCAAATATGATATTTATAACCTTATTCTACTTTTAAAAAGTAGGCAGAGAAATTTCGTCGAATCAGCTAGAACGCTTATAGAAAAATAGTCAAGAGAAAAATAAATTGCTGGTCCCCGCCCTAATTGCAGTGTAACGCGCTGGCATGCCCCTTTAAAGGGAGAGAAGGAGAAGCCATTTAGGTTTGAAAAAGTGGCTTCGGTGGTGCAGTGCGTAGCACAAGTTTTATAGGTAGTTTGGGTCGCTGATTCCGAATCTTGCGTCAAAAAAGTCTAATTACCTCTAAAATTGGCCAAACAAACCTGCACACCACTTTGGACCGAAAACACAAACGCGTATGCACTGCGCCACCGAGACCACTTTTTCAAACCTATATGGATTTTCTCCTCCTTTAAAGTACCGTTGCCGTCTGCGGATATCTTAATTTCAACCTTTTAAGTTTAGACGCCATGTTAAGGGAGACAGCTTAAAAAAGTTTGTAATTTTTAAGTTTCATCAATACCTCCTAGACCCTCGGAAAATCGGAAATTTTGTGTTTGAGCTTAGGCCTGTGGTAAAGCATGTGATGTGCTAAGAACGATATCATCCAATTCAGTCCACTTTTCCTATCAAGCACAAGAAATATACAATCTGTTGTGAATTTAGGCGAAAAAACTTTTTTTTTTCTTCAGAAAATCAACATTTTTCGAATATCAACTTCTGCCAAAAAGGCTAGTTGACTGCTATATTTCAAGTTCCTATCAAGACAATAAACATTCAAACAACTCAATACTTTGTTATTCGAATATTCATTGTCTTGAGAGGAACTTGAAATATGGTAGCCAAATTATATGCCTTAGAGTACCGTAAATACTCTATTAAACGGCCCCCCTCTAATAAACGGTCCCCCTTGAACACCTATATATCAGCCTAGAAAAAGAAATTTGCAAATCCGTTTTTCGCGCTTTCTTAGTTAGCACGAGCTTACCTGATTCCACTTTTAAAATTTTGGTTGAGCACGCAAAATCTCAAAATCGACCCAATTTTTTCCGACTTTTTTTAGGGTTGAAAATAAAGGCCCGGGCCGTTTAATAGAGTATTTACGGTAGTTATATAAGCGAATCAGATACGCTGATCACGAGTCCAGTAACAGATCTTCGAACGGTGCTATGAAAAATAAAAGTTTTCAAAAATCTCAACAGATGATAAATTTCTTTTGCAAATTTACTGGGTCTTCTAAGTTTCGAACTTCAGGAAGCCACAGCTCGGCGAAATTCATAGAAAAGTCACGTCCGTTCAAAATTCAAATTCTAGTTCACTTTAAAATAAACAAAACGCCAAGATATTTGAAAAATATTTCTTACATTTTCCAAATTTCTCAGTGATTTTTGACTACGATAGACAAATTTTGACTGAAAATTTTGTTTTTTTAGCGAGAATTAGAGTCTCTAGTTAAAAGTTAACTTGTTAGAAGAGCAATTTATTGAACGAAAAACCGATGAAACAGGTTAAACCGGAAACATTGTGTCAGAGATATTCAAATCATGTAAACAGTTTCTTACGTTCTTACGTTACTACAGTTTAAAATTTTCTGCATACTTTTTAAAAGTAGGATAAGGTCATAAATATTAAATTTCAGTTGAAACAAGTGATTGTGGTTGCCTTAATTTGCAGTGTAACGCGCTAGTACTCCATTTAGACAGTCTGGACCTCAAGCCGAACGTCCACGAAGAAAAGCAGTGGGAAACAATAATACGAAACTAAGAGCACCAAAACACTTTATCAAACTTTATTCAGCGGCGGTGACATGAACGATGAGGATAACACGGGAATTCCAACCATGAGAGTTCTAGACAATTTCAGATGGTGCTTGGATAGAGCATCACACGGATTTGCTTTCCAATGCATGCGGCGGCAGGTTGTAATGAAACTTCCCTCGGACGAAGCTAGAATTGCCATGAACACGGGTGATGCGGCCCCAAATGGTACGAATACGCTGCCCCTTGCGACCTTTGTAGACGTAGACCGCTTGCCGCGCGCTGGGCACGCTTGCCGACTTAGAAATTAGCATCTTCCTGAAAGCCAGCGTGCTAATGCTGATTTCTCTGACCGCGCTTGTGCCCTGTGAAGATTGCCTAAAAAGCATAGTCAACGAATCACTGTACTTGGACATAGCTTTGGTTCCCTCCGAGATAGCGTGCTTGGCCAGCTCTCCAGGCATGACGAGACGAACGGAAGTCTGCATTTCGCGAAAAGAAAGCGCACGAGTCTTGCCATAATTGACCAGGCGGGCGGATTCATCCAGCATGCGGTCGAAGAGATCCTTAACCTGAGAAAGTGACTAAATTACTACACTACATTCGCAAAAATACCCACCATAGAATTTATGACAGCCATGCCTTTCGAGGTGATTCGCATCTCCGGGTGAACTTGCTTGAGCACTCGATTGAGGTAGATCTGAAACAGGTTCTTAGCAAAATCGTCGGTAATAACAAAGTGGTAGAACCTACACCATAGCTTCGCTTGTTTTTACCCTTGCTCGAGCTCTTCGGCTTGACATCCTTCGACTTCTTCTTGGTCCTTTTCACACCTTCCTTCTTTTTAGTGAAAGAGCTTTGGAGCTTTGAGTAGCACATCTTGTCCATTTGGATTGCTTCACTAAAGCAAAAGCGCATCAAAAAATAGGTACAACAAGGTAAAAAAGCTTACGAAGGCGAATATATTTGTGGCAGCCCTAGCTCGGCTAGCTTGCTCACTCGCCATATTCTTGGCTTGATTTCTCTGCTCATTATATTCCCATCGTTTCTTGACTGCGATTGAACGAGTTTCGGAGAGAGACACTTCATTTGGCTTAACGCACATTCTTCTGGTGGAGACCATCTTCAGCTCTAAAAAAACACTGAATTTAATTTTGTATGAGACACGCCAATTTTGTATTTTTGGGGCTTTTTTATGCACCAAAAGAAAGCCTACAATCTCTTCTACCCGAAAATCCAGACCGATTTTTAGAATTTTTATTTTAGAATTTTTAAAACTAGAGGCTATTTGAAGCAAACAAGTGGCATTTTTCCGAGTAAAAATAGGGTGTTTTGTGTTTTTCATCTAACTTTTGCATAAAACACCCTGAATTTGCATTTTTCGCATGCTTCATTGGTACCAAAATGTAGGAAATTTTGTTCTCTACAAGGCCTCTGTCTTTTTTTTACCCTTATTTGACAATAAAACACCGGAAAAATTCAAGTCATATCAAACAAACGTGAATAAATATATGAAATTTTTCACTGAAATCTCTTATGCTTTTCATTTTTTCATGTTTCATAGACAAATGATAGCTCATTCGAAAGCCCTGACAATGGCCAACACTCTGAGCATAAATGTTCAGAACGTTGAAATAAAATCAGTCAGGTTTGAAACAGGAATTTGAAAGGATACACTAGGGATCAATTTCCAAAATTTTGAATTTCGCGCCTTTTTTCTCTAGTGTACTAAAATGGGAGTTTTGAACGGACGTGAAGTAGACTGAATTTTGATGCTATTGTAGGAGCGGAGAAAATTGCGCGCCAACTTTTTTCTTTTAGTCAAAGAGGCGAAATTAAAAAAAAATTTTAATGATAATACTAAGAAGTAGCTCTAAGGTTCGAGTTTTTTTTATAATGTATCATTTGTTCGAACATGCTAGCGCAATATGAGACAAAAAATAACAAGTATGAAAAAAATCAGATAAAAGTAATTATTTTCTGATTTGTTCCATACTTTTAGTTTTTTAAGCCATATTCCGCGAGCATATTCAAACAAATGATACCTTGTAAACTAGAATCTCAGGGATACCTAATTGCATTATCACTTTTTAAAAAAATTGAAAATTTGTCTTTCTGACTAAAAGAAAAAGTTGGCGCGCAATTTTCCGGTGCGCAATTTTCCGGCGCGCAATTTTTCGCCGCTCCCTATTGTACTCAGCATTTAACCCCACATCTATGGGCTGGGCCCACTCCACCCTTCCCATATCTACCGTATTTTCTCTATGAATCCCCCACTCTTTAATAATCCCCCACCATACGGACCTTATATCTCAGCCTAGAGCAAACATTTTGCAAATCTATTTTTTGCGTTTTCTTGATTAGCACGAGCACTCCTGATTCCACTTTTCAGATTTTGGTTGAGTACCCGAAAATCTCGAAATCGTTCTCAAATTTTTCTGATTTTTAGAAATTCCACAATCTGAATAAAAAGACATTGTTCAGAATTATAAAATGTAAAAATATTTACAGGCGAAGAAGAAGTGACTGTGAAAATTTATTTGAATGAATTAAACCAAAAAAATGTTCTTGGTAGTTTGATAGTGCCTGAAAAGCTTACTGGAGATGAGTTGAAGGATAAACTTGCTTTAAAATTGTATGAAATATTAAAACAAAAATATAACCAATTTTGTAGTGATAAAAAGTGATCGTGAAGGAAAAGTCACCACTGTAGCAAATAAGAGTAAACTACAGTTTAAAGAAAAAGATTATATAATTATTCAAACACAACAATAAGTGAATCGAAAAAAAAATTTTTGACTAAATTTTCAAAAAAAAAAAAAAAAGATTTGGGGTGCCAAAAAAAGGACAAATCTTTTTAAAAAAGACGATTCGAAGCCCTGCCTTATTATGTGAGTTCATGTAAGTGACGGAATTGTGCGGGATGCACAATTGCGGGTGACTTGTACAGGGTGTCCCAAAAAAGAAATCCCTACACTTTTTCTTGAACGATATGCCATTTTGTAGCCCTGGAAATTCTCTATCAAATGGTATCAAAACGGCTGTACGAACTTTCGTAAGAAGACAATTTCGTAAGGTCGAATTTTCGTAAAAGTGAATTTTCGTAAGAATTTTTTTTCGTAAGAGCGAATTTTCGTAAGAGCGAATTTTCGTAAGAAACTTTTTCGTAACAGCGAATTTTCGTAACAAGCTTTTTCGTAACAGCGAATTTTCGTAAGAAACTTTTTCGTAACAGCGAATTTCGTAACAAGCTTTTTCGTAACGCGGTTTTCAGTAACATTAGTGATATGTTAAGTTGCTTTTTTTGCTTTTTCATCCTCCTTTGATGTTTCTTATAGCTTCTGTGATGTTTTGACCAAAAATAGTCAAGAAAAAAATGAAACAGTCAGAGGGTAGAATCGTCAAGTTTTTAAAACTTCTTGCTCTCAGTGTTCACTTTTTTAATTTTTATTGCACCAGCATGTAGCCCGAATCTCTAGTTTCTAATAAGCGATTAACTGGCTGAATACAATATGAAAAATTAGGAGAAAAATTATATTTTTCAAAACTTTACCTATTTTTTCAAATGAATTGTTCTCCCACTTTACAAAATTGGAGTTAGCTAATTGATAGCTCATTATAAACAAGAGATTCATAGCTACATGCTGGTGCAAAAAAAATAAAAAAATTGAAAAGTAAACACCGAAAACACGAAGTTTAAAAATTTGACGGGAGATATAATTATTTTGACGGGTGTTTTCACCTTCAACCATTTGAACAATAAATCAAAATTTTAGTGAAAATTAAAAAAATTGACTTTCCTGTCTAGACAAAAAAGCAATAAAAATATATAGCCGAAAAAACACTCCAAGTGCTTTTGGCCGGCCGCAAACCGAAGCCTAAAACCAAAAAATGTCGGTTTTGCGCCAGAAAAACTGAAATTTGGCCCGAACCGAAAACCCTAGATATATTTTCCTACCAGACTTGACTTGTGCTAGATTACATACTGTAGCTAATAATTTGCTATAAAAAATCATTCAAATGGGCGCCCATAAAAAGACTTACTGTGAAAAACACAATCTTGCATATCTAGTTATCAAATTGATTAGTGTTTCTAAAGCCAGTCAGCAGTTCGCTCTGCCATTCATTTCCATTTTATTTGTTGAGATAGTTTGGTCGTTTCCAAAATTCTTTCACAATTTGATTTATATTTTCAGTATAACAGTGCAAATAGTTTACAAACTTTAAAAAATTAAATCTTTTTACTATACCTTATTCTTGGTGGTTTTCTTTGTTTTTCCGACATCTAACTTAGCTTGTTCCAAAGGTTTTAAAAGAGACTTTCTGAAAAAATGATAAAGTCACCATTTTGAATTAAATAGAAAATATTGCCGATAAGTGACGGGCAAACTTTTTTGTGCAGCTGATTCACGTCATTTTGCAGCTAATTTCGTCCTGCAGCTGATTCACGTCATTTTACAGCTGATTCATGTTTTTTAGCAGCTTATTTGCATTTTTCAGCTCATTGACAGGGGGGGGGCGGACCAAGCACTTACAAAAAAAATTCTAACAACAGTCTAGTACTTTTTCTATGGGAGGGGGTTTATCAAGATTTAAATTTATTTGCGAAAAATTTTTTTCGCAAAAAGAATACATTAGGGGACCAAGGTAGCCCAAAAATATCTGGCAGCTAAAATGCTCCCCAAGGAATTTTTTTTTCGCGAAAATGCTTAGATCGTGAAAAAAACCCGTAGAAAAAGTATTAGACTATTTTTGTTTTTTTTTTCTCGAAATTGCTTGATCCTGTGAATCAGCTGCAAAAATGCGAATCAGCTGCAGAAAAAACTTGAATCAGCTGCAAGGCTAAATCAGCTGCAAAAAGACGTAAATCAGCTGCCAAAAATTTGCCAATAATTCACAACAAATTTTTTTATAACTGATAATTTTCAGCTCTGATATTTCGTTCTCCCAAAAGTTGCAAAAATGCAAATATTTGTCAAGACTCTGACCGGAAAAACCATCACTTTGGAGGTGGAGGCGTCGGACACCATTGATAACGTTAAGGCTAAAATCCAGGACAAGGAGGGCATTCCACCAGACCAGCAGCGCTTGATCTTTGCTGGTAAAGTTTTTGGTTCTACTTGTCTCTGCTCCTTTTTTAACGATGAATTTCTTAAGGAAAGCAGCTGGAAGATGGTCGTACTCTGTCCGACTACAACATTCAGAAGGAGTCCACTCTGCATCTGGTGTTGCGTCTCCGAGGTGGAATGCAGATCTTCGTGAAGACACTCACTGGAAAGACAATTACGTTGGAGGTGGAGGCATCGGACACTATCGACAACGTCAAAGCCAAGATCCAAGACAAGGAGGGCATTCCACCAGACCAGCAGAGATTGATCTTTGCTGGTAAATTTATATTTTTAAAATAGGGTAGTTCATGGTCAGCTTTTTGGCGCTATTGGAGAATCCGGTGCAAGTTTCGGCTTGGTCCCCTCTGTTGTTTTTTAATTTGAAAATAAACATGGACACCAAGGTAAAATATCAAAAAAAAATTAACAGGGGATGCTAGCCATTTTCAGTTTTAGTTTTTTAAACTTTTTCGGACGTTTTTTCAGAGCGACTAAGAACTGCCCCGGTTTTAAACACTAAAAGCTAGGGGCAGAAGGCACCTGTTGGCGCCTCTTTCGTGTTTGTATACCTATTAGTAGTTGGCATACCTACTTACTCACCTGGCATGCCTATCTATCGCACTTTTTAGACACCTAACAACTTACTAAGATGACATCAAGAAAAAATATATGTCGCCACCAGGACTCGAATCTTCGGATTTTTATAACTAAATAACTTGCCTTGGTCCCCTAAGGCAATTTAAAATTCACCAAAAATGTCTTGGTCTCCCCTATGCTTTTTGCAACCTACGATCGAAGGTTTCCAGTGTTTTTACACCGAAAATTGGGAAAAACCGCTCTGTCACGCTCCTTATTTCAGCCATAGCTGTCGATCATGAGAAGATCTCGGAAAAATAATAATCCTGAGCTGACTTATAAAAATTAAAATACGTGTCATCACCCAAATACTATATAAAGATTTCCATTTTTTATGACGAAATTTACAGGCAAGCAGTTGGAGGACGGTCGTACTCTTTCTGACTATAACATCCAGAAAGAGTCCACGCTCCATTTGGTGTTGCGTTTGCGTGGCGGCATGCAGATCTTTGTCAAGACTCTGACCGGAAAAACCATCACTCTGGAGGTGGAAGCCTCGGACACCATCGACAATGTCAAGGCTAAAATCCAGGACAAGGAAGGGATTCCCCCAGACCAGCAGCGCTTAATCTTTGCTGGTAATTTTTATTATTATTATTTAACCAAAAGTATCTCCATTAGTTATTACTTATTTTACAGGCAAACAATTAGAAGATGGTCGCACCTTGTCGGACTACAATATTCAGAAGGAGTCCACCCTCCATCTAGTGCTGCGTCTGCGTGGTGGTTTCTGATGTGCATAGCAATGCTTGAATTATCAGAACTTTGGTCTTTAATCTATTTATTTGTAGTGTATTTGCATGCTCTTTTTGAAAATAAAATGAGTGGGTTAAAAAACGGTGAAAACGACATATAAAAGAATAGCAGAATTTAAAAAAAAAATTGTTTAATAAACAAACTGTTTGCTGAAAAAATAATTAGCCGGCTTATAAGCCATAATATCGATGGAGGATGAATAAGCCATATTAATAGTGAAAAAAAAATATTCAAGTGTGTCTCTGATAGGCCATTTTGGGAATTTACCGCTAAATAACCGTAACAGCTGTTCCCAGCTGTATCCGTTATATTCTACAATTACAACTTACATAAACAAAAATATTTTATGAACATTTTTTTGTTTTGCGAGCAACATCAGCATTGGGTGTAAGTACTTTCTCCGTCAAATTATTCGTTTACGCCGTCAAATAGTAAAAATTTGTCTGTCTGAAGTGTTTCTTTAACTTTTTCTTTCAATCTTTTGAAGTTTTGACACCACAATGTAGCCCTGGATGTCAGCCTTCTAACGAGGTATTAACTTACTGACTAAGATATTCGAAAATTGAAATTGAAATTGAAAATTAAAAATCGAAAAGTTTTTGTATAGACTAGGGTTGTGAAAATGCCCGGGCATTTATAAATCGAGCATATGTCCGGGCATTTTTCAAATTTTCGGGCATTTTCGGGCCATTTTTCCACCAATCAACTTTTGTTCAACAAACTTTAAATATCATAAGTAAATGCATCAAGACAACCAAAGAAGCTTGGTTCTACAATTTCTTATTGTGTTCGATAACTCCCATTTTATAAAACTATATGGCCCGATACTATAGGGCCACTTTATTGGAATTTCAAAATATTTTAACGCAGGCCACAATATCAACCACAGTTAACTGTACATCGACAGTTAATTGTACATCAACAGTCGGCTGTGCAGCTGGCACATCTGTTTAACTTGCCAACTTTTAACAAGTTATGTCTGGACTGCCTTTTATGAATCTCGTTCAAAATCACTTTTAATGATGCTTTTCGAAGCCCATGTGTTCAATTCACAGCAAAAAATTGTTAATAATTGACAAGTTCCAGCTCTGATATTTCGTTCTTTCAAAAGTTACAAAAATGCAAATCTTTGTGAAAACATTGACCGGTAAGACGATCACCCTGGAAGTGAAGTAACAAGAGCTGAAAGTTCAGAAAACACAAAAAAGTTGTCGGAAAAAATTTACGGAACTTTTTTTTACTAAAATTTAATTTTCGCCTTGGTCCCCCAAGCTAGACTATCTCATATAAAGACATCCTACCGTGTTTTGGTCACTGGAGCTAGGCGAAAAAGAGTGTCCATATGCATTTTATATCGAGAATATTGCTCGGAATCATGTCTAAGGTAAGTGAGTGCGCGCATCTATAACTCTTAAGCCCTCCGCCCCAAAGGCTTCGGGGCTTGGAGTTGAGATGCGCACACCCACGTACCTTAAGGCGCATACATAATGAGGAGGCTGTTTGCGGATGCCAAAACAGACTACTCACTAAGAATCCGCGAAACAGAATCCTCGCTTTTTTTTACTGTTCTCACAAAATTATTCAGTTGGTGCAGTTTTTTTATTATTCTGTTGCTTATATGGCTTCTCACATTATATAGTTGAGGTTTAGGGCTACCAAATGAGCTATTGACTGAGTGAATGTTGCTTTGAAAACTCAGATAAAATTTTAAGACACCGCCCAAGAATCCTAACTCGAATTCGAGTGCGGATGCTTGGGTGGAGTCTTTCTTTTTTAACTCAATTTTTCAACAACATTATATTTATCAATAACTCTTCTTGTAGCCCTGAATCTTAGCTACAAGATGGCGATAACAGAATGATTTTTGAAAAAATAAAAAAAAAGTTATGACCTTTTCCATGTGACAAATCGGATTTAGCATCCGCGAACAGCCTCCTCATTGTGTGTGCGCCTTTAGACACAGATCACTCGAAAGGGACTCTGGAATCTAGAGTCTGGATGCGAAAAAGCATGCCTATCAGAGTTTCTTTATGCGCTAGGCCCCAGTTAACAAAACTATGTTCAAATCCTATCTTTTTGGATATTTGGGTACCCACCCCTATTCCTTAGTTTAGCTTGGGGACCAAGGGAAAAAAGTCAAATTTGGGTCAAATTTTTTTTTCAGAAATGTCTTTCCGACAACTTTTTTGTATAAAAGACCTTATTCTGCTACTTAGCTAGTGATATTAAAAAATCTGCTAAAATCTAGCCGGTGTCGTGATTTACAGCACTGATCTGGGTACCTTTTTAAATTAGTTCCCTTTGGTCTTCTGAGATTGCTAAAAAAATATGTCTTCTATTATTCTGACTGACTGAAATGGTCTCAAAAGTGTTTGAAAGCGACTTTAGGATAAGACACACAGGGTTTAGCTTAGCCAAAATGCTTTTGCGGAAGTCAAACAATAGATAATAAAAACTTTACGCATATATTCCACTGTGAAAATAATCATTAAGACGCTAATTTAGCTAACTTTTCTCCAGATCTAAAAGTACTATCTTGTTCAGCGTGAAACATTGCCTCACCTATCACCAAAATTGAAATAAATAAACCTAGTGCTCAGAAATTTACATATTAATTTGATTTTCAGCTCTTTGACAAACAAAATCTATAACGGAAGAAAAAGAAATGACAAATGCAGCAGGTCAGCTTTGAAAACAGATTTCGCGGTTCTGTCATTTCTAAAAAAGCATTTTTCCGTCAACAAATAAATTAACAAATTTTTTTTCAAACTTAAAATAACTTTTTACACAGTCGAGTTGCGATTTAAGATACCCCCAATATAAGATACACCTGGGTCCGCCCCAAGTTAAATAAATCTCCTTGAATTAGTCTCGATACAAGATACACTTGGTCCGCTCTCGAGGGTTATGTTATATCGCGACTTGACAATAACTACATCAAATAAAGTTACAGTGCCATCACCTAAAGAAGGAGCCCAAGTGGGTTTGAACACCGACTTTTTTTGGCTCTCTCCTGTTATATCCAAAACTGTTACATCTAAAAATGGTTCTAGTTTTATCCGGTTCTCGCCAAAAGTTCTAGCACGGTTCTAGCTTTTCATTTTAAATTTTGTTATTTTCCATATAGTATTAGAGGGAAAGCCTGAAGTATTGTATCATAAATAAATTGAACTTAAAAGGCTAAAACCTTGCTGGAACTTTTGGCGAGAACCTGAT
The DNA here is from genome assembly GCA_004194705.1 of Ditylenchus dipsaci. Classification (NCBI taxonomy): domain Eukaryota; kingdom Metazoa; phylum Nematoda; class Chromadorea; order Rhabditida; family Anguinidae; genus Ditylenchus; species Ditylenchus dipsaci. Next base: position 59,766 of record SADC01001320.1, on the reverse strand, counting down.
AAAACTAGAACCATTTTTAGATGTAACAGTTTTGGATATAACAGGAGAGAGCCCTTTTTTTACATCTTTGCTAAAGAGAATAGCCCGACAACATCAACTAAGTGGAGCTTTTATTCGCTAGCCAACTGCCTTACTTCAACTGGTTGGTGCTTTAATTTGCTAGTCAACACCTTGGAGCTTATAATGGAGTTTCAAAATGCGAAAAAAAGGAAATACCTAATGGGATCCCAATGTAAATTTATTTTGCAAATATATGGTAGAATTGAACCTCATAATAAAAGTTCTATATTTAAGTTTGTGTCACACCACCCACAAGCTCTATTGATCTACCAGAATTCTTATATTGGGATAACGACGACAACATTTTAAAAGTTCATGAAGAAGCGCAGAAAAAACAGATTGTGTCTAAATTCCTGCCCTACGTGGATGTGGATGAGAGTTATGAAGAGGAATTGACCGAGATATCAACTGATTTTAATGACAACATCCACTCACTGGACAACCACCACTTTTACTTTCTGCGTGTTGAACACATGCATGCGTCTTTTTATGAAGATGACGAAGCAAGTTTTGCAGATCCTAGATCTCTGCGCTCGACTTTGGAAGTATATGAGTTTGCATTCAGGAATGATAGATGAGAGGGGCAATGTGTTAGTGTAATTTTAAGACTTTTTGATAAAAATCTAGGGATGAATTTTAAAACTTGCTAGATTTGGCTGAAAAATAGCCCATCTTGATTAAAGGTTTCTAAATTTTGACATTTTTGACTTGATCAGCCTTATCTCATCTTTATGAAAAAGATCTATCACTTGCTTTGTGGCCTTAAAAGAATTTAACAACCTATAAAAAGATTAATTTTTTGTAATTGTAGTAATTAAAAGTAAGTGATTAGAGAAAATGGTACTTGTTTCCAAATCAAGAATAGTAAAACTGTATGTTAATTAATAAAGGCACACAAAAAATTAAAATAAATATAAATGCACAACTCGTTATCAATACCAATAAAATCAGCTAGCTTTGTTCTTTTCCTTGCAAACTCGGTGTTGCCCCTTATTTTCATAGCTTCTTTGTTGTCAATCATAAATCGTTTCACTCGCTCTTGTCTTAATCGATTGTTCATGCCTTCAGGCAGATCACGCCATTGGGATCGGGTCATCGCAGAAAATGCACTCAGTTCTTTAGTTGCAACCCGTTCAATATGTGGTTTTGTAGAATTTGTAGAATCACAGGCAGGTTTGCAAACATCGTTGAATATTCTTTTAGCTCCAATTGCTCTCTTGAAGGGTAATTTTCAATTTAATTACTTCTGCGGTGAAATTCTGTCTATCCTGTTTATAGAATTTATTTGCAAATCAATTCTTGTAAAAGAAAGCTCAAGAAAAAAGCTGGATTCCAGCTATTGATGTGTAAAGGATTTCAAAAAGAGCAAGACGGAAAGTATTCATTTATATACTGAATAATATGCGCATATATCGCATAAACTTAAATAAACTTATTTTTTATGTCTACATGTCGATCTAACACAAACTCCAACTACCGTAAAAGCTCTAATGATCCGCTTTTCTCCAAGAGAAAAAAAAATTGAAAAAAAAATGACAACAAAAAAGCCAAAACTTTGACGATCCCAAATTTAGTACCTCTCTTTTCACAATAATATACCTTCTTTTTATATACTCGCATATACTCACACCCAGGATTGGCTAAAACTATAATGGTCGAGCGGCACTGTAGAATGTTTTTCACTCAGCATTTCACGCTGAATCCAAATATGGTCTCTGAAGTTTGAAATTCGTGATATCAAGGGACTCTTTTTCTACTCAATATTACTTTTTGAATATGTATTGTTGGTGTATGGAAATAAAATATGAAACTTTACGTAAGTGGCCTTAGTAACGCAGTGGCAGTAGCTTTGTGGACTAGGTGAAAACCTGCTTAACGAAAATCTGCTTAATGAAATTCTTATATAGGAAGACAATATAATTAGTTAATAGGTTTCACAAGTAAACAATTCTTTTTCAAAACTATTTTATGAAACCTGTTAACTAATTATATTGTCTTCCTATATAATATTCTCGCTAAGCAGGTTTTCGTTAAGAAGGTTTTCACCTAGCCGCGTTGTGTGGTGATTTCGATTTCAGGTTCAATTCCAGTGTCTGCTCTGTTAGTTTTGATCACTTCTTATTAATACATAATGATTGTTCAAAAAAATTTCGCAATAAAGAAGTGTCCCGCGCGATTTCAAATTTGCCAAACTACCATTCTCATCAACAAGCAGTGTTTCCGAAAGTAACCCCTACACCTACACAAACCATACAGTACGCGTACACTTGGAAAGTACCCTACATCTACACGTACACTTGACAATAAAACATACCATACACTTACATGTACACGTAAAATTAAACGTACACCTACCTGTACACCTACACTTGAAATGAAACAAACCCTACCCGTACACATACAGTTTGGCGTACTGTACCGTACAGTACGGTACACTAAGTGTACTATAGTACCTTAATAGTACCTTAATAGTACTATAGTACACTTAGTGTACCGTACTGTACGGTACAGTACGGTACAATTAGTGTACTGTTGTACTATTATACGGTCAAATAGTACTATTGTACACTAATGTACTATAGTACTATAGTACACTTAGTGTACCGTACTGTACGGTACAGTACGCCAAACTGTATGTGTACGGGTAGGGTTTGTTTAATTTCAAGTGTAGGTGTACGGGTACGTGTACGGTTTATTTTAAGTGTACATGTAGGTGTATGGTACGTTTAATTTCAGGTGTATGTGTACGGGTGGGTGTACGTTTGATTTTAGGTGTTAATGTAGGTGTATGGTTAGATAGTACATGTAGGTGTTACTGTAGGGGTTACTTTCGGAAACACTGTCAACAAGTATGGTCCTTCAACGGGTACCTGAGGCTCGATTCCTTCGGGTTCCCATTTATGGAGAATGGAGGAAAAATAGGCCTTAATCTTCACGATCATTTTGACATATTACAGTCATAAATGTTTATTGCAAGAAATTTTCTGTACATTTGAAGAAGATGTCCTGGTTGCAGTTTACAATCCCCTCCCCACGGCGAGTGGTCAGATGAAGGAGATAACATCATATTCGTGTTTCTCGACCCCGATTTCATGAGAAAGCCGGCTGTTTTTTTTCGAATTTTTTTCGAACCATAGGGGGTATCATGGTTTTTAGTCAAAATTTGAAAAATTCAAATTGGCGCCTTTTGAATTTTAAAGGGAATAAGGGCTGTATTAGAAGAAGGGAATAAAAGGGGCCACTTTTATGGCAGAACCTCAGAAATTCAAATGTTTGTATTCTTCGATTGCCTCACCATGTTTTTTTTTAGTTTATAGGTTGATACAATTTGATTTTTAGAAGCCTTGTTCCTCGCTTTTATAAATTCGCTTACACTTTTGAACTTACGGCTAAGAATTTCACGGTAAACACGGTGCTATTTTTGGTTTAATTTTTTTTGACAAAAAAATTCCGCGGGAACTGTTTTGTAGAGAATTTCATGAAGAGTTCAAGTTTTCAAAACAAAGTTGATAAAAAAAATTTGCTTCGAAACATATTGCCTCTACAAGATCAGTCATTTTAAGAGATATCATTTCTCTGATTGCCGAGAAAAAGGAATTGTTAAAATTTTCACAGCGGATTTGTCCTCAGCATCTTCGATTTGCTTGTAAAACTGCTTTAAAAATTTACAACTCAACGTCAAATTGCATATTCCACTCGAGAAAATAAACGTTTGAACTTTTAAAAACTTCTATAATAGCGCAAATATTGTGATAGAACCCCGGAGGCTCTATTTTCCGACCACTTACCCCTCGTCCTCCCCAAAATCGAGAAAATTTAGAATCGATTTCGAGATTTTCGGGTGAAAATCAAAAATCTAAAAAGCAGGATCGGTAGAAATCGCAGGAGTTAAGAAAATCGAAAATTATGAAAAACTGCTTTACAAAATATCTTCTATGGCACGAGATAAAGACTCTGAAGGCCGAGAACGGTGGGGCTCTATTAGAACATTTGCGATAACTTTTGTATCGTAAAGTATTTAAAATGTTTTTTGTTTTATTCTGCCTTCTAATTTCTTTAAAATGCCTGTTAAGTTTTCGAAAAATGCTCTTCAATTTTTATAAAATGCTGCTAAGATATTTACGTAAAGATTTTTACTCATTTTAAAAATGTTTGAATTAAAAAGAATTTATTTTTGTTTATCGAAATTTCGTGAGAAATCGGGTTTGTTAGGACCAAAATGCGCTTTCCCTCAAATCACCCCCTTCCCCAAACTCCAGATGGGTACTTCTTGGCTGAAGTGGATCTTCCACCTATCCGGGTGGCACTCATCCCATATTTAGGGTTTGGCAAGTATCTTCGGGTTTCAAGTATGATAGCATGATTTCTTTTTTATTTTGACTTAAAAAAATCACAGGACATCCAGATGGGTACCCACCTGATCCAAGAGGTACGCTTCCAGGGTTCGGGAGGGTAAAATTGTAAACCCAATTTCCCACACAGTTATGAATGATACGAAAAACATGTGAATTTTGTGAAAATGCAGTTCATGAAAATGCAGTCTTTCTAAATTGATTTTGTGAAAATGCATTGTTGTGAATATAATATATATAGTCATACCGTCATATAGTCATACCGCCAGTTTTTCCTACTTTTTCGGATTTTCGGCCATGTAAAAAATTGATTTTTTTGAAAGTGCATATCTCCACTTTTACAATTTTTTAAAAATCATTCTGTTTAATTGGTCTTGTAGCTCTTGAACTGCCCTACAGGATAGCATCAAGTTATTTGTTAAAAAGCTAAATCCTGAATCAAATTTTGACTAGTTAAAGTGATGAAAATACGTGTCAACTATTTAAAATGGCATCACTAGTGTTTGAATTCAAATGCCGGCTTTTGTAAAATAATCCGAAAAATACCGATAGCACATTTCGAAAAAGGAATATTAGAGCTACAAAATAGTGTATTAAAAATAATTTTTTAAAGAAATTTTTATGCTCAAACATAGCTTTTTCTGTCTTATAGTTTGAAAAAACTTTAGTTTGAAAAAACGATTAATAATTACGCATCAACCCAATATTGCTTGATTTAAGCGTTAGACTGTCATCTTACTTATTGTCATCATGCCTGCTCCCGAGAAATATTCCAAAGTAAGTGTTTTGTGCTATGAATATTTATTATTTGTAGGTCGAACAGTTAACAAATAATCTAAATCTGACTGCTGCCTTATAATAAACGGCCCCTTTAATACATAGCTTTATCAAGATTATTTTCACATTTATTTAGGGAAAAAATTCTGATCCAAGACTAAAAATTTTCTTTGGTTCCTCTCTTGATTTTTAAATTTAAATTAAATAGCGTATCTACAAAATTCCGAGCTGTGCTTGATTTCAAGATTTATGCTTTTTTTAGAATTTTGAATGACCCGTTTTTAGGGGTAATATTTAATTCTGCCCCTTTATTTTTAGAAAAATGCGCCCTGTTTTTAATTTTTTTTTAATTGTTGTGTTAATTTTTCAAATTTATTGCATACTCTTGTAGCTTAGGATGTCATCGTGAACCATTGAGATATCATACTCGTCAAAAATTTTTCGAAATGTAGAGTTTCCCTGGCCAGTGTCTCCATAACGGGAAGATTTTCTCAATGCAAAACAAAGTTAACGTCAAAGTTTTCATTGAGAAAATAAGTTAACTATTTTTTAATGAGACATTTTCAGCTAAAAATAAGAACGGATCTTCGGTCTTTTTCGGGCGAAATCTTGAGGTCCGACCAGTAAAAGCGAGGATTTTTTTTCTTAGTTTTATCTTCTCTCTTTGTTTCTTTTTTTTCAGCCCTCGGTTTAAACTTTTTATTTTTAAGTCTGGCTCATACTGTTCAGATTTTTTCAGGTTTTTCATTGAGGAAATAGTTAGCTTTAAAATAATGGAATAACTATTCTCTCATTAAAAAATATTTTTATTTTTGAAATACTGTTCCTGATCGAAGTCGAGATATTAGCACACATCGTACTGAAGAGATTGTGAATGAGATTGTTAAGGGTGTTCAATCCTTGTTTTAGCTTTTCAAACGAAAATTAAATTTTCAAATTTTTCACCAAAGAAAGTTAATGACCCACCATTTGATAGCTAATGTTACCCCATTTATTATGCGCACAAAATTTGAAGCACATGTTTTTGTGGGTGACCAACAATAATAATAATAATGAAAAATAGTTGACTTTAAAAAGCATTCTCTTAAAGGGGGAGGGGGTATATTTTATAGTCCGAATGGTTCGAATACCACTACATGCATGCATACTCTTTTTGACTATTTTTTGATGGTTTTTGTATTTTTTTCAATTTATTACTTTTTCGAATTGGTTGAACTATAGTATTAGTAGATCTAGATTAGCAGCCATGTGTTAGAGCGTGAAAAAATAACGGGTTATTTCGTTTTTTGAGGGTAAATTTTACTTTTTCGAGGTAAATTTTTATTTTGACTGATTTTTTTAATAATTTGTATCTTTTTTATAAAGTAATAACACCATTATGTAGCACTATAATTCTAGTTTTCAATAAGGTAAAGGAAACAAGAGCTCATGATCTACACGGAGGGAGTCCAGCGACAATCGAGGTAGTTTTTGATTTAATCTTTTTATTAAAACTTTTGTTTAGACTCAGACGCGGCTCACAAAGGTCAGGAAGGATGCATTGGAAAGTTTGGCGCCCAGCTCTCAATCAATTCAGACGAACGCAAAGGCAGGGCATCGCAGGCAGTTATCGAAGACTTTGACTTTAACATCAAGCGAATCGTTACCAACAAGCGCAAGCCGAAAGGAGCTGCCGAAGTGGACAAAGCACTGGCTGTGATAGAGCTCTCGGACGAATTCAAGAAGACTGCAACCCGTGAACAATTCCTTTTCTTCGACTCACGGCAAATCCGGCTGATCCAGTGGGCAATCCTCGTCCGAAAGCCATTGTTAAGCGTGAAGAGCAAATATTGAAGCTGGTGACTGAATACACGGTAGTGGATCCTCTCCTTCGTCAGCGCCTTCTCTTCCTTCGCTACATTCAGACGCGTATGGCCAAGCTGCATTCTTCAATGCCAGATGATAAAGTAGAAGTGGTGTTCAATGTGCCAGTACAAGATCCTCCTCAGCCGCCACAAAATCTTGATGACTGGGATATGAACGAAGATTGAAACTCCTATTATTGAAATTATGTTATCTCATCAATCTTTTTTGTTCAGTTGAAAACCGTTAAATTGTTCCTTTCGTTTATGCTCAAATAAAGATTGTTGGTTGAGCAATGTTTGTATGCCTGTGTGCTGTGTGCTTGTAAGCTTTGTTTTAGTTCAGCTCTTTCTACCTAGATAGCCCGAAGAACTAATAAAATCATGCTCCGCTAAATAAGTCCCCGCTGAATTTGTTCCGCTGAATTTGTTTCGCTGAATTAGTTCCGCTGAATTAGTCTTCGCTGAATTTGTTCCGCTAAAATTTGTTCCGCTGAATTAGTCTCCGCTGAATTTGTTCTGTTGAATTTACCTATGACCCTGTATACCACATCTATTGAAAAATGCCATTTACACAATTAAATACTGACATTCAAAGATTTTACCAGTAATTTTTCGGAGCTAAAGGTTTATTTGCTTACTATTGATATATATTAATCTTTATATATTATTATATATGGAATTATTATTGACTGAAGAAAGCAGAGCCGCCTGTCGACTTCCTCCAGACACCCTTTATGAAATATTTGAATTCATGAACACACAACAGTGTGCCCAGGTTTCGGTAGTCTGCCGTGAATTTTCACTATTATCTAGACTTTGCTAGGAGAACATCAAAAGGTGTGTTATTAAAAAAGTTGCTAAACAGTCGGAATTCGAAAATATTTCACAGAATTTTCCATTTCGATTTTTGGATTCACCAGCCGGAGTTATTTCTTTTTGTTTTAGTTTTTCTGGGCTGAATAATAGTAAAGTGCTACAGTTCGTATTTAGGAATCTACTGAATTTTGTGTAGGTAGCCCCTTGCTAGCCCTTTAAATCTCTACAAAAGTATTATTTAGAGAACACAGAAAATCGATTTTTCAATTTTTTTCATCCCACTTCAGTTCAGAAGAAAACGCAAGTCTCAAAAATATTCTTCAGATTGTTAAATTAGCCAAAAGTTGGCCACTGCGCGGCTAAGACTATCACACTTCGCATTGCAAAGGAAGCGGGAGACCTTCGGTTCGTGTTTTTTCAATTTATGAATTTTTTGAAATTGAAATTTCCAAAAAAGAATCAACTGGGGAACTAAGGCAGTTGTTTTTGGAGACCATCCCAACACGTATACAGGGTGTGTCAGAATTACGTTGCCCGTACGAAATATTTGAAATATTCTATAGCAGAAATTAGTGCGATTTCCACGTCACATTTAGTTTACAGGCCTGAAAAAAATTAATTGATTTTTATTTTCCAGATACTAATTAGTTTTATCTGATAACAATTTTTGCGCAAGAACTACGTAAGAACACTCCTTAATTAGAACCATTTGATAAGAAAAATTAATGGTAAATATTAACAAAATGATAAAATAGTAATTAAATAGGCATAAACTGATTTGGTTTGCGAAAAGGCTGAAATATGCCACGAAAAAGATTATTTCTGCCACGAAAAACGACATACCACGAAAAAGCGGAAATGTGCCACGAAAAAGCTGAAATATACCACGAAAAAGCTGAAATGTGCCACGAAAAAAAATTATTTATGCCTTTTTCTGTCCAAGACCAACCAAATTTAGCAATATTTTGCAAGAATTCAAATTTTTAATCATGAAATAACTTGGACCCCTCAGAATACCACCCCGGAATGGCCAGAACCCCTGAAAGTTGTTTTTTTGGGGTTTACTAAAGGGGGAGTAAACTTTTTGCGAAAATTCGATTGAGCGGATCAGAATCCCGGTCCGATCGACTGAATCACTCAGAATTCCACCCTGAACCACTCAAAACCACCATAAACCTGGAATACTGAGTGATTCAGTCGATCGGACTGGGATTCTGATTCGCTCAATCGAATTTTCGCAAAAAAGTTTACTCCCCTTTAGTAAAACCCAAAAAAAACAACTTTCAGGGGTTCTGGCCATTCCGGGGTGGTATTCTGAGGGGTCCAAGTTATTTCATGATTAAAAAATTTGAATTCTTGCAAAATATTGCAAAATTTGGTTGGTCTTGGACAGAAAAAGGCATAAATAATTTTTTTCGTGGCACATTTCAGCTTTTTCGTGGTACATTTCAGCTTTTTCGTGGCACATTTCAGCTTTTTCGTGGCACATTTCCGCTTTTTCGTGGTATGTCGTTTTTCGTGGCAGAAATAATCTTTTTCGTGGCATATTTCAGCTTTTTCGCAAACCAAATCAGTATGAGCCAATTAAATATGGCTTATCAGTCATATATTTTAGGGACTTCAGCACAAGAAATACGCAGTAAGATGCTATAAAATGTGTTCTTGAAGGTCTAAGCACTCCATTAGAAACATGGGCTTTGATTTAATTGACATGCCAATTGACACTGCAAAATCTTATTTAAAGGTTTATGGTTTTTGCGCGCAGCGACATGTGCAAAATTTGAATTGGCGGGGGACACCTCTCTTTCGTCTCAAACCTTACTCTTTGGAGTTATGGCGAACGACTCCAAAGAGTGAAGTTTGAGACGAAAGAGAAGTGTCGCCCGCCAATTCAAATTTTACACATGTCGCTGCGCGCAAAACCATGGTCCTTTAAAAATATACTGTTTATTTAACAGGGTGAGTTCATCGGTAAGACTACTGGATGCGTGCTTGGAGGTGTGGGAGGCGCGATCGGAGGTGGGCTCGTTACCGGAAGTCATGGAGTTAGTGCAGCTGTTAGAGCACTCCCTGGTATTCTTCTGTTACACAAATCAATAATTAGCAAGTAGTTTTCTTAAGGCGCCTATATGGGCTACAAGCTGGGAAAGGATGCTGGAGCTAAACTTGGACAAAAAGGCAAAGACGCTTTTGGTCGTATTGGGGAAGTGGCAGGTGGGCTTGCAGGCGGTATCGTCGGAGGCGTGGCTGCTTCTTTTGTGGGTCTTTCTTCTGCATTGACGAAAGGAAGTGCTGGCTTGGAGACTGGAGCCAAAGCCCTGGCAGAATGCGGAAAAATATACAAAAAAGTATTAGGGTTGTTTTAGTGTATTGTGGATAATTTTTTATGTAATATTTTCATCAAAATTCAAGGTGTTCGGCCATATCCAAGAGGAGGACAGTTTTTTCCTTTAAGCAACCTATCGTCGGTGGTGTAGCTGGTTCGTTTGTAGGCCTTTCTTTCGCAGTCGCCGCAGTGACTAAAGAAAGTGCTGGTTCGGAGACTGGAGCCAAAGCCCTTAAAGAATACAAAAAATATATAAAAAAGTGTTAGAGCTGTTATAATGTGTCGTGGAAAATTTTCATGTTTGTGCACTATTCTCTTCAAAGGCTTAGGATGCTTTAAAGGGTGCTTCAAAAAGCCGGGTTGATAGTTGAACAGTCCACTGTCGATATACACAGTTAAATCTAACTGTAAAGTTAACTTTAGCTGAACTGTCGACTCTCGCTACACAGTTAAATTCAATTTTTTTTCTTTTAATTACTTTTTGTATATCGACAGTGGGCTGTTCAGCTAAAGTTAACTTTACAGTTAGATTTAACTGTGTAGCGAGAGTCGACAGTTCAGCTAAAGTTAACTTTACAGTTAGATTTAACTGTGTAGCGAGAGTCGACAGTTCAGCTAAAGTTAACTTTACAGTTAGATTTAACTGTGTAGTGAGAGTCGACAGTTCAGCTAAAGTTAACTTTACAGTTAGATTTAACTGTGTAGCGAGAGTCGACAGTTCAACTAAAGTTAACTTTACAGTTAGATTTAACTGTGTAGTGAGAGTCGACAGTTCAGCTAAAGTTAACTTTACAGTTAGATTTAACTGTGTAGCGAGAGTCGACAGTTCAACTAAAGTTAACTTTACAGTTAGATTTAACTGTGTAGTGAGAGTCGACAGTTCAGCTAAAGTTAACTTAACATTTAGATTTAACTGTGTAGCGAGAGTCGACAGTTCAACTAAAGTTAACTTTACAGTTAGATTTAACTGTGTAGTGAGAGTCGACAGTTCAACTAAAGTTAACTTAACATTTAGATTTAACTGTGTAGCGAGAGTCGACAGTTCAACTAAAGTTAACTTTACAGTTAGATTTAACTGTGTAGTGAGAGTCGACAGTTCAGCTAAAGTTAACTTAACATTTAGATTTAACTGTGTAGCGAGAGTCGACAGTTCAACTAAAGTTAACTTTACAGTTAGATTTAACTGTGTAGTGAGAGTCGACAGTTCAGCTAAAGTTAACTTAACATTTAGATTTAACTGTGTAGTGAGAGTCGACAGTTCAACTAAAGTTAACTTTACAGTTAGATTTAACTGTGTAGTGAGAGTCGACAGTTCAGCTAAAGTTAACTTAACATTTAAATTTAACTGTGTAGCAAGAGTCGACAGTTCAACTAAAGTTAACTTTACAGTTAGATTTAACTGTGTAGTGAGAGTCGACAGTTCAGCTAAAGTTAACTTAACATTTAAATTTAACTGTGTAGCAAGAGTCGACAGTTCAACTAAAGTTAACTTTACAGTTAGATTTAACTGTGTAGTGAGAGTCGACAGTTCAGCTAAAGTTAACTTAACATTTAAATTTAACTGTGTAGCAAGAGTCGACAGTTCAGCAAAGTCATTATTTTTCGTTAACGTTAAGTTTGTAATCATTTCCTGACCTGTTAATTTTTTTTGGTTGCAAATAGATTTAAATCGAACAAAAGATTCGGACTGTGATCTGGTATGGAATGTATGGGTCGCCTGCATAAGTTTCGAGTCGAGCATTGAAAAAAAAACTAAAGATACGCCAGAACGCTATAGAATGAGCAAATCTACGAAGATGGAACAAATTCTTCGGAACCGGGAGCGTTCATTCATATTATTCACTTTCGACCAAAAATCAAAAAAAAATCAACATGTCAGCAAATGATGATAACATTAATGGACAAAAATGTACGTGGTGTCATTTACTTGCTGGAAGAGTTGGAGAGTTTTACAAAGAAAAATATGTCTTCAAAACGCCATAAATTTGAAGAGATATGAGCAAAACAAATAGTGCCACGAATTTGGCGAACCCTGTAGTTATTAAACAAATATATAAAAATTTAATTTAATTAATTTGTTCTGAGAAATTCCTTTGCAAAACTATTATTTTCTGAATTATCATACATAATCTTTTATTAAAAAAAGAATATCTGTTGATTAGCTTTAGGATCACTAGTGACTAAATAAAAAATAAAAATTATATGTCTTTTTTATTTTTTATTTTGTTGCGCATTTGCGAATCTTTTCTATCATCATATCTTTGTCAAGTAACAAACGATAAAGCATTTAATGGTGGTCATTTTGTAAGTCGTAAAACGAATGAACACAAATCCGGTGTGAAAATCAATTGATTTAGTTGATTTAGTCAAAAAGAGATGTAGGATATTTGTGTTACGACTTACACATACATTTTGTATATTTTGTTACGATTTGATTTTAAACTTTTACTGCATTTGATGTCAAAATGATCAGCATTGATTGTTTTCAGCGTTTGTTACTCAACAACAATAGTTCATAGCCGTTGTAGAAAAAGTTACATGCATTTTTCCACACAAAATTTTATGATCTAAAACAGCACCTAAATCTGAACAGCAGTTTTATAACGACATACTTAACCAAAATGCGAAATTGAATATGCGTTAAAAATCGCATTTTCTCTTTCACAAATTAGATATAAGGCTTATCTGAATGATATCCTTAGGGAAAGGCACACACCTTTATAAAATGCACTTCACGCTAATTTTTGCTATCTTTTAAAGCTATTGCGAAAACTTTTGCAGAAATTTCGGTTAGTGTGGATGAGATATGATCTTGAGCGAAATTGAAGGCTGAAAAAGTTAAGAAAATCGAATTTTCGGAGACCTTTGCCAAAGTTGCTTTCTTCTAACAGTTGTACCTTGCGCAGAATTTTACTTAAAACGATTGTATGATATGAATTAATAATCTCTCAAAAGGTGCTACAAGGTAGGCTTGACAAATTTTATTGATTTATTTCATATTCCTTAGAAAACAGTCATTTTTTTGAAAAAAACACCCTGCAATTTTCGGGCAATCCTTGTGTTTTGCAAAATTTTAAAATATTCGGGAATTTAGGACTTTATTCAACACTTGAAAACATGGAAACAAATTTTCAAAATAGATTCAATATAGATATTTGCTGAAGCTTTTTTTTTCATTTTTACAAAGATCCGTCTAAGCAATGAGGGATGTCCTTGAAGCAGCGGTATTCTGCGCCATTTGTTTTTTGACTGAGGCAAAGTTCCTGACATTCAGGATCTTCGTCTGACGGAGCTCTGACTCCATTTTGGTCTTGACACATTTTCCAAAATTCTTCGTCGCATTTCAAGTCTTCCTTAGTGGGAGTGCCGTCACATCCTGTAGTTTTGAATAATAATATTAAGATTTTTCAACTAATTCAGTTTTTTCGATCTATGTATGAAAAGTCCTAATTCCTCAAAAATAAATTAAAGTTTCTAAATTTTGCGCCTTACTGGTTTAGGGTTGCTAAAATTGTCACAGAAAAACCTTTTCTAGTATCGAGTTTACCACCAGTCATGTGAAAATCTTAGACTACACGATAATGCTCGAAAATTTAAAAAAAAACAGAATTCAAAATAAGCATTGTTCGGGGCATTTTTTTAGATCAGAATGCAGACTTGAAAATGAAATTTTTTTATTTCCTCCGTAAAATAGGGAAATGCTGCGGTAAATTAGTGAGATGAGTTTATAAATGCAAAATTTGCTTGGCCAAAAATGTGAAAGTGTCGACATTTTGGATGAACTTTGACTTTAATGAATTTCTATAAGCTTGTTAGTTTCACTCCATTGCTTACCTGATGCGATTCCAACGCAGTAAATCAAGAAAAGAAAGACAGCCCATCCAAATAGCTTCATTTTAGATACTTCAAATTTTATTCTAAAACAATGTTATTCAAAAAATTGATACAGCGCAAAAGCATTTTGAGTCCAAATCGATTATAGTGAAACCATCTTGAGTTCGTTTCCTCCTAGGGCCCGAATATTTTTTCGACCGAATTTTCAAAATTTTTGAAATTACTTTTAGACAGTCTTGCCCGAATTCCGATTTGACGGTTTTTTAAAAACCTTGCAATTTCCCACTTTAAATCAAAACTTCGCTTCACACCACAAGGAGGTTTTGCTTCGTTAACACTAGTAATATGATTTAACACTATGCGGCACCACGCCCTAGTATACAATGGCGGTTTTTCGCCTTGGTCCCCTGTTGTTTTTTGTGATTTTTGGGACACTAGAAAGGCGAGTGCTGATTTCAGTCTTTTATGTTGCAGAATTTACGCTGAACAGAATTGTGCAATTAGTTTTTGAAATTATATAATTGAAAATGAGGAGATCTAGCCGATTTCAAATTTGATTATCATTAGTTTTTTTTTAAATTGGGTGCGATCACGAAAATGGTGTCCAAATTCTGAAAGCGCAATTTCTAATATAAAAATATATTCTAATATAAAAAATTTCTAATATTAATAATAATTAATTATATGGATGATAACTGACCATAGGAAAACCCAAAACAGAAAATGCAATTATTTATTTTCGTCATTCGGGTGCGGGAAACTACAATGGGGATAATAATAATGATAATCTGCGTTTAGAGATCAGATTTCAAAAAAATCTCATCGAAAAATAGTCACACAAGCGTTCCTGAAACTTTTGTTAATGCCCATAGTTTGAAAAATCAAAGCCCATGTTTCTAATGGAGTGCTTAGACTTCAAGAACACATTTATAGCATCTTACTGCGTATTTCTTGTGCTGAAGTCCCTAAAATATATGACTGATAAGCCATATTTTAATTACTATTTTATCATTTTGTTAATATTTACCATTAATTTTTCTGATCAAATGGTTTTAATTAAGGAGTGTTCTTACGTAGTTCTTGCGCAAAAATTTTTTATCAGATAAAACTAATTAGTATCTGGAAAATAAAAATCAATTAATTTTTTTCAGGCCTGTAAACTAAATGTGACGTGGAAATCGCACTAATTTCTGCTATAGAATATTTCAAATATTTCGTACGGGCAACGTAATTCTGACACACCCTGTATACGTGTTGGGATGGTCTCCAAAAACAACTGCCTTAGTTCCCAGTTGCTTCTTTTTTGGAAATTTCAATTTCAAAAAATTCATAAATTGAAAAAACACGAACCGAAGGTCTCCCGCTTCCTTTGCAATGCGAAGTGTGATAGTCTTTGCCGCGCAGTGGCCAAACTTTTGACTAATTCAACAATCTGAAGAATATTTTTGAGATTTGCGTTTTCTTCTGAACTGAAGTGGGATGAAAAAAAATTGAAAAATCGATTTTCTGTGTTCTCTAAATAATACTTTTGTAGAGATTTAAAGGGCTAGCAAGGGGCTACCTACACAAAATTCAGTGGATTCCTAAATACGAACTGTAGCACTTTACTATTATTCAGCCCAGAAAAACTAAAACAAAAAGAAATAACTCGGGCTGGTGAATCCAAAAATCGAAATGGAAAATTCTGTGAAATATTTTCGAATTCCGATTGTTTAGCAACTTTTTAATAACACACCTTTTGATGTTCTCCTAGCAAAGTCTAGATAATAGTGAAAATTCACGGCAGACTACAGAAACCTGGGTACACTGTTGTGTGTTCATGAATTCAAATATTTCATAAAGGGTGTCTGGAGGAAGTCGACAGGCGGCTCTGCTTTCTTCAGTCAATAATAATTCCATATATAATAATATATAAAGATTAATATATATCAATAGTAAGCAAATAAACCTTTAGCTCCGAAAAATTACTGGTAAAATCTTTGAATGTCAGTATTTAATAGTGTAAATGGCATTTTTCAAATACGATGTGGTATGCAGTCACCTGGATGAACGGATACCTTATGGTCCACGATTCGGTCAAGTAAACGACATTTATTGGAAAACGTACCTCCGATAAGCGGACACCTTTCGTCGGTACCGAGGGTGTCGGTTTATCCAAGTTCGACTGTAATGGCATATCGATTTTCTCAAAATATTGCAATGAACACGATTTTACCAGTCGTTTCTGAAAAACAGCCATGTGACTCTCGATTTCACGAAATAATTCGTGACATGATTGTAGTTGGATCTGCTAGTAAATTTTCAATATTATTGACTGAAAAAATTGTAAAAATAGCTAAAGTATTTTGGACATTTTCAAATCACAGAAAAATGAAAAACTGAAACTTTGCTTTTTAACAATATTGACTTACTGTCGCAAATGCTTTTCAAAAAATTTACGCTATAGGTTATTTGCGCCCTCAAAATGCTGAATTACGCCCTCAAATTAATTATTTACGCCCTCAAATTTTATATAGCCGTTTTCATCTCTTTTGTTGCAATTTTAAAAAAATTTTCTAGTGCTAGCATGTAGCCCTGGATCTTGGATTTCTAATGAGCTATCAAACTTGCTTGAACGATTTAGAAAATGACAAGGTATAAAGCTTCAAAAAAAATGTCAACTTTTAAAATTATTTTGAAACCTCAAATTCTCGTCATTTTCAAAACCTTTCAAAGCAGTTTATAGCTCATTAGAAAGCCAAGATTCAGAGCTATACGCTAGTGTAAAAAATATTTATAGAATTGCAACGAAAAATTGAAGAAAATTTGCTATGTAAAATTTGACGGCGTAATTTGAGGGCGTAATTCAACATTTTGAGGGCGCAAATTAATTTTAGCCAAATTCACTTAGTGAAGCAGAAATTAGGCTTGGGCCAAGGCATATGCCCGAACATGTGCCCGTGCAAAAAGTCGGGAATTTATTTAATGCCCGACTATATAATTTCAAGCATTTTACTACTACCGTATCCGCTCTAATTATACGCCACTCTCTTAATTATACGCCACCAGTGTTTTTCAAAAATCACACCTCACACTTTGGGTCACACTAACTTCACCTATCCTTTCTTATAAGTTTTATTTTCGTATTTCGATATTTTTGTACCGATTTGTAGCTGATATATTTCAAATTTAACTGTGTAGCAAGAGTCGACACTTCAGCTAAAGTTAACTTTACAGTTAGATTTAACTGTGTAGCGAGAGTCGACAGTTCATCTCAAGTTAACTTTACAGTTGGATTTACTGTGTAGCGAGAGTCTACAGTTCAGCTAAAGTTAACTTTACAGTTAGAATTAACTGTGTATATTGACAGTGGACTGTTCGACTAAAGTTAGATGTACAGTTAAATTTAACTGTGTAGCAAGAGTCGACAGTTCAGCTAAAGTTAACTTTACAGTTAGAATTAAACTGTGTAGCGAGAGTCGACAGTTCAGCTAAAGTTAACTTTACAGTTAGATTTAACTGTGTAGCAAAGTCGACAGTTCAGCTAAGTTAACTTTACAGTTAGAATTAACTTGTGTAGCGAAAGTCGACAGTTCAGCTGAGTTAACTTACATTTAGATTTAACTGTGTATCGAGAGTCGACATTTCAGTAAAGTTAACTTTACAGTTAGATTTAACTGTGTAGCGAGAGTCGACAGTTCAGCTAAAGTTAACTTTACAGTTAGATTTAACTGTGTAGCGAGAGTCGACAGTTCAGCTAAAGTTAACTTTACAGTTAGATTTAACTGTGTAGCGAGAGTCGACAGTTCAGCTAAAGTTAACTTTACAGTTCGATTTAACTGTGTAGCGAGAGTCGACAGTTCAGCTGAAGTTAACTTTACATTTAGATTTAACTGTGTATCGAGAGTCGACATTTCAGCTAAAGTTAACTTTACAGTTAGATTTAACTGTGTAGCGAGAGTCGACAGTTCAGCTAAAGTTAACTTTACAGTTCGATTTAACTGTGTAGCGAGAGTCGACAGTTCAGCTGAAGTTAACTTTACATTTAGATTTAACTGTGTAGCGAGAGTCGACATTTCAGCTAAAGTTAACTTTACAGTTAGATTTAACTGTGTAGCGAGAGTCGACAGTTCAGCTAAAGTTAACTTTACATTTAGATTTAACTGTGTATCGAGAGTCGACATTTCAGCTAAAGTTAACTTTACAGTTAGATTTAACTGTGTAGCGAGAGTCGACAGTTCAGCTAAAGTTAACTTTACAGTTGATTTAACTGTGTAGTCGAGAGTCGACAGTTCAGCTAAAGTTAACTTTACAGTTAGATTTAACTGTGTATCGAGAGTCGACATTTCAGCTAAGTTTAACTTTACAGTTAGATTTAACTGTGTAGCGAGAGTCGACAGTTCAGCTAAAGTTAACTTTACAGTTAGATTTAACTGTGTATCGAGAGTCGACATTCAGCTAAAGTTAACTTTACAGTTAGATTTAACTGTGTAGCGAGAGTCGACAGTTCAGCTAAAGTTAACTTTACAGTTAGATTTAACTGTGTAGCGAGAGTCGACAGTTCAGCTAAAGTTAACTTTACAGTTAGATTTAACTGTGTAGCGAGAGTCGACAGTTCAGCTAAAGTTAACTTTACAGTTAGATTTAACTGTGTAGCGAGAGTCGACAGTTCAGCTAAAGTTAACTTTACAGTTAGATTTAACTGTGTAGCGAGAGTCGACAGTTCAGCTAAGTTAACTTTACAGTTAGATTTAACTGTGTAGCGAGAGTCGACAGTTCAGCTAAAGTTAACTTTACAGTTCGATTTAACTGTGTAGCGAGAGTCGACAGTTCAGCTAAAGTTAACTTTACAGTTAGATTTAACTGTGTAGCGAGAGTCGACAGTTCAGCTAAAGTTAACTTTACAGTTAGATTTAACTGTGTAGCGAGAGTCGACAGTTCAGCTAAAGTTAACTTTACAGTTAGATTTAACTGTGTAGCGAGAGTCGACAGTTCAGCTAAAGTTAACTTTACAGTTGATTTAACTGTGTAGCGAGAGTCGACAGTTCAGCTAAAGTTAACTTTACAGTTAGATTTAACTGTGTAGCGAGAGTCGACAGTTCAGCTAAAGTTAACTTTACAGTTAGATTTAACTGTGTAGTGAGAGTCGACAGTTCAGCTAAAGTTAACTTAACATTTAAATTTAACTGTGTAGCAAGAGTCGACAGTTCAGTCAAAGTCATTATTTTCGTTAACGTAAGTTGTCATCATTTCCTGACCTGTTAATTTTTTTTTGTTGCAAATAGATTTAATCGAACAAAAGATTCGGACTGTGATCTGGTATGAATGTATGGGTCGCCTGCATAAGTTTCGAGTCGAGCATTGAAAAAAAGACTAAAGATACGCCAGAACGCTATAGAATGAGCAAATCTACGAGAATGAACAAATTCTTTGGAACCGGGAGCGTTCATTCATATTATTTCACTTTCGACCAAAAATCAAAAAAAAATCAACATGTCAGCAAATGATGATAACATTAATGGACAAAAATGTACGTGGTGTCATTTAATTGCTGGAAGAGTTGGAGAGTTTAACAAAGAAAAATATGTCTCAAAACGCCATAAATTTGAAGAGATATGAGCAAAACAAATAGTGCCACGAATTTGGCGAACCCTGTAGTTATTAAACAAATATATAAAAATTTAATTTAATTAATTTGTTCTGAGAAATTCCTTTGCAAAACTATATTTTCTGAATTATCATACATAATCTTTTATTTAAAAAAAGAATATCTGTTGATTAGCTTTAGGATCCACTAGTGACAAATAAAAAATAAAATTATATGTCTTTTTTATTTTTATTTTGTTGCGCATTGCGAATCTTTTTCTATATCATATCTTTGTCAAGTAACAAACGATAAAGCATTTAATGGTGGTCATTTTGTAAGTCGTAAAAACGAATGAACACAAATCCGGTGTGAAAATCAATTGATTTAGTCAAAAAGGCTTGGGCATAGCAATATGCCCGAACATGTGCCGTGCCAAAGTCGGGAATTTATTTAATGCCCGACTATATAATTTCAAGCATTTTACTACTACCGTATCCGCTCTTAATTATACGCCACTCTCTAATTATACGCCACCAGTGTTTTCAAAAATCACACCTCACACTTTGGGTCACACTAACTTCACCTATCCTTTCTTATAAGTTTTATTTTCGTATTTTCGATATTTTTGTACCGATTTGTAGCTGATATATTTCTCTATCGATTCAGTGGTTAAACAGCCCAGTTTTGAATAATTTTTGAC
Source organism: Ditylenchus dipsaci (assembly GCA_004194705.1). Taxonomy (NCBI): domain Eukaryota; kingdom Metazoa; phylum Nematoda; class Chromadorea; order Rhabditida; family Anguinidae; genus Ditylenchus; species Ditylenchus dipsaci. The sequence goes on along the minus strand of SADC01001320.1, from coordinate 39,491 downwards.
AAAATCACGCCAAGTGTGACTTTAAAATCACACTTTTGGTGACGACAAAGTGTGATTTTTAGTGTGATTTTGGTGTAGAATTGTCGGATTTGAATTCCACCAAAATATTTGACCTGTAATTCGATAGAGAATTATCTCAGCTACAAAACGGTACAAAAATATCCGGAATACGAAAACAAATTTGTGAGAAAGGATAAATGAGTTAGTGTGACCAAGTGTGATAGTGTGGTTTTTTGAAAAAACTGTACGCCACCCATGGCTATTCTACCTACACCTTTTTTACAGTGAAATGAAAAAATGGCTTGATTATTTAAAATAATCGAATTTTCGCTGCAGATCAGTAGTAAATTCGTAGAATTTTCATGATTTTCTTGTTATTATTTAAAAAAACATTGGGCATATGTGTTTTGTGATCCGTTTTAGTTAGATCTAAAGGTGTTATACAGTATTTTTGTGGTACCAGAGGTGTGCAAATACCAGATCAGTTCAGATCGCCAAAAATCAGATTAGATCAGTTCAGATCGATCTGATCTGACAAAATTACGGCCAAAATAGCCAAATTTTGCGCGAATTTGAATTTTATAGTCGAAAATAACTTGGATCGCTGAGAATCCCACCCCGGAGTTGCTAGAAGCCCCTCAAATTTGCTTGGATTCTTAGCGATCCAAGTTATTTTCAGACTAAAATTCAAATTTTGGCTATTTTGACAATAATTTTTGTCAGATCAGATTGATCTGAACTGATCTGATCTAGGTCTATCTGATTTTTTTGCCCACTTCTAGATATAGTCATAATGGTCACGTTTTCTACCAGATTTTTCTTCTTTCTTAATCAGCTCGCATTTTTCCCCTTGCGCTTAGGCAAGTCACCGTGATAAAACTTATTATGTGGTCTTTATTCCATCCTGAGGCTTCCTCGTATTTCAAAAACTAAAAAAATAACAATATCTGAAAATTACAATAGAACCAAATTGAACAAAAGCATATTTAAATAAAAAGAACTATTCAAGACTCGGACTTTAAAATTGTCGCAATTCAAATAATCGCAATTTAAAATTGTTGAAATTTTGATTGTCGCGACCAGTGCTGGCAATTTGAATCATTAAATTTAATTTGAATCATTATAAGACATTTTTTTCTAAAATGACAAAACTGCTGATATGTTGAAACATGTTTTGTAGCTGACGATATTTGCGATCGAATGATATATAATGTGAAAAAATACCGGCAGTACAAAAAACGTAGCAAATAGTCAAAAAATGATTCAAATTACAAGGGTAAAAAAATAGATCATTTTTGGATATAAATCTGGATCAAACCCTAGAAAAATATTTTGGCGGATCAAAAATGACCCCCTATTTTGAAGAGCAGAATCTTAGCTACAAAATAGGCGGAAAAATTGTATGTAGCGGTTGAAAAATCGCTGACTACTTAATAGTTTAAAACAAAAAACAGTGAAAAATTGAAATGATTCAAATTGCCAGCACTGGTCGCAACCTGATTTTGTCGCAAGTTAATTTGTCGCAATTTGAATTGTCGCAATTTGAAATGTGGCAAGCTTCTCTTTCCTGAAAATGTAAAGTCTTATAAAAAATCGGTAAAGCTTGTTCGAGTTAAGAAACGCAATGAAAAGCTTTGCAAATAGTGAGAGCTGAGATGTAGGTCATAAAGTTGAAGGGCGTCGATTTATTATAGCAGTGTGAGTTATTAGAGAAAATACGGTATTATACAGCCAAAGTCTGGATCATTGTTTTAAAATTTTATTAGTCAAGTTCAAAACCCAGTTCGATAACTTCATACAAGCTGGCTAAGTTACTGGAATCTCATTCTTAACCAATCGGTACCCATTCCTAGGAAACTTACCGAATTCAAATATGAATTGCAAAGTACTAAAGAAAAACAACAAAATTGAGGCGAGAAATCGCTAGCACTTCTCAACCAGGCCAAAACGGCTAAAAACCGATCCTCATATCGCATAAAAATCTTTTCGTGATTACTATCAATATTTTAGTGTTAATATATATTAATATATAAAATTATTTTAGCAGCAAATATCGAACTTTCAATTTTTTGATCCATAACAAAGTAAGTGTGTTCTTTGGAATTGCTTTTACTGTCTGCAGGCGTGCGAAGGTTTTTTTTCACTATGCAAACGCACTCGAGAGCGCAGTAAGCAAATAAAAAAAAGAGAGAGCATAAATTTTGCTATGACGTATAGTATATCAATAAAAAAAAGCAAAGCTATTTCTATATTTTCGTTGTTGATCTTTCGGAACCTGAAAAACCATCCACCCCAACAATATTTGTTATAAGCAGTAGCATACTATTAAAGATGGCAAAGAAGGAATAGATGTGTTTGTTTGAAAAACCGCTGAATGAAGAAGAATGAAGAAGAAGAAAACCGCCGGATGAAACCGCTGATAACTAACTAATTTTTTGATCATTTTCAGATGATGATCGAAGCGGCCAACTCTTGGGCGGTGCTCAAAAGTATACTTGCCAGTTTTTTTACCGAAAATCCTTCATCTGATGCCGATCAATCTCAGAAAACCGAAAAATATATTAATATTACTTATACAGTCGACTCTCGATATAGTGCCACCCCCAAAAGTTCGTTCCAGCCTTGGGTCCGACACTTTTTTACCTCGATTTTTGAACATTTTTGTAAGTTCTCTTTTTACAGTCTGGTCCTAAATATCGTCAGGATTCCGATTTCGCCGATCGTTTTTCTGAAAACTGAAATTTTTTCTTCAAAAAAAGCAAAACCTCGATATAGTGCCACCCTTTTTTGAAAAAAGGGTGGCACTATAGGGGGGGCACTATATCGAGAGTCGACTGTATAAGTAATTATTAATATATTTATACCACCGTCGCATACCACCGTCGGACAATACTACTTGCATGTCAAGACCATGGGACTATCACCTGGGTACGAATATCTGGGTATTACCACCTATTTACCTGGGTACTACATGAGTACCAACACCTAAGCACACCCACACTTCACACACTTCATCTACTTTCATCTACACATTCTATCTACCCGCCCAAATATCACACCTTTAGGCTAGAAGTGGGAGTACCCTAGTGGTGTACCCATGTGAGGGTACTTAGCTATGGTTATGATCGTCCTTATTGAGGAAAGCAATCCAGGTAGCATACAGGCCACATAGGTGGATATCTATCTGACCAGAAGGTACTGCACCAGGGCTTTTCGGGGTTTGAGTTCTTTTAGCATACCTCTCCATCGACCTGGCATACCCATACAGCTACTTTGCACAACAGCCTAAACCTGGCATATCTAACCAGCCACCTGGCATAACTATCAACACACCTGTCATACCTACCGAGCCACCTAGCATATTCGTGAAGGGGACAGCTTATATAAGATTCAAGACTGATATAACATTAGATTGAAGAATAAGAGTGAATGACTAGGGGTGAATTGGCCTGGGGTGAATTGTCCGTGTCCCTATACCGTCACGTATCTAGTAAATTATCCTAAAGAATGAAATGTCCCAGAGAATGAGATGTCCTGAGAGTGAGATGTCCCAAGAGTGGTCCGTCCAGAGAGTGAAATGTCACGTTCACTCCGACCGCATGCACCTTAACCCCCACAACCATTCTAACCAGCATTTTATTGGTTCGAAATGACGTGAAGCATAGTAAAAAGTCAATCAGTCAATAATCTCTATTAGAAATTCAAATGAGATCTAAAAATGAACAGTGTCAAAGCATTCCTACGGTAATAGACAAAGCTGAACAGAGTAGAATACATGCGAGGTTTACATCATAGCGAGCTTGTTTCAGATGCTTCACTTCCATCCGTAATTTGACGATCCTGTTGAGCAACTAAAATAGATTCACTAAAAAAGCAAATGAGTCGCTATAAAAATATCATGTAAAATTTTTCAGAAAATTAGTGCTTGTGAACGCTTTGCTGTGTCTGCTGGTCTTTTATAGATAAGTTTGATGAAAGAAAATAACTCGGGCTGATAAATCCGAAAATCGAAATGGAAAATTCTGTTAAAAGTTTTCGAATTCCAAATGTTCACCAACTCTGTTAATAACACAATTTTGATTTTTTCCGAGTAAAGGTCTAGATAATAGTGAAAATCCACGGCAGACTATCGAAACCTTGGCACATTGTTGTGTTTTCATGACAATTGGTCCCACATATTTTCGAACATAACGTTATCGATCGAGTGAAAATGGTGTTTAATATTCGCAAAGCAGTGTACGGTTTTTTTCAGAATAGTTTTAAGTTGCAATAACAGCTAAAAAAGCATAGCTGAGTTTTTTAGGTGGTTCATCCTGTACCACTGTATACAGTCAACTTTCTATTTCACGCCACCCTTTGAAGTTCATTCCATAAAAGTCTGTCACTTTTGAAATACCGTATTACATCATCAAACAGCCCTAACTACCTATTTGTCAAGCTTTCGAAAAAAAACAAAGCAGACAGAATGGCAGCCTGGTGAGTACTCAGTAATTCTTTAGTTCCGCGCCCCCCCCATACTCGGATTTTTTGAAAAGTGACCCGAAATTACCCCCCGAACTCATTTTTTTTGCACAACCAGATACGAGAAGCTTTTCTTATCACAATCTGAATAAGGAAAATTTAATTTTGTCTAAAAAATTCTCCACCTGCTCCTTGGAGGTAGATAGTATTTTTCGGGTATTTTAAGGTCATGTTTGGGTGATTTATCACATCTTTTTTGCTGAAACTGTGCAAAAAGACTCTCTAATGCATTTTTGAATGAGAGTCTATCTCGTTATCATGTCTAAGGTCATTGAGTGCGCGCATCTCTAACAAGCCAAGCCCCTGAGCCCCCTTCGGGGTGCAAGGGACTTGGTTGCTTGGATATTAAGATGCGTACACACACATACCTGAGACACAAATCACTCGAAAATGACTCTGGATGGAAAAAAACGTATGCATACCAGATTTATTTATGCGGTAGGCCGAGAAAGTGAAAACGTGTTCGAAAAATAGCATTTTTTACAATAGATTTTGATTAAAAAAGGTTAAAATTGGTAAAAAATACCCTAAAATAACCATCTACCCAAAAAGAGCGGGTGGCGAATTTTTTAGACAAAATTTAATTTTTCTTATTCAGAAAGTGTTTAGAAATGCTTCTGGTATCTTGTTGTGCAGAAAAAATGAGTTTGGGGGAGGGGCAATTTTCGATCACTTTTTAAAAAATCCCAAAACGGGCGGTGGGACTAAAGAAAAGCCGTGTGCTCTTGTGAATTGAAAGTTTTCGCAGTTGATACTTTCACAAATGGCTGTAACTCAAAACACCCACCGAAATACTGATTTCCCAAGATGAATATCCATTTTTTTCAGTTAATCCTCGATGTGTTATTTCAGCTTAATCATAGGCTTTAGCTCAGACTGATTTTATTTTCTGTTATTTGTGTTATTGAGAAAAGCTAAAAGTTTAGGGCTGCTGCATGAACAGTGATAAAACAAAGAGAATAACCAACAACACAGTGTACTGAGGCCAATGAGTAGTTCACTGTACAAAGGGAGAATTCTCGGTTATGAAATTAACATGAACCCTATAATCTCCTAGATAAAGAATATAATACCTGTTGTTAGTCTCATCAACATCTGTTACCGACTGAGCTGCTTCCTCTCCAGTTTTGGTTATATGCTGAAATAAAGACGTGAAAGTTGATACTGCCGTGAACTGGTTATCTCAGTGAATTGAACTTACGAAAACAGAGTACGACATTTCTAAGTAAGCGAAAAGGCAGGCAATCAAAGTCAAATTAACATCTGGCCATAGAGAAACGTGACAAGAAGCGAAGGTACATCGACATATGTAGAGAACTAACCAACGAGCGAGAAGACTATGAATCGCAATGAGAAGGTTTGTAACTTTCGAGCTCTTCTGTGGTGAGTTGTTCCTCAGAGCGATTGAAAAGCCGTTTGTATGAGACCACAATGAAAGAAGGCAATGTCATAGACTGGGCAGCGATCATAACAACGAAAACACAGACAATAGCGACCACAAGAAGCGCATGAAACTAACTGGTCTCTGAAAACAAACAATAAAAACAGTAATTTTGGTTTGGCAGATAATGCGAACCTCAAGTCTTCAATGTAACGTCCAAAACAGTAAGTGCTGACAGCAGAATAGACAAGAACACACAAGAAATCTTTATTGAATGATGAGCCATCGGATTCGCAATACCTCTAAGAGAATTTGGTAAAATATTGACTACCTCACAACCTCTATCAAAGAGAAATGCTTTTCATTACTAATCACGCGGAAGTCTATTTTTTAAAAAGTTGAGACGGATTTGACAGATTTAGCCGTGAGTTGAATCTGTGGCTGAGTTATTTCCATTTTTCTAATTGCGGTGAGTGACCGCGATCACCACACAACCTTAGTTAAAGAGGCATGCTCGCCGCGGATGGATAATTTTGAAAGGCGGTACCAGTCAATTCAAACGAGAATTATTTCAAAAAAAATTATAATTAAGTTCCCATCCGGGCAATAAGTAATCAAAACTCTTTTTTTCTTACAGTAACATCGGTGGTCTAGTGGGATAGCGGCGGCGAACTGCGAAAGTTGTTTGTCGGATCGATCCCACTGGAGGTATAATTTTTCCTCGACTTTTCCAAAATTTCGTTAAATTAATTCTCGTTTGAATTCGCTGGTACCCGCCTTTTAAAATATTCCCATCGGCGACAAGCATGCCCTTCAAGTCGAATGCAAAAACGAATGCAAAACTACCACCGAAAATGTGCAAAAATATGCAGATTCGAATTTTATCTATGTTTATGAAATGACATAAAACGAAACTGTACTGTAGAGCAGCATGCTGTTTCGAACAAGATGTATGAGCCATCACAACTTATACCCACCAAATACAAGTGGATATGAAACAATAGCTCGCGGCACCGATAGTTTCCGGCCTGTATAAAAGGACAACTGTTCCTGGTTTATAAAAAAGCTATTAGGTTCCTACAATGGGCGGTGTAGGTGCATGTGTTGGTTAATGTCCGTGGAAGTTTGAGGAGTTCTTACTAAGCAATTTTGTCTGTTTTTTAAGAGTCTAGTTCTCTCAGTTTTAGTTAGGGCTGGAATATGATCGGTCATTTTCGATTCCGGTCATATAACCGATCATATTGAGTTATATTCGGTCATTTTCTATTTTCAATTTTGTGGCCAAAAAAATTTAAAAGAAGAGGGGAAACTGCCCTTCTAATGAAGTGGAATAAAACTACTGTGAACTTAGAAAAATTTTTAACACCGGTGCAGGGTAGGACGGACTCAGAGATGTTCCGCAAAACTACAAAAAGGTAAAAAAAACGGCGCGTAATCGTTTTCCCAATTCACACTTTCCCAATGAATTTACTTTCCCAATGAAACATTTTCCCAATGAAATACTTTTCCAATGCATCTTTTGAAGTAATTTTGCCAATGAATTCTTTTTCCCAATGAAATACTTTTCTCAATGAGCTCAGTTTATATCTGAAATTGAGGAATTGGCACTATTCCATTGTACCCCCCCAAAAAGCTATTCCAGTGTACCCCCCCCCAAAAAATAATGACCTATTCCATTGTACCCCCCCCCCCCCCCAAAACCGACTTTTTATATGCACTCAAAAACCATTTATGTAATAATTTTGCCATAAAAAGGCCAGAACAGCCATTTAAATAGGGTTCAAGGCTGTATTGGGAGGGGAAGGACAAAACAGGGCCACTAATAAATAAGGATTTAAGGCACCCTCAAACCCAGCAACTTGGGGTCCACCACTTAATATATACGTTGAAGGCACGTCAAACCCAGCAACTTGTGGAGGACCCAAATACATAAGTACTCAAAAGGCTCTCAAGGCCAGCCGGGTGGGTCCCGAGTGGTTATGCCTAAGCCAGGACCCCTGTGGAGGTGAAGGCAGAATTTTTGATGGCTGAGCCTCTGGCTCGAAGCCAAAAGCCGAGAAGGGGGAGACCCTTTTCGGCTGAAAATTGAAGATGTTGAACATGGTTTTGAATACTGGGGCCTACCGCATAAATAACTCTGGTATGCATGCTTTTTCATGCATCCAGAGTCACTTTCGAGTGATTTGTGTCTAAGGTATGTGGGTGGCGCATCAACTCCAAGCCCCCAAGCCCCTGCGCCCCGAAGGGGGCGCAGGGCTTGAGAGTTAGAGATGCGCGCACGCACTTACCTTAGACATGATTCCGAGAAGTACACTTGATCATAAAATGCATATAGAGTCTATTTTTGCCACGGCCCGAGTTGAAAAACATGGTAAAGCAGCCAAAAAAAGTGGCCCCTGTGTTATTCCCTCCCCTCCAATACAGCCCTTGAACCCTATTTAAATGGCTTTTCTGGTCCTTTTATGGCGAATTATTACATAAAAATGGTTTTTGAGGGCATATAAAAAAGTTGGTTTTTGGGGGGGGGGTACAATGGAATAGGTCATTATTTTGGGGGGGGGGGGGGTACACTGGAATAGCTTTTGGGGGGGGGGTACAATGGAATACGCGAGGAATTTTATTTTTGAATAATTTTTTATAAAAGGCGATAGAAAACTTGACTTAAAACTTGAGTATCTTGAATAGAATAATAGGTTAATAAATATTTAACGAGGTTTCTTAATGGCAAGAACAACGGCATTGAGATATTCTTTTGCAGTCATTCGACGAGCAGTAATTCTGGTGAATTTTTGAGCGTGCAACCTGATTCTTGCATCGCGATCAATGTTAGCCTGATGCCGAGCTCTTCGTCCTCTATTCTCAAGCCAAACGTTGTAGTCATTGTTAAAATTAGAATCCTAGGCCAGTCTCAACTTCACCATGAAGTCCCAAAGCGGAGGATGAGTCACGTTTGCAAGGAGGTGCTGCAGTTTTCCATTGAAGTTGTTAGAGCGCTGTCGATCTCGGAGGACCCGCTCGTAGACATTGCACAAATGATGAGTAAACTGTGGCTTATGATTGTGGTCCCCGACATAGATGCTGTAGAACCACTGCACCAGAGGTTGAAGCTCAGGCAACGTTATCATAGTCACCACAATGTCTGCAAAGTCGAGCACTTGGGCAACTGGCACATTATGCTAGGGCTAATAACATCTAGACTGATGGTAGATGTCCACATTTCTTTTGTAGAGTTTGAAGAGTTTGAGGATTTGAGACGCTTGATGTGATTCTGGCTCAAATGAACAAAAATCGGCTATCAGTGCCCAAAGCAGCCAGAATGGATTTGTAGGGATTGATTTTCAAAAATCACATGAGAAGGACTGGGTTTGATATTCGGGTATTGCTGTTTGATCATAGCCACATCTTATCATAAGTAACTCTCTTCTATGGGCAGAAGCGCGTGAGCTATCGGAAAATGAAAGCCGTCGTTCCGATCGGCTAGCACTACATATACCAGCCATATAGTAGAGACATGTTTCAGACACATATCTAGACACATATTTCAGACATATCTATGACATATCCAAACACATATTTCAGATATAAACTGAGCTCATTGAGAAGAGTATTTCATTGTGAAAAAGAGTTCATTGGCAAAAGTACTTCATTGGGAAAAGGATGCATTGGGAAAAGTATTTCATTAGGAAAAAGATGCATTGGAAAATGTTTCATGGAAAGTAATTCATGGGAAAGTGTGAACTAGGAAAACGATTACGCGCCAAAAAACATGTTTAGTGAAAACAGCCACTTTTAAAAATACCCTGGCATGGATACTTACGTACTTCTTTTTAGGTATAAGGTCCTAAATATTACCATCTTCCATCTAGATACCTGGATCTTGATACCGCCACCTGGGCAATACTACCTGAATTTGAAACCTTCACACCGCCGGGGTACAACCACCTAGGTACACAGATCAAGAGTCTATGCGGTCACGCTGGCGCAGCTAGTTCGGTCATAAGATGTGTTTTTGAACGTTGAGATACCATACAGTAATTTGTATACTTTAGATAGTTGGGGTAATAATAGTAGGCATAGTAGCCGCCAGTTGGGGGCCTCCAGTTGGGAAGGCGCCAGTCGGTGGCCGCAAGTTGGGATGGCCGCCAGTTGACCCTCGTTCATAAGAACCTCCAAAATTAGAGATTATGCTTCTTGAGTTTCACGCAGTCTTTCATTCAGTATACCAACGACCGGATGCACATTATGACCAGGCACAACGACCGTTTACAGGGCCGAATTTCGCCTTGGTCCCCCTCTTAACTTTTTTTAATTGTTCTCGATTTTTCTATTATTTCAAGCAATTAGGCTTGGGCAAGGGTAGGCCAGCGTCCCATAGGACGTCTCAAATGTGAGGTTTTAAAATACTTTTTTAACTTTTAAAAAAAAGCTCTACTTTGGTCGTTCCACCAATCTATTCAAGATACTCAAGTTTTAAGTCAAGTTTTCTATCGCCTTTTATAAAAAAAAATTCCTCATTTCAGATAAAAACTGAGCTCATTGAGAAAAGTATTTCATTGGGAAAAAGAATTCATTGGGAAAATGTTTTATTGGGAAAGTAAATTCATTGGGAAGTGTGAATTGGGAAAAACGATTAGCGTCCGAAAAGTAATCAAATAATTGTAAATGCATATAATGACATTTATTAATACATGAATACATGGAAAAGATCTAAAATTTGAAAAAAACATGGAATTCGGTAAATTTTCGTAAAAATGAGTGGCTAGGGCGCCGAAAAAAAACCGGCGCCGGTTTGTCTCAAATTTTTGCACCGGCGCCCATGCACTATGCCCAAGAGTACCCATTATTTTCAAGCAGCCATTCCAATTATTTAAGACAGCATTTTATTGGTCTAAAATAGCATAAAACATAGAACTCGGTCGAACGGTCATTAACACGCCCAATACGAATTCGTAGACCGGTATTTTCTGACTCGGATTTCCTGCTGGGTATCAAGCTTGATTTGACCATCCACAACTTGCTACCTCCCGGAGCCTTTTTCACAAACTTCGTCAATGATTGAAGCTAGAAAGACCCGCACCATCGTGAAATTCTGAGACACAAAATATCGTCCATGAATTCGTATTGGCGTGTTAAGGAATGTTAGAAAATCAAATGAGATCTAAACTGTGCAGTGTCGTAAGCATTGCTACGATAAGAGATAACGATGAGCAAGTAGAATACACGTAAAGCTGACATCACAGCAAGTTTGCTTCAAGTTAATCACTTCCATCCGTAACTTCACAATGTATAGAGCAACTAAAATTAAATTATGGATAAACAAATATTTGGCTATAGTAAAATTTATATAAAAATTTTCAGCAAATTGCTGCTTGCGAAAATTCGGCACTTATTTAGTCTGCGGGGCGCATTTCACATTTTTCGTAGATGATGTTTAAACATCTACTAAGTAATTTTCCTACTCTAAAAACAATAAAAACGTTATTTCCTGATCTTTTCCAATATAAAATGATGTTTCGTCCTGGGCAGGGTGCACAGATCAAAATCACAAAAGCAGGATTTTGTTCCCAAAAAGCAGGAATTTAAACCAAAAAATCTACAAAAAGCAGGAATAAGCTGTTATAAATGATGTGAGATGTGCAAAAATTCCTGCTTTTTTAAAAGCAAAAGCAGGATTTGAAAGCAAAAAGCAGAAATTCCTGCTAAAGCAGACATCTGTGCACCTGGTCCTGGGGACCGAAAATTTAAAATTTTGCTCATCACAAATCGTTCTGAGACAAATTGTCTTGACTTTAAATGGTTTGAGAAATAATTGTTTCTGGACTATACGATTCTGCTAACAACCGTTTGTGACACTCGCATCATTGAAATTCGAACGTGCGGAACTACTCGAATTCTCTGGTATTTATGCTAGATAACATTTGGTATGAGCCATTTTCATCCGAAACATTTTTTAGGTAGGGGAAACATGTAAGGATTGCCGGCCCTATACAATAATAGGTCCCATTTTTTGCCTTGGTCCATCCTGCTGATTTTTTTATTTTTCGCTTCTATTTTAACCAATTTTATTATTTTTTTCGGCGACACACTAACATTCATAAATTTTCACGAGTTTTTCAACAAATATCGCACTGCATTGTATTTCGAAGTAGCTGAGATTTGCCAAAAAAAAGTGATGGCATCATCGTCATCCAAATCAAATCAATATAGCCGAAATCTTAGCAATTTTGCGGAAATTGGTAAAAAAACTTTAAAAAAAAATTTTTGTGGCACCTTATCTCTGGCAGCCATCATTAAACAATACAAGCGTTTGTTTATCCATATATTAAGTTACAGTATAAGAGACTTGCACAGTGAAATTGTCAATTTATTGCTGAAAAAATGGCTGAAAATTTCAAAATTGCGGTATGTTTCAGCTTAAATCAAGCCAAGTGTAATCCCGGTCATTTACCGGATCCCGCTGAGTAGGCTGACAAAATCCGGTCTCGTCTTATTATAGGTGAAAAATACAGTCCCGAATCCTGCCGGGTGCCGCTTAACTGTCTCAAATAGAAATGGAAATTTCTGTCAAAAGTTTTGAATTCCAAATGTTTACCAAATTTTTAATAACACACCTTTTGATGTTCTCCTAGCAAAGGTCTAGATAATAGTGAAAATTCACGGCAGACTGTCGAAACCTGGGCACACTGTTGTGTGTTCATGAATTCAATTATTCATAAAGGGTCTCTGGAGGAAGTCGGCAGGCGGCCTTGCTTTCTTCAGTCAATAATAATTCCATATATTAATAGTAAGCAAATAAGCCTTCAGCTCCAAAAAATCTCTAAAAAAACTTTAGATATCAGTAAATAATAGTGAGAATGGCATTTTTTATCAATAAGTACAGGCTGTTTTTTTTAAATTAAATTGTTTGAGTCTGTGAAATATTTTTCACTAAGACATACTCAACGAAACTTATGCTTGTTTGAAAGCCCTGAATGTGCAATTGAAGATGTATTTTTTTAGTTTCTACAAAAAATTTTGATTTCGGTTGTGAAAAAATCGATTCAAAAGTTGTGTCATTTTTGAAAAGTTTACAGCCATCAGATTTGAATTTCGATTTACAGTAAAACGCTCTCCAAATATCTTAGTTCCATGTTGTAGCACAGACCAAAGGCTACAAAATATATTCTACAGATTTTTTTTTGAATGTAAGGTTGTCAAGATATGGTCTATTGTCTGTTGCAAAAATGTCTGTTTAGGCGCCGATAGTCGCCTCTTAACCCTAGAAGCACCAATATGGAGCTGACACCTAAAAGATACCCTCCGACTACGAGGACGATGCCCGGCCAAGTGGATACCCACAAACTCCAGGATCGTACCCAAACCATCAAAATGAGGTCAAAATTACGTGGAACCACAAAGCCATATGAAAAGTACCAGAACCACCGAGGTGGGCCAAACCACTTGAATACCTCCCAACAAGCAGGATGCTATCGGAAACAAAAAGTTGAGGCCCAATTAGGCGGATATTTTCAAGCACCAGGGTGATCCGCAAACCATCAAGATAAACCAAGACAAACGAAAAAATAAAAAAGTCCCAAAACACGTGGGTACCGTCCAATCCTCGGGATGGTACCCGAATCACCAAGAGTAGGCCCAAACCACGTAGATACAGTCTAACAACCATGACGTGACCTGAATCACCAGAATGGGGCACGCACCACCTGGAAAGTACCCGAACTACCAGAAAAACACCCGAATAACCAGGCGGGGCTCAAATCACTGAGAATAGGCCCTGAACCACAAGGATACCCACAACCACCTAGTTAGGGCCTGAACCAAGTAGAAACTACTCGAACTACCAACATAGCACCCGCGTAGGCGGTAAGTTCGTAGGCAGCAGGGAGGGGTGGCACCCAGGAAGAAGGTAGCCAGGACGAAAAGGGATACCAAGGAATGGCTTATTTGGAAGGGGGCGGATATGTGATATATTAACACATACTCCCCTCCCCTATTACGATTTCGAAATATGATACAGTCGAGTCTCGATATAACGCGACCCCTCGGGACCGTAAAAAGGTCGCGGTATGTCAGGGGTCGCGTTATATCGAAGGTTAATTTGACTGACTTCCTTTTGCTGGGATCATTTGAAGGGTCGCGTTATATCAAGGGTCGCGTTATATCGGGGTCGCGTTATATCGAGACTCGACTGTATAGGCGCCGATAGGTGCCTCTGGTCCCTAGTAAACATATATTGTCTATAATAAATTATATGAAAATTTTCAGCAAATTGGTGCTTGTGAAAATTTGGCTGTGTCTGCTGTATTTTTTGAATAATTTCTATGAAAGGAATAACTCGGGTTGGTAAATCCAAAAATCGAAATGGAAAGTTCTGTCGAAAATTTCGAATTCCAAATGTTTACTTCATTTGTTAAAGGGCCTGACCTCTTCCTACTCGGTGGTCCCCGCCAATTCAAAAATTTTCCCTTGATCATTGGACTTCTGTACGGATTTTTCCGCTAGGTTTCTAACAATACTAAGCCTAAAATTTGATTTCAGGCATAGTTTTGTTAGAAACGTGGCGCAAAATCCGTACAGAAGTCCAATGATCGAGGGAAAATTTTTGAATTGGCGGGGACCACCGAGTAGGAAGAGGTCAGGCCCTTTAATAACACACCTTTCTATTTTCTCCTAGCAAAGTTCTAGATAATAGATAATTTACGGCAGACTACCGAAACCTGGGCACACTGTTGTGTGTTCATAAATAAAAATATGTTACAAAGGTCTCTGGAGGAAGTCGGCAGGTGCCTTTGCTTTCTTCAGTCAATAATAATTCCATATATTAATAGTAAGCAAAAGAGCCTTTAGCTCCAAAAAAAACTCTGGAAAAATCAATGAAAGTCAGTAATTAATAGTTTAAATGGCGTTTTTAAATCGATAGGTGTATACAGTCCACTCTTAATTTAAAAACACTTGATTAAAAGACAGAAGTTCGTTCCATATTGGGTCTGACGGACGGCTATCGATTACCGACGGTCAATGAATTTTTTTTTGAAATTTTTGATCAAAATCGTCAATTTTTTAAGGGCAAAAGTTTCTGTAAAGTCGACCCCAATACCAAAATCTCATCCTGAATCCGAATACGTTGAGATCAGATCGAAATATTTTTTATAGACTGAGATATCTACTAAAATAGGTAAATGGTTCTAAATTCCTGGTCTATCTACTCAAAATAGCTATATATCAGCCCATAAAAATGATTTTGATCTGATCTCAACGGATTCGTATTCAGGATGAGATTTTGGAACTAGGGTCGACTTTCCAGAAACTTTTGTCCTGAAAATTGACGATTTTGATCAAAAATTTCAAAAAAAAATTCATTGACCGTCGGTAATCGATATTTTACCGGTCTGACACTATTTCACCCCGATTTTTTTAATTCGTGAAAGTTGTGTTTTGAAAGTCTGTTCCGATCTCGCCGATCGTTTTCAGAAATTCGGAATTATGAAAGGACAATACTTTTTTCTCCGACTAAAACACTTTTTTTTCCGACTAAAATATTTTTTTTCCGACTAATTTCATTTCCGACTAAAACACTTTTTTCCCGACTAAAATACTTTTTTTTCCGACTAATTTTCTTTTTTCTCCGACTAATTTTAATTCTCGACACGAAATCAACCATTTTTAAAAAATTTTGTGTGAAATTCAAGGGCGGGCAAAGACCAGATGGCTGGAGACCCACTCCGGAATGGCCAAAAGTCCAAAATTTTTGGTTTTCTGCGGGTTTACTAAAGGGGGAGTAAACTTTTTGAGAAAAATCGATTGAGCGGATCAGATTTCGGGTCCGATCGGCTTGATCGCTCAGAATTCCAGGTTTATGGTGGTTTCGAGTGGTTCAGGGTGGAGTTGTGGGCGATTAAGCCGATCGGACCCGAAATCTGATCCGCTCAATCGATTTTTCTCAAAAAGTTTACTCCCCCTTTAGTAAACCCCCAGAAAACCAATAATTTTGGCCTTTTGGCCATTCCGGAGTGGGTCTCCAGCCATCTGGTCTTTGCCAACCCTTGAATTTCACACAAAGTTTTTTTAAAAATGGTTGATTTCGTGTCGAGAATTAAAATTAGTCGGAGAAAAAAGAAAATTAGTCGGAAAAAAAAAGTATTTTAGTCGGAAAAAAAAGTGTTTTAGTCGGAAATGAAATTAGTCGGAAAAAAAAATATTTTAGTCGGAAAAAAAAAGTGTTTTAGTCGGAGAAAAAAGTATTGTCCATTATGAAACTCGATTCAAGGACAGGAATTTTCGAAAAACTCTTTTTTGCATCGAGTTTTTGCTTTTTAAGACTTTTTTTTTCGACTAATCATCAATAGAAAATCAGCGATGCTGAAGAGCTTGCCAGAAAGTACGGTAATGGGGACAATGATCTGGATGATGTTGCTAAGGCTGTAGTAGCCGTTCTTGGCCGCCGCGAAATTCAGCTCCTACGACATTTTGTCCGTGTCCAGTGACAGGTGTGGCTGTAGGTGCACGTGTAAGTAGAGGCGTATATGTTCTTACGCTCCCCCGACCCCACAACCATTCTAACCAGCATTTTATTGGCTCGAAATGACGTGAAGCATAGTAAAAAGTCAATCAGTCAATAATCTTTCTTAGAAATTCAAATGAGATCTAAAAATAAGCAGTGTCAGAAGCATTCCAACGATAAGAGACAACGCTGAACAGAGTAGAATATATGCTAGATTGACATCACAGCGAGCTTGTTTCAAACGCTTTACTTCCATCCGTAATTTCACAATCGTGAAAAGCAACTAAAATAGATTCATTAAATGAACAAATGAGTCGCTATAAAAAAATTCAAACAAATTAAAAAATATATATTTTTAATCTAAGATATATGTCCTTGAGGGGTTCCGTTAAAAAGAGTAAATACGGTATGCGCATCGAAGATTCTTTATCCAGGTCATTTTGGGCAGACGAAAAGACAGCCAGAAGTAGACACTTGTGAGTCGATAGTTTTCGCAATCGATACTATCAAAAATGACTGTAACTGAAAACGCCCACCGAAACACTGGTTACCCAAGGTAAATATCCAATTTTTACAGTTAATCTTCGCTGTGTTTTTTAACTATTGTGCTAATTTTCTAGTGTTTGGTGTGATTGTGAAAAGTTAGAGAAAAATTGATTTGAAAACAGTTGCTGCATGAATAGTGATAAATAAAACAAGGAGACACCCAAGAACACCCTTTTGTACAGTGTACAGTTGGGGTAATGAGTAGTCAACTGTACAAAGGGAGAATTCTCGGTTATGAATTTAACATGAACCCTATAATCTCCTAGATAAAGAATATAATACCTGTTGTTTAGTCTCATCAGTATCTGTCATCGATTGAGCTTCTTCCTCTGCTGTTTTGGTGATATGCTGAAATGAAGACGTGAAAGTTGATACTGCCGGGAACTGGTTATCTCAGTGAATTGAACTTACGAAAACAGAGTACGACATTTCTAAGTAAGCGAAAAGGCAGGCAATAAAAGTCAAATTAACATCTGGCCATAGAGAAACTTGACAAGTAGCGAAGGTACATCGGCATATGTAGAGAAATAAACCAACAATCAAGAAGACGATAAATCGCAATGAGAAGATTTTGTAACTTTCGAGCTCTTCTGTGGTGAGTTGTTCCTCCGAGCGATTGAAAAGCCGTTTGTATGAGACCACAATGAAAGAAGGCAATGTCATAGACTGGGCAGCGATCATAACAACGAAAACACAGAGAATAGCGACCACGAGAATATAGTGAACGCGCTGGTCCCTGGAAACAAACAATGAAAAAAGTAATTTTGATTTAGCAGAGGAAAATGAAACCTCCAGTCTTCAATGTAACGTCCAAAACAGTAAGTGCTGACAGCAGAATAGACAAGAACACACAAGAAATCTTTATTGAATGATGGAGCCATCGGATTCGCAATACCTCTAAAAGAATTTGGTAAATATTGACTACCTCACAACCTCTATCAAAAGAAATGCTTTTTCATTACCCATCACCGCAGAGTCTATTTTTTTCAAGCTTGGTCTTCTTATTATTGAGTATCAATATAAAAAGGCAAAATAAGGTGAAGATGCACATCTGAAAGGGTCGACTGATTTAGCATTTGTAATACAGTCGACCCTCCATTTAACATACACGTAGGAACCGAATTTAGCTGTCCGTTATACAGTGAAGCCCTTATATAAGTCAACTAATACCAACTTTGGCCAAATCAACCAAATGTTCCGTTCATTACATAGAATTCCGGATGCTAGTGTCATATACTCACTGTAAGCTACGCAGTCATACTTGCGCGGCCGCCGGCGGAACGCCGGTGTTAACGGCAAAATTTTGAAAATGCCGGCAGCTACGGAGGCGGCGGAGGCGACGGAGGCGGCGGAGGCGGCGGCGGCGTTTATTTTCGAAAACATCCGGCGCAGGTGGCGGCGCTTTTTATTTTTTTGCGGAACGCGCAAGTAAGTACGCATAATATACCCACCCCCTTCTCATCCCCAAGAATTTTCGGGACGCCTATAACTCATCAATTAGAGAACTCAACAATCAACTATTTGAACAAAAAGACATTACATGAACAAAGGGTTTCATTGAATTGCTTATTTCAACAATCACTTCTTTGAATTTTAAATTGTTTGGCCAATCTTATATTCGGTGTCGTACTTGTTTCATCATAAAACATTTGGTCAAATTCCTGTTTTGGTCCAAAGTCCACAAATGGATTTATTATATACTTTCAGGAAAGTCAAAGAGCTGGAATGATATCTTTACCTACTATCTTGACCTTGGTGCTGTTTTTCACCAATAATTTCATGGATTTTAAATACAGTATCTGCTAGATGAAGAACCAGTTTGCAGCCCTTTTTTTGGATGACAGTGACCCATGCGCCAACAAAGCCATGTGGTCATCCACTTGATGTAATTTGATTCCCTGGTAAATTGATCATCGGTCATTGATCTCCTAATCGGTCACAGGTTCGAATCCAGGGATAAGCAATCGCGGCCTATTTAGCCGTTTATGGTAATTTTGTGCGGCCTATTTTCAGGCCGCATGGTACCACATTTGTTACTAGCAGTTTTGCGGCCTATTTTAGGCCACATATCATTTTAGGACTAAAGTACCGTTATTACTTTTTTCATTTTTCCCCTAATTTTTCATTTTTTGAAGCATAAAAACTGATTTCACAAGCGCAAACGCTTCTCCTTGCATTAAATTTACAAACTTTTTTAAAATTTTTTTAGTTTAAACTTTTTAAACTTTTTTCAGTCCGAAATATATTCCATGAGCGTCAAATTCACTTATTCTTGTATCAGATGCAGTTTTTTTCAAATGGCGAATTTGTTTTCAAATTTAAATGATTTTTTCTTATATGTTATTTTTGAACTGCTGCCATGAATAATTCACAAAGTTTCAAGTTTTTGTTTGCTTTTTGCAATTCGTTACAGTTTCCTATATTTTTCATTGCCTTATTATGTATTTTTTGTGTTGTGTTAATTTATTTTCTAGGCTAACCATGGAAACTCCAAAAAAGAAGCGCCGTGTCATCACAGTGCTGGTCGGGTCGAACATGTCTGGGACTGAGAAGCTTCCTCTATTTGTCATTGGAAAATCGACCAAGCCAAGATGCTGCAAGAACAAGGAGCCGCCAGTCAAGAACAAAGCAAATAAAAAGGCTTGAATGACAGAAATATTTTTTTTGAACATCAAATTATTTTTTTTTATTTCACTTCAGCAGATATCTTCGAGGCTTCGCTCAAAGAATAGTATCTCAAACTCAAGCGTCAGTTATGAAAAGTGCTGCTTCCCCTGGACAGTTTTAGTGGTCATATCGAACATTACGCTGGAACATATCACTTTAAAATTCTTCTCTCCAAATACCACAGCCGAATCTCAGGTTTTTCATTGAAATTATTTGATGAATTCAAAATTATGCTGAACCGAATTTCCTTTCAGCCAATGAAGCAAGGAATCATCGAGAATCTGAAGGTACACCACCACCGTTTCCTTCTCCGCAAGCGCATCTCATCAATAGAGGACAACCGCCAATACAAGATCAGCCTTCTGCATGCGCTCCAATTCATCCGCCATTCATGGGATGCATCAAATCAGAAAACTTTGAGTCGTTGCTTCCGAAAGACTGGGTTTGTGATCGATGATCAATGAAGAAGTGGAATTTTTATTTAGCTCAAATGTTGTTAATCGTTGTTGAATGGTTCTATTTTAGGACGAAGACGATGAGGAAGAGGAAGAGAACATCCTTGGCGAAATAAACCGTCTCTGAGCTCAATTCTAAGCAAGCAATGAAGCCGAAAGCAATCTCGAAGAATACCTGCCGTGGATCAACAAGTCGGAACTGGTGTAGCTCTCTCATTGGTAGAAATTGCAGAGGATGTGGCAAACATGTACTTGGAGCAAACCGAACAAGGCAGCGACTCCGAAGTGGTGGAACTCAAGACGAAGAGGCTCCAGTCACAGCCCGAAAAGCTGCCAAGCAATGAGAGTCCTATGCAGGTATGCAGACTTCGTCACTGATCCGCCCCTCTCAAATTGTTTAATCAGCTGGATGATGCCATAGCAAAGAACGCTAACAAGATATAAAAAAGAAAACAATCGAAGATTATTTTGTTACCAAATAGAAATTTTATGGTGCTAAACTAAACTAAAAAATTAACTTAAAGACTGTCAAAAACTCTCATTAACGTTCGGCTTATGTTTTGTCGAAATTCCACTCTCGTTAACGATCACTGCCATTTACTATCAGCTCTCAATAACGATCACCTGAGGTCGGTTCCTAGAGTGATCGTTATTTAGGAGGTTCGACTGTATTTGATTCCTCATGGAATTCTGACTCTAAAAAGTTGCCAACCCTATTGAGAACTAAAGCGTATAAAACTAAGTAATATATTGGCTGGTTTCCATGCTGTTTTTTGGCACAAATTTTTGTTCATAAATTATTGTTTTTTTTAGACTTAGGCAAGAGTAGGCCAGCGTATGTAGGACAGCTGTTTTAAAGAGAAGAAAAGAAGAAAAAAGTATGAAAAACATGTTTGAGTTCGTCCTAACTAGGGTTGTCGAGTCGAGGCCTCGATTTTCGAGTTTTGGACTCGAAAACAATTTTTCGAGTTTCGAGTCCCTTTTTTCGAGTCTCGAAACCTCGAAAAAAATTCGAGTCCTTTTTTCGAGTTTCCAGGCCTTGAAAACAAATGTATAGTCATTTTTCGAGTTTCGAGCCTCGATTTCGAGTTTTAGACTCGAACACTCGAAAATTTTTGAGTTTCGGTTCGAGTCAAGGCCTCAAAAACTTTCGAGTCGGTTCGAGTCCAGGGAGTTGTCGAGGACTTGTCAAGGACTGTCGAGGACTAGGGTTGTCGAGGCCTCGAAAAGAGGCCTCGACACCCTAGTCCTAACGTACGCTTACCTACCCTTTCCTAAGCCTATATCAGCTTAGTGGACCAAGGTAACAATTTTTTTTTGACATTTTACACCAAAATTTTTTTTATGCTTAAAATTGGTTAAAAGTGTATATTAATTGTTTTTAAAATTAGAAGAAAAAAAATTTTTGCAAAAAAAACCACAGGGGGCAAGGCATTTTTTTGTGTACTCGAACACATATAGAGCCGGACATTTCATATGCATTTTTGAATTCTTGTTGTTGCTTTCACAGGGAAAGGCAGCCTTTCCATTTTCCTGTCTAGATTTTATTTACTGGTGATTCATCTCTGCTGTAGAGCTTTTCTGTGCTTTCCTACAATATTTCTCTTTTCTCTGACTATTGATTGCTGATCGACAATGCCTAATTCTGCTGTTTCAACCTTTTCATTTAATACCGAGATTTGGAGAAATCAATCCTCGACCTGACTACATTTTCTAAAAATGAATACATTCTTTATCACCAAGCTAGAGATGCTGCTCGTGATGTTCTCTCGTTTTCCATAAATTACTTAGTCAAAATAAGCAGTTGCAGAAGAGGTGGAAAAATAATGATATGGACTCCAATGAAAGTATCAAAGAAGGTCAAGACGATATTTTGGAAAATGGCAAAGACACTCTCATCAACTCATCAACAATTTCCAAAATCATCACTGACACTATTGTTGCCCATAGAGATATGCAAGAGAAAAGTTGCACTGCTATTATGAACGCATGCCAGAGATGGAGAATGAAGACAAAACTACCAAGAATGACACTGAAATTGTGAGAGCATTGCGACTGAGATTGGAGTGGCTGGTGACCTTCGCCTATGGAACTGAGACGACATGGCCATAAAAAAGAATGGGAGACCCAGAAAATCTCAAGGTTCACTTTACCAACAAAGAATCTCGTGACACCTTTCCTCTACTCATTCCGTAAGTTTCTCCCTAACTTTGCTAATGCACCACAAACCTCTTGTGAGGCGTGACATGACTGAAATTGAGCTAGCCAAACTCCATGCACATAGAAAACAAACCTTTGAAAATAAACAAAAAATGTGGTCTCTTGAAGTTTTATGTATCTGATCTAACTGTAAAAAAAATCCAATAACCTCGCAAATTTTCGGTAGTAGTTTAAATATTGTCATCAAATTTTTATTAGCCAAATTACCAATATTGTAAAATTTATCTGATCAAAGTTGAATTTTATTTTATGCTGTCACTTTATTGAAAATTTCGTTGTAATTTTGCAAGAATCAAAAAATCTAACGCTTGCCGTTTGCTGATTAATATGTAAGTGTAGCAGCCTATAAGGAGTGTGACTTACATTTTCTTAACTTTGTACTTGTTTTAGTTGCGTGATTGTATTAATACATTTTGCGTATGAATAAATAAAATAAATAAAAATTTCATATTCATAATAATTCCCGACTTATTGCTTGGGCACATGTTCGGGCATATACCCATGGTCCAAGCCCTATTTCTGCTTTCACTGAGTTTATTTTGTTGAAAGCATTGCCGCAGTTAGTCAATATTGTTAAAAAGCGGGAGTTTCAGTTTTAATTTTTCTGTGATTTAAAAAATGTCCGAAATAATTTAGCTGTTTGTTTACAATTTTTTAGCT
Source organism: Ditylenchus dipsaci (assembly GCA_004194705.1). NCBI lineage: Eukaryota > Metazoa > Nematoda > Chromadorea > Rhabditida > Anguinidae > Ditylenchus > Ditylenchus dipsaci. Next base: position 16,543 of record SADC01001320.1, on the reverse strand, counting down.
GTCCGTCATGATATTGAAATTTTACTAGCAGATCTAATTACAATCATCTCTCGAATTTATCTCGTGCAATCGACAGTCACACAGGCCGTATTCAGGAACGACTGGTAAAATCGTGTTGATTACAATATTTGAGAAATTTGATATGCCATACAGTCGAACTTGGATAAACGGACACCCTCGTTACCGACGAAAGGTGTCCGCTTATCGGGGTACGTTTTCCAATAAATATCGTCCACTTGCTAAATTGGGCGGCCATGGGTGTCCGTTTATCGTGAGTGTCTTGAATCGAGAGTGTACTGTATGCACTTATTGATTTAAAAATGCTATTTACACTATTATTTACTGATATCTAAAGCTTTTGAGAGATTTTTTTTTATTGCTGAAGGCTCATTTGCTTACTATTAATATATGGAATTATTATTGACTGAAGAACAATGCCACCTGCCGACTTCCTCCAGACACCCTTTATGAAAATATTTGAATTCATGAACACACAACAGTGTGCCCAGGTTTCGACAGTCTGCCGTGAATTTCACTATTATCTAGACCTTTGCTAGGAGAACATCAAAAGGTGTGTTATTAAAAAATTTGGTAAACAGTCGGGATTCGAAAATATTTTACAGAATCTATTTCAATTTTGGATTCACCAGCCCGAGTTATTTCCTTTCATTACAAAATTATTAAAAAAAAAACTAGCAGACACAGCCAAATTTTCACAAGCACGAATTGCTGAAAATTTTATATAATTTAAAGGGCCATTACGTCCCCGACAACGGTTGTTCCCCCCAATTTCAAATTTTTTCCTAATCATTGAAATTCTATACGGGTTTTTGAACTTGGTTTCTAACTAAACTCTACCTAAAATTAAATTCTAGGCCTTGTTTGTTAGAAACCAGACCAAAAAACCCGTACAAAAGTTCAATGATCAGGGAAAAAAATTTGAATTGGCGGGGGACAATTCATAACAGGTAGCAATGGCCCTTTAATTTAATCATAGTCAAATATATGTTTATTAGTTTTTTTATTTCATTGCACCATACGATTGTGAAATTACGGATGGAATTGAAGCACTTGAAACAAACTCGCTATGATGTCAACTTTTTATGTATTATGTTCTGTTTATCGTTTTCTTTTCTCGTAGGAATGGTTTTCACACCATACATTTTAAAATTTACTTTAAGATAAATTTCTAACTTTACTTGATGATCGTTCAACTTCGTGTTGTGTTTTTTGAGGCTCTTGGTCATTTCACAAAAATCATTAGCGCTTCATTGAACATTAGTAAAATTTTATTCATGAAGTATATGATATTAACAACAATGAGAACAATTTTGTCATTCTAGTGAATTATAATAAACTTGTGACCTAATTCTCTAAGGTATTGACTAGTCTCTTTGTGGACTGAAAGAGCCACCGACCTAACCAAGTAGTCGTCCATCTGTGCGATTTTTCAAATGTTTTCAGGTTCCAAGACCTTTTTTTTTGTTGCTCATATTTGAGCATTTTAAACAAGGTTTTAAACAGTGAAATGCCATTTTCTAGGGTGTTTTTATTTCTGGTAAAATCGCCCAAATGGCATTGTTTACTCACAAATTATTTTGAGATTTTCAAAAGTAATGCATGTAAAAGTTTTGTGAAGCCAAAACATAATGAAAAAGTTTGCCCTAGGTGGACATCCAGATCGACCACTTCTACAGTCAAACTTCGATTTTACGACCCGCACTTCAAGTTCGTTCCAACCCAGGGTCCGACACTTTTTGAAGCCCATTTTCAAAATAGTTCATCGATTCTTTTTTGACAGTCTGGTTGCAAATATTGTAAGGATTCCGATTTCACCGATCATTTTCCAGAAATTTAGAGTTTTCGCTATTAAAAAAAAACTCGATTTAACGACGCCCTAATTTTCAAAAGGGGGGTCGTTAAATCGAGCTTTTGATTTTTATTGGCGAAAACTCTCGGTTTCTGAAAAACGATCGGCAAAATCGAAATCCTTACGATATTTGCGACCAGACTGTCAAAACAGAATCGATAAAGTATTTCAAAAAATGGGGGTTAAAAAAATTGTCGGACCCTAGGTGGGAACGAACTTGAGGCGGGGGTCGTTAAATCGAGGTTTGACTGTATCCGGATATTTATTTAGTTTCCTTATTTGAACCTGTCTTTTTGGTTATCCTATCCATTACCTTGGGTTTAACAAAATTATTCATTTATTTCCACATATCTCCACAACCTATAATACTGAGAATTGGGTACCATTACTTGGTTCCTGCCTAAGCACTTCCACCTGATTACGCGATACGTAGGTACAACAACCTGAGTACCAGCTACTACTACTCCTGCACTGGAATTCCTGCAAGTCAATAATCGAGTTTTTAGCATTATCAAACCGTGACAGAACATGATTGGGTAGCGATCATTCTATCATTTTGTGAATACTTTCTGCTCCCCGATTAACTGATCCTTCAATTTTGTAGGTGGTTTAAGCTTCATATCCAATTAGCGGATTTTCCTTTCACTCTCACCTGACTTGCACTCTCACTCTCAGTGTGTAGTACACACTATGTAGCCAATAAAGAATTGCCTATAAGTCTTACTTTCACTCGCGTTTCTCGCTCTCCCTTTAAGTGCGCCAATGAGTTTTTTCACTCGCATTCTAACTTTCAGTGAAATTTTTTTAGATTTTTAGTCTGTTTAAATTAAAAATTTTTTAACTTTAAATTTTTTAGTTTGAACCAACCAAACAAGTGGTCATTCCACTTGGGATAGGAAAGAGGGATTAAAATTTTTTTATCTTTTAAGGTTTTAAACCCTGTTTTCTGATTCGGACACGGTGAAGATGGTTTGACACACCTTTTGATTTCTCCTAGCAAAGGTCTAGATAATAGTGAAAATCACGGCAGACTACAAAACCTGGGCACACTGTTGTGTGTTCATAATATAAAATATGTTACAAAAGGGTCTCTGAGGAAAGTCGGCAGTGCCTTTGCTTTCTTCAGTAAATAATAATTCCATATAATTAATTAGTCAGCAATGAGCCTTCAGCTATAAAAAAAAATTCTGGAAAAATCAATGAATGTCAGTAATTAATATCAATATTTAAATGGGTATTTTTAATAGATATGGTATAATACAATTTTATTGTCCTAAATATTGTAATGACTAGCCTGCGTTGGCACGGCTGCCGGGCCCTAGCTCGCGGCCACGCTGCTTGATGCACCGCATCTCTACACTATTTTCAACTCGAAAATCAAATTTTTACACTTAACACGAGAAGGCGGACTGTAACTTTTACTACCTGGGGGTTTTCAGACCTGCTGAGCATATATATCGCAAAATTAGACCCTTGAACTTGTGTGCGACGGCCCTTAATTAGCCCTATTCTCAAGAGACTCTTTGAAAAATGGATAGTTTTTTTCTTCAGGCTGGTGAGCAGTGAATCTATTGAGCACAGCATATTCTTTTATGCTCATGATAAAGCCTCTGTCCGGGCTTTATAATGGTATGTCGTTTGCCTACATATGAACCATTGAATTGGAACCATTTATGAAACCACATTAAACCCGAATTTTTCTCACTTGACAAAAGTCTACTCAAGCTGCGCAAGACATGTCATATCGCCGTTCAACTCCATGATGCTTGGTCAATACTTGTAAGAGGACTCAAGAGCTACAAGGTAAGGCAAAAATCAGCACAAAAATTAAACAAAAGTCACTCAGAAATTACAAGAGAAGAGGTAAACTCAGCTTTTTTTTGGTATCGAAATTTGAACGGTTTGGCTTATTTATGACCGATTTTTTTTTAACATTTTTGGCTTCCAATTTACCAATCCAACCACAAAACTCGATTCAAGGACAGGAATTTTCGGAAAATCTTTTTTCAATCGAGTTTTTGCTTTTTTAAGAAGTGAATATTTTGAATTTCTGAAAAAGCATCGCCAAAATCTGAATCTTTGCAATATTTGGGACCAGACTTTCAAAAGAGAACTGGCAAAAAATTAAAAATCTTTGGTTAAAAAACGCGCTCGGACCAAGGTGCGAACAAACTTCTGTCCTTAAATCGAGTGTCCAGTGTCATAAGAGTGTCCTCACGATATTTTCGACCAGACTGTCATAACAGAATCGATAAAATATTTTGCAAATTGGGTTAAAAAGTGTCGACCCTAGGCGGAACGAACTTTTGGGGGGTGCCACTAAATCGAGGTTGACTGTATATACATAATTCTACATAACATAAAACTCTTTATAACTAACATAAGTTTTTCTCGACCCCCAGCCTATAGATTGCCTCTCTATATAACATAATCTCCTAAATGTCAAATTAATTGATCGGTGGAAGACTCACTCTGGCAGAAATCGTGGCGGTTGTCTCGAAAGCGGATGCGGAAGAGCCGGAAGCGAGCAGGTGATGCTTGATTATTTCGATTTTATTATTTTTTCGTTTCATTGACACTGAAGTGATGCAGGTCAAAGAAGAGACAGTGATACCAGTTTACCAGTGGAGAAGCAACTGCGGTATAACAATTTTTGGCGCAAACAATTTGGCGCAAACGGGGTAGAGCCGATTATCTTACTGTCAACCACTGATCGTTCATTTTAATAATGAATGTTATTGTTCGACAATCAAACTATTTTGTTAGAAACTCTATATAACAAAATTTTTGAAGTGTTTAGAATAAAGAACTCTACTTAACATAAGACTCTATATACATAACATTTTCGTCGGTCCCTTGAATTATGTTATGTAGAGAGTGGACTGTAGATAATTGGTGGAAAAAAGGACAAGGGGCCAAGGTAAATTTTTTCCAAAGAATTACACTATCATTCTTCACCATTAATCATCAAGTTCAAAACTCACAAATTTGTGCAACTTTACAATAAAGATTGACGTTGGCGAGTTTTCGACCTTGGCGAGTCGGCTGTGTCCCCGACTAATCATCAATTTAAAATGAAGAAGATTTATTTGCTTACTATTAACAATATGGATTTTTTATTGATTGAAGAAAGCAAGGGCACCTGCCGACTTCCTCCAGAGACCCTTGTAACATATGTGAATTCATGACCACACAACAGTGTGCCTAGCAGGGCTGTACCGGATATCCGATATCCGACATCCGATATCCGATATCCGGCACTTTTTGACATCCATATCGGTATCCGATATCCGAAAAAATCGTCGAATTTCGGATAAATCAGATGAGCTTAGGCTTTTTACGATATTATTTAAAGATTTTTTTCGAATTACTTTTTCTAAAAACCATATTTTCCGGTCATTTTATGCACAATCACTTCTTCATTTTATCTTTTTTGCATTTTGAACCTCACATTTCCGGCTTTTAAAGATGTCTAACGACCAGAAATGGGATGCATTTTTGGAAAGAACGGAACCATAGTAAAGTGCAAAGCTGGACCGAAGAAGGGAACAAATCAGATGAAGTATGCTTCTGGAAGTCATCGAGGAATTTCAAATAAGTGCTGACAAGATTCACATGCTGCTTCGCGATGCTGCACCAAATATGCGATTGACCAGTCGGCTGATGCGAGTCGAATCATTTGACTGTTTTCTACATAAACTTCAACTGGTGTTTCTATTTTTCAACAGATACTTAACTTGATTTTTAGTGTGTCAAGGACGGCTTGTCTATTCTTCCTGAATTCAGCTCAACTCTGGAGAACGTAAAGAAGCTGATCCGAAACGTACGCAAATCGCCAATCAACCGGGAGTACTTAAAAGAACCGCAGGAATCGCTGGAAATGCCGAAACACATCTTGATCAAGGTAGCTCATTATATTTGAAGTCAATTTTACTTTTTATTAAGTCAGGATGTAGAAAGTGAAAGGAACACTATTGTCGAATCGTCACCGGATACCGAAATAAACTCTCTATTGGAAAGCTTTCTTCTGGTAAAAAAATTCTCTTCTATTGTCTCTTAATTTGTGGTCATTCTGTTCAGGATGGCAGCAATCAGCCATCAGAAGTGCCAATGCAGGACTTTGACCGAACATCGAAGACTATGATAGAAGTCGCCGAATATCTTGCTGAGCCTATTCAGAGCAGTTACTCGATCCATTCGTCTACTGGCGCAGAAATGCGAGCAAATGGCCAGTTCTCACAGTTTTTGGTCAGAAAGTATCTCAGTGCGCCGCCTGGTTCAACAGAAAAGTGAACAATTCTTTTCTACAGCAGGGTTATTGTGAACGATCTTAGAAAATCTTTGTCTCCGCTAAATTAAAAATGCTATTGTTGCTTCATCATAACCTTAGTGCTTACAACTTTGAATATGAGTGTTGATTGTTTCACGTGTTGTTATGAAATCGGCTGAATAAAGCTTTATGAGAAAAATTTGAGAAAATTTTTAAAAATATCCGATATCCGGTATCCGATAACCGATATCCGGCACTTTTTCATATCCGATATCCGATCCGATATTTTTTCATATCCGGTATCGATATCCGATCCGATATTTTTTGACATCCGGCACAGCCCTGGTGCCTAGGTTTCAGAAGTCTGTCGTGAATTTCATCATATTATCTAGATTTTGGCTAGGAGAACATCGGAAGTGTTATTTATGTGAATAACACGTAAAATTCGTAAATGTTCGAGGCTAATTTACCCTACACCGTTTTAAAAGAAATTCTGTCTGTGAGGGCCTCACAGAGGGCAGACACGTGCCCCTTTCCAATCCACAGTCAACTACCCCAATACAGTTAACTATCAATTAACAATACAGACAACTAGGCTTGGCAACGGATTTTTCATGGTATTCATATACGACTATTTTGACTGATTTTAATAAAACATGTCAAGAGCATTATATACCAAAACTTCAAAAAATCGAATCCCGTTTCGGGATTATTATCCCGCTCTGCCAAGCCTACAGAAAGCGCTCACAGTACAGTTTCTCACTCAATACAGTCAACTCTCCCTTTACAGTTAACTCTACCAATACAGTCAATGCTCACAGTACAGTTAACTTTCTCGATGCTACGTCACTAGGAGGGGTCACTAGATCATATAGGAGGATCACCTAACCAAAACACGACTGGAATTACGTTTATGTCAAGGCATCTAAATGTGTTTTCAAATGTGCTTTGCGGCAAATCAAATTGCGACAATTCGAAAAAATCATCGTATTATTCAAGAATATTTTGCCGAATAATACCGGTGATTTTGCCGCAATTTGACTTTGCGCGATTTGAATGTCGCAATGTGATTTGAAGCATCTTACTCCTGCCCGTTCACAATATTATGGCATTTAAACATTTTCTACAGATTTATTTTTTTTTGACAAATTTACTTGCTTACTATTAATATATGGAGTTATTATTGACTGAAGAAGCAAGGCCACCTGCCGACTTTCTCCAGAGACCCTTTATGAAATATTTGAATTCATGAACACACAACAGTGTGCCCAGGTTTCGACAGTCTGCCGTGAATTTTCACTATTATCTAGACCTTTGCTGGGAGAACATCGGAAGGTGTGTTATTAATGAAGCTGGTATTATTTAATACTTTCATTTTAGTTGCACCATACGATTGTGAAATTACGGATGGAATTAAAGCACTTGAAACAAACTCGCAGTGATGTCAACTTTTATGTATTATGTTTTGTTTATCGTTTCTCATCTCATAGGAATGTTTTTGACACAGCAAATTTTAAGATTTCACTTTAAGATTATTTTCTAACATTGCCCGATAACCACTTTACTTCTACTATGTTTCACGCCATCTTCAGCCAATAAAACGCTGTCTCAAATATCTTAAATGGCTTCTTTAGAGAAAATGGTTACTCTTCATTGTGTACCACACTAGTGTAAAGATGAATGTATTTTAAGATAAGATTTTTTTTGTTTTTTGTTGTTGAGATTAAAGTCTGGTTTGAATGTGCTCCTAGTAACATTTATTACCGTATTCTCTCTACTGATACCACTGTGGGATTATTACTCGATCATCCTCAAGGGTGTCGGATTAAGAGAGTTGTGGTTTATTAGAGAGTGTGTAACTTGTAGAAAAAAGCATGGTGGGGAAACCGATAAAATTGCCCTATTTTATCGGTTTTTTTATCGGTTTAATCCTTTTTAATTATTCCTTATTTTTGCTGATTCAGACCCTTTACTGATTTTTTTTAACAAAACGATAAGAAAGGTATAACGAGAATATTAGCGCCTATTTTACTGCAAAAAACATCAAATAGCTTTCATAGTTGACGTTATAAATAGTCATAATTTGGTCTATTTCATCGTTATTTTATAACGTCAACTAGAAAGCCATTTGATGTTTTTCGCAGTAAAATAGTCGCTAATATTCTCGTTATACCCTTTCTTTATCATTTTGGTAAAAAAAATCAGTAAAAGAGTCTGAATCAGCAAAAATAAGGAATAAATAAAAGGGATAAACCGATAAAAAACCGATAAAATAGGGCAATTTATCGGTTTTCCTTACCATGGAAAAAAGTCTGAAAATTTCAATAAAACACTCAAAGAAAAATCCACGAAACACATCAATTTTCAAAAATTTAACAAAGTTCAACTTGTAAATCAGCTGCGGTACTTGTGAATTGAGAAAAGAGAGAAAACACAAATGGGTGACCAAAGCGAATTTGTGCATGTTTTGGGACAACCTAATCTAATTCAGATGCCCAAATGAAGAACGCCGAGAATTTAGGTTTCGAATTCCATTTTTTTCTACTGTGGAATTATTAGAGTGAGTACGGTAGATAAGTTTTCTAGCGCATTCGACGTCTAGTTTTTTTCAACCGGATGGACCTACAGGTCACGGCAAGAAATCGCCTGAAAAGCGTTATTTATGCATGTCAAAGCTTTGAACGCAAAAAAAGAGCAACAAAGTAGTGGGAAGGCATTTTTTAGAAAAATTTTTCGGACTCTCTTATACCCTTTTACTGGAACTAGGCAAAAAGAGTCTCTATATTCATTTAGTGATCAAGAGTACTTCTTGGAATCATGTCTAAGGTAAATGAGTGCGCGCATCTTTATCTCTCAAGCCAGATAGAGTCGACTGACAGAGTTGACTTGAGAGTTGACTGACCACAACCAGATACACATTCTAAACGTACACAGCAATCGGATACAGTTTTTTTGTGAAAAGTCAATAAACATATGTTTAAACCACACGTTGAAGCCGTCTTAACGTGCGGTGGCATACCCTTGCCTAACCCTAAGTGCATAATAAATCGAAAAAGTTAAAAATGAACAGGGTTGATTAAGGCTTTTAAGTAATTTTTAAATGAATTTTAAGAAATTTTTAAATTTTCAAGTGAATTTTTAAGTAATTAAGTAATTCTTAAGTAATTTAATTAATTTTTAAGTAACTTTAAATTTAGTAATTTAAAAAAATGTAAAAATGTAAATCTATCTATAATTTCGTGAGAGAAGAGAAGTTTAAGAGAAAATGATTCAGAGAATGACGATTTTTGAGAAAAAGCCAAGCCCCGGTGGGTTTTTTAGGGAGGGTTTTTTAGACCAAATTTTTTTAGCTTATTAATTTTTTTAGCCTTTTTTCAGCTCTAATTTTTAGCGCCCAAGCCGCCTTCGGGGCTTGGGGACTAAAAAATTAGAATAAACACTTTTCTCAAATCAATATAAAACGCAACCAAACCAAAAAAAGAAAATAAAGCAAACATAGCATCATTAACCACTATCACAATCTTTAAGGTTTATTTTTCGCGATTTCTTTGTCCAGCTCGCTTTTTCAAGCTTCTACAAGTCCTTGGGACCGGCTCTTGCCGTATGCTAACAAACTATTTTCTTCCCTGAATCCGCCGAGTATGTTAAGGTGTCTTAAGGCAGGCGATTTGGTCATGATCAATTGATAAGATACAGAAAAGTCGAAAAATCTCCATTCATACTTTGTCTCAAACAGTGAAACAGACTTTTAAAATTTTACGCATTAACTTGGGACTTTTAGACGACGAATATTTTTTTTTTTATTTGCAGCTAAGACCTTTGGGAAGAGATTGGTACCAAAATTCTGTTTATATTTTTGCAAACATTGGTTTTATAAAAATAGTTTAGATGCAATATACTCCCGAAAACGATCTCGATGCGTAGAATAGTTTATTTAAGAACGCAAAAGCGTCACTACATTCCAAATTTAGCAACGCAGGCTAGGGACCGGCTATCTGAACGTGTCAAAAGCTTTAACAAAAAATTATTCTCATTTTTATCAGCAATAATAATATCTCTAATTACTAAAACTAGGGTGACTATGGTGAAATAATCACCATGATCAACATAATCACTTATTAAACTATTCATATAGGTTATTGATATAACTACGACGCATAATCAACAAAAATAAGCAAAAAATATTTAGTGAATGTATTGAATCTTTTTTAAAAAATAATTTCTACCGGTATTATACTATTTTGTAGACCAATTTTACAATTACTTATCGTACGCTTTTATCAATATTTCGTCAGAAAGCTGAGCTCATAAATTTTTGAATGAAGTATATAATTAATGGATGTGTATAGAAAAAGCTGGGGACCAGTAGATTTTCGGAACATACCCTAATGACATGTGACACCACTTAGAATTGGTTGAAATGTCTAGTTTTTCGAGAAACGGTATTCAGATTTGAATTGTTACTAAATTCTGCACCAGCAACTGCCGATCTTACAGTTAGTACTTTCCGTGTTGACGAAAATTTTCAAGCTCTTGGACTTTCAAGTTTAAGCGTTATTTAAACTTAGGATAACCTGGGGACCGTCTGTTTGTTAACACTCAAACTACGAGCGACCACTTTATGAAGTTTGACACAAAATTTTACAATGAACATAATGATGTTTGCGCTTTTGAAAATTTTATTTAAATATTTTTTGTTAGAGCCTTCTGAAAATTTGAAGTATTTAAGATTTTTGTGTTGGCACCAAAGTACGAAAAATTTCATAATTTTTATATACTGAACACTTCGTAAGTTGTAAAATCCGTCTAGTAAAAGAGGAAAAGAGCAATCTTAGTAGAAAATCTTTGGCCATTGGAAAGTGAGTCGTTTTCTGATAGCTGACACTATAACCTTTGAGAAACCTTTGCTGCAGTGAATTTCCATGTCACACAGCTAATACCGTATTTATTCTAATAGAACACTATGATGCTCTATTTTTCAACCTCCAAAAAATTGTTTGACTTCGTATTAAAATGCAATAAAACACGGTTTACCCGCCTAGTTTTGACCTTGAGGGATGGTGCTTCATCAGAGACTGGTGCTCTATTTAGAATAAATATGGTAACTACAGGGTGTGTCAGAATTACGCGCACTTTTTTGAAAAATTTGGCGAGGTAGCTCCTTGCCCGCCGATTTCCGTTTTCGGGACCCTAACCCGAGGAAATCTCCAGAATTACGGGGCTTTAATAATCAATAACACAGACTTCCCATTCATCTTTATTCGTACAATAATAAACAATAAGAAACAACAAGTAAAAAGGATAAATTGAGACAAAAATTGAAACCTTTAGGAATGCCCACTGTCGATTATTCGGAACATCTCTTCTAGACCAAGTTTGAACTGCTTCGCACAAAGTCGGTTTGCTTGCTCTTGATTCTGATATTAGCCATGATCTAAACGTGAAAAGCATGAAAAGGAAGAGATATACCATGCAGACAGCATAAATCCAATTAAAATTAATAAATATAAAAAATTAAGACAGAAAGAGCAATGTGCGCGTAATTTTGACACACCCTGTAGTCAGAAAGATAGCTCTGCTTCTGTGATACTAGATCAGGGCTGCCATATATCCTTTTTAAAAAGATTTTCCTTTTTCAGGACCCCAAATCTTTTTTTATTTTTAAGTCTTAGTCAAATCTTTTTTTTTCGCTTCGAAATGGCGATAAGCACTAGATAAAATTCTCTTTTTTTTCCTTCAAATTACTTTTTTATGCGAAAATGTCCTTTTTAAACTTTGAGATGGCAGCACTGTACTACATGCATGTCACAACTTACGAAAGTGTTTAGTATAATAAAAAGTTATGACCGTTTTTCGTACTCTCGCGCCAAGACACAAATCTAAAAAACTTCAAAAAACTTCAAATCTTTAAAAGACTCCAGCAAAACAATTTCGACTAAAATTTTCAAAAGTTCAAAAATAATCGTGTTCATTTTGAAATTTACAGTGTAATCTTATAAAGTGGTCGCTCGGTAGTTAGAGTGTTGAATATTTGTTTTAGGTTTTTATTTTTCAATAAGTGATGACCAATTTTTGATTTGTAAAAAACCAAACCGACAGTTTCTATAAATTTATTCTTTTAAAAAATGATCATATAGAGCACCGAATTTCTCAATAAAGAAGCAAGATCTGTTCTGTGTGAATCTGTTACAGGCATCGGATTACAACAACACAAGTATTTTGCTAACTATAAAAAGGGCGGACCGAAATCGTATGTTGAAATCTTTTGTTTGAGAAAAAAATACATAAAAAAGATCTTTTAGTTAGGCAAAATGAGAAATCCATACTGCCAAACATATTGGTCCGTATTAAATGAATGAGGTTATGTATATATACCATTGATTTTTCTAAAGCCTTACTATACTGATTTTATAACCCGTAGCCCCATCTTCAAGACTCATGGCTTATTTCACATTTAAAAAAAGCTGTTCGTGTTTCAAAATTTTTTGACCAGAAAGTTAGTGATAGTGTGTCAAAAATCAAGGTTCACGGGGTGTCAAACACGTGGAAAAGCAAAATCGACATTGGCGTTCTGTCATTGACCAATTTGAATGTGACCCTATTTGTCTGCTGTTTTTGAAATGACACCTTAAAAAGTTCGTTCCCGCCTAGTGTTCAACACTTTTTTTATTCCGAATCTAATTTTTTTTTTGGTCTTTCATCATTTTTTTTATCAATCTGGTCAAAAAAAACTGCAAGGATTCCTTATTTTGTCTTTTATTTTCCAAATTAGGCATATAAGCAAAGATATGAGCTCCATTAGCTTACTAAAACATGTCAATTTCAAAAAACCGATAGGTTGATTTAAAAATTGACGCTAAATTGAAAAACAAAGGCAACATGAGAAAGCTGAGGAAAATGCTACATAATGACCAACCAGAAATTTTTTTTGAACACCCATTCGAAACAGAAGAAGCCATTTGAAGTTGGGGGTTTGACTCTAATTCCAAGTTCTTTTTGTTCAAACTTTTTGAATTTCTGATGCAATTGGTAAAGTTTTTAAAGGGAGTGTATCTCTTGTCCGTATCTGGTTCCGCATGGAAATTGTTTAAATTCAAATAAGACCACTTTTAAGCTTGCTAGTTCCAATCTCTCCGGGTGTAAACTCATTTTTTTCGGTTTTATGTCTATTTCATCTATCGGTCTATTTTATTACTTTTTAAAATTGATAATCATTTTCTAGAGACAGCAATACCCAAGGTACCTCATAAAAAAAGTCTTTATCAAATAGAAATACCAGCACGTCAAAAATTACTTCAGGAATCGGGTAGCTTGGACAGCTTCATTTAAAAAATTACCGATTTTGGGACGATAGTCAAATTCTATTTCCTGGTTTAACAGTAGCTCAACTATTACGCTTGTGAAATCATGCCTGAAACAAGCTGGGTTCGCAAGACGCTGACAATTATTTTTGTAAATGTCAAATAACATGTGAAAAAATAAAGTTCACAACCTTGGGAATTCGAACAGCAAGCTTAGAAAGTGGTTTTATTTGAATTTAAACGATTTCCATGCGGGACCAGATACGGACAAAAGATACACTCCCCCTTTAAAGTTCATTTAAAGAGCAATCTCTGGCCTATCTAGTGATTTGAAAATTTCGGCGCTACCGGAGTACCAACCACCGTCCCTCCCCTCCCCCCTCCCCCGATGAATTTTTCAAAAGTGTTTCAAACACCCTATATCAACCTGAGTCCCGGCATATTTTCCCGCGCTAAATTTCCGGCGCGCAATTTTCCGGCGCACAACTTTCCGGCGCGTGACAAGATAAGCGCCGATTTTGCCTTTCGATGTGTTTAAGACCCCGTAGGTTTTCTTAACGGGAAAATTTTCATGCATATTCATGGTACAACTTATGACCCTAGTAGCGAATACCCTCCCCCCAACAAATTTTTTTACAAAATTAAGTTTTAACTATTCTAAGTAATTCTTATGCGCTGAAAACGATAAAAAGGTGTTTCCGGGGCATTTCTGACTCAAAAATTTTATTTATTTATTGAACAAACAAGGCATTATACAATTGCACTTACAGTTTGAAACACAAATAAGACTAAACTACATTTTATCATATTCAGATTCCCTAAATGATCGATTTACAATAAGTCAAAAGTATATATTCATTTAACAAAAAAACAAAACAAAAAAGAAAAAGGAAAGAAAGAATTTTTTAAGAAGTTTCACTTATTTTCGTTAAGTCTAATGTCTTTAAAGTTAGCTTGAAGTTAAGAGAGTTTTTTAGATTAAGGACTTCGGGACTTATTTTATTCCACAAATTTATAGTTCGGCATAAAAACGGGTTATGGGTAAACGATTCATTAAATACAATGTGGGGATATCTGCGCTGAGAGGTTGTGATTGGAAAAAAAAATTAATTGTAAATTTGATTTCTTAAATATAATTTTGTGAAGCATAATAAGATCGAACATCAAGCGCCTTTCAAAAAAGAGTTTTAAGGTGCAAATTTTTTAATCTTTGCTCGTATGAAACTTTTTTATGACCAGATTTTTTGAGCGCTATTTTAGTGAAAAATTTTTGAACTTTTTCAACCCTATTTGAGTCTTGTTTGAATTTAGGTTCCAACAGTGGTTGCAAATTCCAGGTTTGTCGAACATAACTTTTAGGCCAAAATTAAAGTCTCTAAGTTTTTAGTTTGGAGCGAGCGTAACATTAAAAAGAATTGCGATTTCTGATTGAATAATTTTGAGAGTTGATCATTAAAATTTAGATTTGTGTCAATTAATACGCCAAGATCTTTAACACTATTTGTTTCTGGCACAGGTTCGAATCAAGTTCATAAATCGTTTTTGTATTTGTTTTTCCGAAATGAATTACCATACATTTTTCCTGTGCTATTTTTAGCCCCATTTCTTTGACCACAGACAAAGACTCTCTAATGCTTCCTGCAGTTTTATCGATTCATTTTTTGTCTGAAAGCTGTGATATATTTTTACATCATCAGCAAAATCTTTATTCCGATTTCTTTTGGCAGGCATGTTGGAAGGTCATTTATATAGATAAAAAAAGGAGTGGCCCCAAAACGCTTCCTTGAGGAACACCTGAAGCGATAGTTTTAGACTCAGAAAAGGATCCATTAACTTTGACTTGAAAAGTTCTTCCAATTAAAAACTCTTTAATGAAATAAAATATTTTGCCTCTTATTCCTGAATCGTAGATTTTTTGAAGCAATTTTCCATGGGTGTTGAGTCGAAAGCTTTAGCAAAATCGATGTATATAATATCTGAATTTTTGTTCTGCTCTTAGGGAGTGGGTAATATCATTGATGTGGCTAATAATTGGTATCAGTAGATCGGTTTTGAGAAACCCGAATTGCTCTGAAAAGAGAAAAAATTTCGATCTAATAAGAAGATATATTTTTTGCAAGAATTTGTTCAAGAAATCGGCATAATGAGCAGGTTAAGGAAATCGGTCTATAGTTACTAGGGCATGACTTGTCCCCTTTTAAAAATTGGCCACTACAATAGAGGTCTTCCAAAAACTCGGAATATTTTTTGATCGAGTATTGTTCTGAAAAGAGTGGTGATAGGTTCTGCCAAAAAAGAGCGCATTTTTTTTAAAATAATAAATGGAATTTGTCAGGAGACCGTCGAATTTCGGTTGGGTAATTTTTGTAAAAGATTGAAAATCTCATGAACTTCAAACTCGATATCCTCTAGATTAGTTTCATTATTAAATAGGTGCCAGTTCAACATTTTCCTTATATTCTGATGTGTTAGAAAAAGAAGCAAAAAAACGGTTTGCGATAGTATTCGGCGCTTTGTCTTGTCAGTGAAAATAATTCCGACTGATTTCAATGGAGGATAAATTGATGCGGATTATTTTTTTCTTAATGTATTCGGAGAAATCTTTTGCGGTGTTCCCAAGAAGCTTTTTTCTGTCTCATTATGCAATTTCTAAAAATACTTTTTGTGTTTGATGACAGCACTTTTTGTACATCTTTTTACATTCGGATTTGTTTTTGCTAAAATGATGAAGTCTCAGTTTTTTCTTTGGATATGTTGGATTTCTTTTGTGTATTGGACTTTTTTTTTGACTGGAAGAGCTTTGAAAGGAATGAATTTCTGTATATCGCACAAATGTTTATGAAAACAAGTGTATTTTTTCAACCGTAATTCATAAGAAAAATGTTTTTCCCATTGATTTTGAAAGCCCATTGCTAAGCAGAGATAAAATGGCATGAGAAAAGTTTCTTGTTATCGATTTCGTTTCTTTTGCAGACGTTTTTTTGCCTGTAAAAGAAAGGAAATAGGAATTATGATCAGATGTTGAGAAAGGTTCAATAACTACAGTTTTGGAAATCAGGAATGTGGATTTACTCATAACAAGTCAAGAATAGTTTTTTTCTC